>OY992530.1:283679409-284279409 GCA_963921185.1 Dasysyrphus tricinctus
AAAAGGGAAAACAAGAGCGCGAGCAGAAGAAAGTAGCTCAGGCGCCACAGAAAGGAGGACCCCAACAGGAAGTGCAGCTAGCAGCACAGAAGCCAAAGCTGAATCTCCAGCAGCAGCAGCAACAAGAACAGCTGCCACAGCAACAAACCAAGCAGCAGCCCAAAGAAAAGCTGCCAGCTAAACAGCCACAGCAGCAGCCAATGCCCAAGGAACAGAGGCAACAAAAAACTCAGCAGCAGAACCAACAGCAGCAGACTCAACAGCAGCAGCAGCAGAAGCAGCAAAAACAACAGGAGCGGAGTACACAGCAGCAGGAAGAACACCAGCAGCAGCCACAGCCACCCCAAAATAAGAAAGAAAAAGTGCCGCCCATCAACACATATAAAATGGACCTACAAGAGACCATATAACTATGTAAGTCGGCCATAGGCCAAAATTTTTATATTAAAAGATTAAGTAAGGATAGGCATGCTATCCACTGCTCCACAGTGGCGCAGCACAAAATAATAAAAGATGTATTAAAACAATCCACAACTGAGTTCTTCAGTTTTACCCCCAAAGTGGATAAATGTCAAACGGTCCTCTTGAAGGGCATAGATTCCTGCACGGAACCAAAGGTGCTCTTTGATGAGCTCCGTGAAAAAGCGAGCGACGATCTCGAGTTTATCGGGGTCAAGCCATTTACCACAGTCAGAGCCAGACGGGAGAAGCGGTCTTTGCCGTTCTTCCTGGTTCAGCTTTCGCCCAGCAGCAAACTGGATAGTTTGAGGAGTATCTCCGTCCTCAACTACCAGGTTGTAACTTGGGATAAATTAAAGAGACGCGGCGACATGCTTCAATGCATAAACTTCCAAAGGTTCGGCCACGCTGCAGCAAACTGCGAAATGCAGTCACGCTGCGTGAAGTGTGGTGAGAGCCACATTAAGGGAGAGTGCAAGCTCGGAGAGGAACGGGTCGAAGACATGACCCAGCTTAAATGTGCACTTTGCGGGAAGGAGGGGCACCCTGCTAACTATAGGGGTTGCTCAGCTTTTCAGCAAATCCGTACCAACAAAGCGGCTAGGCAAACAGCGGTAGAGATACGCCCATCAACGCGTGCTCCTACAGCAACGCCCGTCAATCCCCAAATTTCCTACGCCCAAATGGCGGCTGGAAGGGGAAAAACGGTACAGCCTGCAGCTAAGGTAGCCCAACCGGCCCTCGTGCCTAAGGCTCCGGACGCTCAGGCCGAAATAAGAAGCATGTTGCTGGCAATTCAAGGCCAGTTGACAGGACTTCAAAAACAGATAAGTGAGCAGGCGGCTAGGGTAGATCATCTCTACTCTGTTTTGCCTAGCCCATCGCATTTTAGAGGTTAAAGGCGCGCTGTCGGAGAGGCCTCTTAGGATCCTTGCTGTGAATCTAAATTCACTGATTAGGACCGAACGCAGAGCTTATCTATTCCAATTGTTGAAAGACCAAAGTCCAGATGTGTTTATGGCCAGCGAAACTAAGCTGAACCAGAAACATAAGTTGACTAACAACAATTACAATATCGTAGAAGAGATCGACCCAACTCCATTCAAGGGGGGGCGTCGCAATCTTCATACGAAAAGGCATTAATCATAAAGTTATATATAATAGTGATCTGTGCAGATTTCGGCTGTTAGAGGCGTGCATCGTGTGCATTCCTCTCCAACAGGGGAAGCGAATGTATGTGATCGCGGCTTATGCACCGGAATCACCTCAGCCAACTGATTTTATGACAGAGCTTGAAAAACTTTTCGAATGTCTACGCTTGAGCTTGGAAGAAAATTACTTTCTCATGGCCGGTGATTTGAACGCCAAACACCTAGATTGGGGAAATCAAATTCAGAATCCAAGAGGTATTCATCTTTTTAATTGGATGAGTCGATATAACACTGAATATGGTGTCGACCTGCTGGCTACGGATCGGCCATCGTTTCCAAGAAGCGGTGCCTATGTGGATCTATTGCTAATAGACTCAAGACTGACAATTACTGACACTGTGGGTCAAAGACCAAGAAACTGTTTACGAACGATCGAGTACGACAGTGACCACTGCGGACTCGCCGCCGCCGTAATACAGCTTCCGAACGAGCTCGTGGAGTTGGATGAGTATGTGCCTGTGCATACTTACAATTACAGTAAGGTGCGCTGGCCACGCTTTACCAACGCCTTATCGAGCGAAATCAGTTCGAATAACATATCCCCACCAAATGAGAGGAATTTGACAAATATCGAAATAGACCAATACCTTGAACAAATGGACGAGACAATCAAGCGAACAATGGACAGAACGATACCAAAGTACAAACAACGGGACGCAACCGACATGTACCGGAATGCGACCATTGACGCATTACACAGACAAAAAAGTGGACTGCTGACAAGACTCAAACTCTTGTACCGAAGGTTTACTGACCCACACGATCTGGAGATTGGGACACTGAAGTCGTCGATCAAGAACATCAACCAACTAATAAAAGAAAATTATTGGTTGTCGATTAATTTGTATTGGGATAACAAAATTCGGGCTGTTAATTCTAGCGACCCGAGTAAGTTTCCCCAAATTAACAAGATATTTAGAAGGAACGATCAGAACGACCTACCGTGTCTTAAGCTCCAGAGAACGACAGATAACAGAGTCGTACTTCTGACAGCAGGAATTGATCCAGAGGACGCCGTCTTTTACGATGACCTCTTTATTGTCGAAGATCCGCAGGAGAAAGTGGAGGCTGTGGGGGCTGCTTTCCAGCAAGTGTACAAGGTGAATGCATCCATTCGCCCGAACCATCACCTGGAAAACAGAGCCTTGCTCCATCACTTCTACCTAAGGAATGACATAACGCAATGGCGATCAGAGAACCTCGGTTTCACCGGGTTCAATGAAGATCATTTGGCAAACGCCATAATCGCCGAGCGAAATGGGCCAAGTTCCCTGTTAATTACGAAGGTGGAGCTTCAGCTCATCTTCGATTCATTAAAGAAGAAGAAGTCAGCAGGAGTCAATGGCATATCCAACGTTGTACTTCGACATTTACCGCAAGAAGCTGTAGACATTTATACCACACTGTTTAACAACGCTCTGAATAATGCATATTATCCAGTGGGGTGGAAGACAGCTGTGGTGCATCCTCTCCCGAAAAAGGGAAAGGACAACTCCAATCCGGCGAATCTCCGGTCGATAAGTCTTCTTCCGAGTGTCAGCAAGGTATTCGAAAAAGTTATTAATAGAGTTCTGTCAAAGTGGGCAGAGGACAATAATATCATACCGGATAATCAGTTCGTTTTAAGGCGGGACATGACACCATTCATGCCGCGTCTAAGCTTGTGTCTGATGTCCAATGGAACAAATCTAAAAAGCAGTGTACGGGTGCCTGTCTGGTTTATTTGGAGAAGGCCTTTGACACCGTATGGCTAGAAAGTCTTTATCTAAAGCTGACCAGACTTGGCATTAGTAAACCACTTTTATATATGCTTTATGATATGCTCAATGGTAGAAAGTTTGTTGTCAAGAGTGGCAATGTGACTTCTGCCACAACCTTTAATATTAAAAATGGTCTTCAGCAGGGAGCGGTCAACTCGCCGATTCTATTCAGCATTTACAACAGCGATCTGATAAGTAGTCTAACTCAGGCAATTGCGTATGCCGACGATCTAATTGCGTACAGAACAGCTCCAAAAGTCGAGGTGATCAGAATTCTTTTGCAGCGTGACTTCGAAAAGATTCAGCGATATTGCGATGACTGGAAGTTGAAAATCAACTTTCAGAAATCAGAAACTATCTTGTTTAGGACTCCGTTGCGTGGAGCCACAAGGGATACGAGAAAGAACTGGCGTAAGCTGGTGATCGTAGGGCCAAATGGACAGCCACTGGCGAGTAAAAGTGTAGTAAAGTACCTTGGCATCTGGATGGATCAGTATTTGTATTTCGACAGACATATAAATGCTGCTCTGTCCAGGGCTAGGGGAGCTTTTGCCCTGACGAAACGGCTGTTTTATAGCAGCCGGCTTGACAGCAGGGTGAAGGTGATTTGCTACATGGTCCTCATACGGCCGATGATTGCCTATGGGTGCCCGGTTTGGTTCAACGTTGCCCCATCTCAAATGGAAAAGATTCGGGTGTTTGAGAGGCAGTGTCTTAGACGCTGCCTTGGATTACACAGAACACCATAGTCGGAGTACAAACATTATTATTCCAACCTGGTTCTATACAACGGCGCCAACATAAACAGGATAGATAATTTCTTGCTGAAGCTTATTCGAGGTCACATTGCAAGAGCAATGTCCTCGACTAACAGCTTAATTTTTGGGGCTTATTACCCTAAAAACGATTACTACGAGAGTGTGCGTCTAAGCGGCTTTATTCCGCCCGATGCATTCCTCTACTTATACAGTCGAGGGCTGATCCAGGATAGAGCGGCGGTTCCGCTAATCTACCACGTCGGCCGTAGATCTGTGGATTGGCGGCTCCTTTACAGTCGAGACGTCCTCGCACAACACGGAGCCGAGCACCCTCGGTTCAGTAGGACTGTGTCCGATCGGGACCGAAGAGAAAGGGTAAAGCAGGAGAACCAGTTCTGGTGGTTGAAACCTGAACACGAAGATTCTTCGGATATTTAAAAGTTGACTGCATTTCTCTATGCCATGGCTGACTTACATAGGCTTAGGTAGTTAGTTTAAAGCAGGGACAGTCAGGGTGGCACCAACAAAAAAAAAAAAAAACAATAAAAACACAAACAAATTATAAAACCAATAAAAACACAAACAAATTATAAAAACCCGAAAATGCTTGCTGTGGCTGTTCTAGTTTGTAAGTAGTCTGTAAGTAGTTTGTAAGCACAGTACACATATTAAAGGTAATATCATTAGAGTTTTGATTTTTGTTTCTTCTGCGCATATATCAAAATTTGTGTCAAATGTCAGTATTTGTTATTGTTTTTACGTGTGTTTTCTTCCTCACTCGCACAGCCATTTTTATTTCTGACAATTTCAATTTTAATTTGTTGTTGTTTTTACGTGTGTTTTCTTCCTCACTCGCACAGCCATTTTTTATTTTCGACTGACAACCTGCGCAGTATAATACCTTAGATTTGTGTACTGTGGTTTGTAAGTAGCTTTAAGTAGTTTTATAGTAGTTTTAATTAGTTTTAATTTGTTATAATTAGTTTTAATTAGTTTTAATTAGTTTTAATTTAGTTTTATTTAGTTTGTAAGTTTTATATAAAACCAAAAATAAAGATAAAGATACCAAGTTTTTTTTTCAATTCTTCTTGGTGAAAAATAAAACCAACATGAATTCTAGTTTATAGTTCTTAGGCCGAAAGGCATTTAGTTATTGGTTTAACTTAGAGCGCCCGAATGGGGCCAGTAAGTTAGTTGTAAGATATTGATAAGTAGGCTAGTTTTTATGAATTTTTGTCTAGCTTTAAGATAGTTTTAAGATGATGGAAAAATAAAAATGAATTTATAAAAAAAAAATTGGATAGTTTGTAATTAATGTATATTTATACAACCTTACTAATAGAAATATATATTTATTAATACCTCCCATAAAAATTGTTAAGTTGTATTCCCTGACTCCAAATATAAAGGTTTACTTACAAACACTAGGTAAAGGGTGTTCTTCTTGTTTAAGTAATTTTCATGAAGCTGTAGAGTTTATGCAAGCATGCCAAAAAATTAACAATAGGATTATTTCTTGTCTATCTTTTTGGACTAAATGAAGATTGTTTTTTATTTATACTCTTTTTTGGGCTCTGAGGTTTGGGGGTGTCATGACCCTTTTTCCCCTCCTTGAATAAATCTAGCCAGATACATGTTAAACTTGTGTAGGTATATATATGTAGTACCTCGTGGCTTGATGGTTAGTGCGTAGGACTGTCATGCCGAAGGTGTGGGTTCGATTCCCAGCCGTGCCACCTAAAACAGAAATGTTTTATTTATTCGAGGTACTGCCTCTTGCGAGGAACTGACAAATCCTCCAAGAGTATACTTGTCATGAAAAAGTGTTTCTCATTTAGCCGTTCGGACTCGGCAAAAAACTGTAGGTCCCCTCCATTCCTGCCAACAAACACGCACACAGGAATGGTTGTGAGTTGTAAGTCACTAGGCCCTGGCTCTCCATGAGCTCTTGCGCCACCCAATTTATTTATTTTTTATTTATTTATAGGTATATATTATTATCTGACCCTAAATATTACATTTATTTTTTGGAGCAATGGGGTAATGACCCCCATGCCCCCTGCGTATATTTGCAATGTTAAACATTTGAAAATTATGTGGTTGTATACCTTGACCCCATAAATGTATACCTAGATACCAAGTTTGGGGTCCTAACTGCTTTAGAAGCCGAGATATTAATAATATACCTAAATATCAAAATGGCGCTTATAAAATCCAAGATGGCTGACCGCCGAGATGGGTCCTACCCTAAATCTCAAGCTATTGACCTAAGTAGTACCTAAAAAAAGTTTGGTGCTTTTGTCCGGCAAAAACAGATTTTCTTGCTAAGCGACCCTACTATAACGAAAATCTGTTATTTTTGATTTTTAGTAAATTCTTGTATGTCCAATGAATTGTTGGCATCCGAATCGGTGCATGGGGAAAAAAGAAAGACACCGACTGAACAATAGCAAGCTTGTGTGTGTTAATAAAAATGCTAGTCGCTGTTGCAATTGATAAACAACGAAACCTGCATTGGGATAGAGCTAACCATGTGGCTTCAGTGGCGCGGTGTGTAGTGCATCGGCCTCTGAATCACAAGGTTCATGGTTCGCTCCCATATGACGGCAAAGAGTTTTTCAATTAATACGATTGGATTGGCAACACTGAAGCGAAAGTGACAGCAAGCAAAGAAAAAGAGCTCTGATTTAAATTTAAAAATAAAGTATAAATTAATAAAAAAGTTAATATACGTAATTGAGTTTTTGAATAATACATAAGTTCATCTTTCCCTGAATCACGAAAAAAAAAGAAAAGCATTCAAGGTGAGTCGTTGCAAAACTTTAGAATTGTCTGATCAATGATAAATATGAAGCGGACCCCCATTAAAAGCGCTACCTACGAAGAAGCTCTTGGAAAGAGAGAAAGACGTTTGTTGGATGCTTCTCCGGAAGCTTCTGGTAAGCGAAGCAGTGTTGTGGATCTGAATGCGACTGCGACGGCGGCGGCGGCGGTTGGGAACATGAATGCCTCAAGTTTAATGTCAATGATAACTACGTCAATGGAATCAATTCTCGATCAAAAGCTATCAAATCTAGCTACAAAATCCGATGTTGAAGGCATATTTGCTCAGATAAATGTTATTCGCAATGACAACAAGGCTCTGCAGACACAGATGCAACAAGTGCAGTCTCGATGTGATGCATTAGAAAGACAAGTTGAGTTTCTTGAAAAGAAAACAAACGAAAGGAATTTGATAGCGCATATACCAAACGAAGTAGGTGTAGACCCCATCACAAAAGCCAAAGCTCTATGCTTGGAAATGCTAAAATCCAACAACGAGGCTCTTGTGGCGTCATCAAGATCATTGAACAAGGAAGGCAGAGTAGCAAATGTAGTTATACAGATGCAACACAGTGAAGATGTCAGCCGAATCCTGAAAACAGCATCTTCATTGAAAAACACAGGCATATCCATCCACAGAGATTACCCAGCGGCGACACGAGAAAAGAGAAAGAAACTGATGAAACTCAAAACACAAATAACGCAACAAAACAACAGCATCAAATCACAGCTAAAAGGACAGACACTCCATGTTGGGCAAAAAATTATTTATTTCGATAAATTTAATAATATGATGTGTGATGGTGAAAAGGCGGCAATATTTCTTCAACAACTACTAGGCGACAGTGACAGCCAACAAATGTCATGGTCATCAACTTCAAAAAACCATATGGATGTGAACACAATTCAACCAGGTTACAGCGGCTCACAAACCAGAAATACCTTAAGGCCACAACAGAATGTTTAACACATATGTCGTCTGCCACAAAAATAATAACTTTAGAAATAAACAATTTAAAAATAAGTTAAATGTAGATAAAAAAAACGTTAAGCATAGTTTCGAAATACTTTCTTATAATATATCAGGTCTATCAAATAAGTTTATGTATCCAGACTTTTTTAGTTTCGTCAACCAATTTCATTTTGTATTTTTGTTTGAAACATTCACAACAGAAAATAATTTTGAATGCTTTGAGGCGAAGTTCATGAATTACGAATTTAAATGGATAGCGGCTATAAAAAATAACTCAAGGGGAAGAGCAAGTGGAGGAGGTTATCTTGGCTATAAAAAAAACCTGAAAGGCATTGTTTGTGACTTGGTAACTGACTCTGGCACAAAATTTTTGAAAATCAACTTCAACAATACAACCTTTCGATTAATACCATCTTATCTTAATTGCAACCATTGGCAAAGAGACTTTAACCGACTCGAAGATCTAATTATTAACGATGATAATCCAAACACGCTAATTATTGGAGATCTGAATGCGGGAATAAGTAGTATAGCTGGAGTTGAAAATGATATGGTGGGAAAATTACGCAACTCAAAAGATGGAATCTGCAATGCTAGAGGAACCAAACTACTGGAATTTTGTAATAATTTCGGTTTTCGAATAGTAAACGGAACTACTAGTGGAGATATAAACGGTGAAATCACATTTATAGGAAGACAGGGATCATCGGTGATTGACCTTTGTTTGGCAGGTGGAGACTGGAACCAGTACATTACTGATTTTGAAGTTGGTGAGGTACCCTATTCAGATCATCTTCCAATCATATTAAAATTTAGTCTTGAAGCAGAAGATCTTGAGGAACTGCGAGAAATTCATCTTTTACCCAAATTGCAATGGAAAGACGCCAATGGAGCTGTATATCGACAAAGTTTGGATTTAATTCTAGCATCTCAGGAAACAAAGGAATTCCAAGATTTAGAACAATTAATTAAGGTGGCATACCCACATTATAATAAACACGATAGGAAAAAACAGTTTAGACAGCCCTGGTTCGATGAAGAATGCATGATAGCTAGAAAACGATCTTTTGCTTGGCTCAAATTATTCAAAAACAATGGTGGAGAAACAATTAAAAGTCTTTATATTGAGGCAAATAAGCTTTTCAAAATAACTTGTAGCAACAAAAAAAAGATTTATTTTGAAACAGAGGCCAGGAGCTTAGCCCATTGCTCAAATGCGACAGACTTCTGGAAAACAGTAAGAAAAATTAATGGAAAAAAGTTCAAAATTAGCAGAGATCTAGATCCAAGTTTACTTTTTACGCACTTTAAACAGCTTTTAAATCCACCGCTTTATTCAACCACGTTCCAATTTGCAACTCCAGATTTCAGCAACGACATTTTGGATACTCAAATCACAGTTGAAGAAACAAGAGCAGTAATAATGGACCTGGAAGATGGAAAAGCACCTGGACTTGATCGAATACCATCCGAATTTTATAAATATGGTTCTATGGAACTAATTAAAAAAGTAACAGAATTGAGCAATTATATGTTTGAGCATGGAACAGTCCCTCGAGAGCTTAAAAAGGCGTTGATATTTCCCATCCATAAAAAAGGAAGCAAATCTGATCCCAATAACTATAGAGGCATTTCCTTTTTGAATGCTTCATATAAAATATTTACGACCATTCTTCAGAGACGTCTCACAAATTGGGTGGATGAAAACAACCTCCTGAAAGAATCACAAGCTGGCTTTAGATCTGGTTACTCAACAATCGATCATATATTCGTTTTAAGGAATATTGCAGAATCTTTTTTATCGAAAAACAAGAAATTGTACGCGTTCTTCGTTGATTTCAAAGCAGCGTTTGATACGGTTGATCGGAAGTCTTTGATGTACAAACTATTCGCCAAGAGAATGACGCAAAAATTTGGGAGAGTCATTGAAGCCCTTCTTGAAGACACATGGGTGGCAGTCTCGAATGGTGAAACCATCTCCGAGTGGTTTCAAACAGAAACAGGTTTGAGACAGGGATGTACCTTAAGCCCACAGCTATATGCGCTATTTATAGATGACTGTTAAAAATCTGTAATGGTGTTGACAACCAACAAACATAGAAATATACACAACACATAATTAATTATTCAACAAAAAACGAACATTGTAAATATACCCTAATTTTAAGCAACTTCTCCTTTTTCTATGTTTTACTATTATTCTTTATTTTCTTTCGTTATCTGCTGCTGCTTGCACTCTTTCCAAAGATTACCTTTTTTTCTTTTCAATTTAATCATCATTCGAGGCAGACGCAGCAGCAGCACCTTTAAGTATAAAACATATAATCTATAATTTGTGAATAATAAAATAATCTTAAAATAAAACATTTCTGGTCCATCGAACCGAATTAATATATAATAAAAATTAAATTATTATTGAACCAAGCACTATACATAGATACAGTCCATAATCATGTCAAACGCAACACAGTTGACCGCCATTTTAGAACAGCAGTATGAGCTTTTTGACATCATCAAAGATTCGCTCAACAACCTGGGATCCACAGCTAGCGTCCAGAGAATTGCGTCGCGTAAAGCAGCTCTATGTGAAAATTGGAATTCCTTCAAACAAAACCACCAATCTGTGGTGACAATCAAAGCTTCATTAAAGGCTGATTCACGCCAAAAATATGAAGAAGAAGATTATTTTAAGAACAAAATGTATCGTAATTGTGAAGAGAATTACTTAAACAGCATGGAGCACATGTCTACGTTGCACGATACATTGATCGAAGTTCCAAATAAAGATGGAAAAAATCTTTCTGCTACGTCTTCAAATCCTCTATCCACATCACATAACCACCGGCTTCCAAAATTACCGTTGCCAGTTTTTAACGGGGAATTTTCTGAATGGCCCTCATTTAAAGATTCTTTTATGGCAATTATTGGAGCAGACCCGACACTCACATGCGTCACGAAACTTCAATTTCTGAAAGGAAGTCTCATTGGTAAGGCAGCTTCTCGCCTACATGGTGTTTCTGTTACAGCCTCAAACTTCCAAATTGCTTGGGACGATATGATCTCTTATTATGATAATAAAAGACTACATGTTGACTCAGCAGTTCAAGCAATTATATCTGCCAAAGCTGTTGACGAGGAATCTTCTTCTAAGTTGGAGACCTTGTACAACGAAATTAATAAAGCTTTGGGGTCACTTGAAGGTCTTGGTCGTGACGTAAGCCAGTGGAATGACGTTCTAACACATATTGTTTCTCGTAAATTAGATGGTACATCAGTTAAAGAATGGGAAAAATCATTAGGATCTACCACGGAACCACCTACCTGGGCAGCACTTTAAGACTTTATCCTTACTCGCATTCGATCGCTGCAAGCTTTTGAACGTGCTACATCAGAGCGGAGCAGTTCCAAAGTCCGCTCATCCAATTCCAGACAACAAATAAAAGCAAAGACACATCATGTAACGGCACAACACACAAAACAGGTATGTTCTAATTGTAAAGGCGAGCATTACATCTCTTCTTGTCCAGGTTATCTGTCAAAATCGCAAGTTAATCGTGTGGAACTCTTAAAACAACTGAAGCTCTGCTACAATTGTCTAGGCCCGCACATAATTAGTGCATGCTTTTCAAAATGGAGATGCCAAACATGTGGAGGACGTCATCATACAACCATTCATCAACCAAACTCATCAATCAATTCAGTTTCATCATCTAATCAAGAGGCCTCTATAAACAACATCAATCGTTTTTCTGCATCCGCCAATGTTACCTGTATCCATCAGTCTCCAAGATCGGCAACCCTTCTGGCAACTGCCCTTGTGCGAGTCGAATCTAGTTCTGGGGAGCTATACGTTGTTCGCGCCTTTCTCGACCAGGGTTCAGAAGTTAATCTTGTATCAGAGTACCTCGTCCACCTTCTCCAACTTCGACGGTCATATACATCTTTATCAATTGTTGGCATTGGAGGTGATTCGTCATCATCACATCAATCAAAAGGTGTAGTAAAAGTTAATCTTCAATCTTGCATAAGCAACTTCCACTGTAGCTTCGATGCCTTTGTGCTACCAAAACTTACCAACCTTTTACCGTCAGCTGCTACCAGGCATACAGACTGGCCACATCTAGAAAATATCGATTTAGCAGACCCAGAATATCATCAACCTGGACGTGTAGACCTCATTCTCGGTGTAGAAGTTTACGGACAAGTCATACAAAGTGGGCTTCTCAAAGGTTCTGAGGGGGCACCTATCGCACAACGTACGACATTAGGATGGATTATTTCAGGTGCATCATCACTTTCATCGTCCAAATATCAAGAAGCAAAATCATTTCATTGCTATGCAGAAGACCATCTTGAAGAATTAGTGAAAAAGTTTTGGATGCAGGAAGAAGCTTTTTACTCATCTATCGATGCACTTACTCCAGAAGAACTGGAATGTGAAGAAATTTTTAAGCGTACCCATTCACGTGATTCAGAGGGAAGATTTACTGTGCGCCTTCCCTTCAAATCAATTCCAGCATCATTTGGAAACTCAAGAACGCCTGCTTTAAAGTTATTATATCGCATGAAAAATCAATTTATACAAAACACTGAATTTGCAACTAATTATTCAAATTTTATTGCAGAGTATGAACAACTTGGACATATGAAACGAGTCCCATCACCAATTCGGCAAACAGATCAGATGTTTTATCTCCCACATCATGGTGTGGTTCGCAGTTGCAGTTCCACGACAAAGTTAAGAGTCGTCTTCAATGGGTCCCTGAAGACCAATATGGGTACATCACTCAACGACTTTCTGCATGAAGGACAAAAGCTGCAAGTAGATCTTCCTGATGTTCTTACACGTTGGAGAGTTAACAAATTTGCGTATTCTGCGGATGTTACGAAAATGTTCCGGCAGATAAAAGTTCACCCAGACGACTGGAAATACCAACGTATTCTTTGGGCTGAAGATTCTAACGTTCAAGAATTTGAGCTAACCACAGTGACGTATGGAACAAAATCTGCTCCATTTCTTGCTATTCGGGTTTTGAATCAACTAGCCGAAGATGAAAGCTATCGATTTTCTGACGTTAAGGATGTTATTGCAAAAAATACTTACGTGGATGATGTGTACGATGGATCGGCCACTGTTGAAGAGGGTAAGAATCGGATCAAGCAAATTTATAATCTTTTTAAAGCTGGTGAGTTTAAACTACAAAAATGGTGTGCTAACAATGAAAGTCTTATCACGAACGTGCCTGAAAAATATCGAGCAACTTCATCATCATCACTTTGCATCGATGATGTTCCAGTTCATAGAACTTTAGGTTTAAATTGGCAGCCTAATTTGGATCGCTTTATATTCATTCCAGTGCAGCATGAAGAACCAGTTGTTTATACAAAGAGAACAGTGCTATCGAGAACAGCTCAGCTTTTTGATCCATTGGGATGGATATCACCGGTTGTGGTTAGAGCAAAACTTTTCATCCAGGAGCTTTGGCTGGCGGATCTGGATTGGGATGAACCTATTTCTAAGTCACTTGAGGCTCGATGGAAAAGCTTTATCAATCAACTCAATGATTTATCTTTAATTTCCATTCCTCGATGGCTGGGAATAACTCCTGGTTTATTATCAGTTGAATTGCATGGGTTTTCAGACGCTTCGCAAGCAGCACTCGGAGCTGTGGTATATATTCGTGTCATCAATGAAAATGGAGTCCAAATAACCATTTTGGCATCCAAGTCAAAAGTTGCTCCACCAAGTCGCTCGAAAACGTCCTCCAAACGACCTAGATCCGTTCGAGTCACCATTCCAAGGCTTGAATTAGCAGCAGCACTGCTGCTTACTAATCTCGTGAAACATATAATCAGTGTCCTCAACTTACATTCAGCTGCTACTCACCTTTGGACCGACTCAAGTACTGCTCTTTACTGGATCCAAGGCGAGCCATCGAGATGGAAGGATTTCATTCGAAATCGAGTTAATCAAGTTCAAGATAATTTGCCCGAAGCACAATGGCATCACATTCCAGGTGAGGATAATCCTGCGGACCTTGCCTCAAGAGGGACATCACCTCGGCAGTTAGCAGAAAGTGACCTTTGGTGGCAGGGGCCACAGTGGTTGCAACATTCTTCGGATAAATGGCCAAATTTAATCCCCACTCCAGATGTTAATGTCGACTACGAAGAACGTCAAATATTAGTAGCAGGGGTTACCAGAAAGCCGACTTCATTAACATGTGATCTAGTTCAGCGTTTTTCATCGTTAACAAGACTTTTAAGAATCACAGCTTGGTGTAAACGAGTTGCATCATTTCGAAAAGTCACAAGCTCATTAAAAATCCCAAGTCCTTTGACTCCAGCTGAGATTAGAGAAGCAAAATTTTTTTGGATAAAAAATACTCAAAGCATTTATTTTAAGTCTGAAATTAATCTTCTTTCTCGTTTAGAATCTTTATCCCGAAGCAGCTGTCTTTATCGACTTACGCCATTTATTGACTCGGAAGGAATATTGCGAATTGGCGGGCGGCTTCGTAATGCGCAGATAGATCCAGACATGAAACATCCCATAATCCTTCCAAGAGATTCTATTTTTACCAATCTTGTCTTGAATTACGTACATCAAACAACTCTCCATGGTGGTGTGCAGCTGATGCTAGCAACACTAAGAAGAAATTATTGGATTCTAGGAGGTCGGAGCTACGTTCGCTCATTCGTTCATCGCTGTGTTACATGTGCCCGTCATAGAGCTGCAACATCGAAACAACTCATGGGTCAACTTCCAGTTAATCGGACAATATCTTCACGTCCATTCTTAAATTCCGGTGTTGATTACGCGGGACCTTTTATCTTGAAAACTTGGAGGGGACGAGCAGCCAAGAAGTATAAGGCCTATCTCATCGTGTTTGTTTGTTTTTCATCATCAGCGGTTCACTTAGAATTGGCAACAGACTATTCAACTGAGGGTTTCTTAGCAGCATACAAGAGATTCGTCAGTCGCCGAGGTATTTGTGCTACACTTACAAGCGACTGTGGTACTAATCTAGTAGGAGCAGACGCAGAACTTCGAAAGCTTTTCAAATCTGCTTCCAAAGAGTGCCGACATATTATAGACATGTTAGCAAACGATGGAACCAAATGGCAATTTAACCCCCCTGCAGCTCCACACTTTGGCGGCAAATGGGAGGCGGCTGTCAAGTCCGCAAAATTTCATATAAAACGAACTATTGGTGAGTCTCTTTTAACATATGAAGAGTTTTCTACTTTACTAGCGCAGATAGAGGCGGTCCTAAATTCAAGACCAATCTGTCCGTTGTCAGATGACCCTGAAGACATCGAAGCGTTAACTCCTGGACATTTTATCATTGGAAGCTCCATCAATACAGTACCTGAGCCATCATTGCTTCATATCCCAGTGACAAGACTATCTCGTTTTCAACACCTGAGGCAGATGTTGGAACGATTTTGGAAGAGGTGGTCTGTTCAGTACCTACAACGTCTTCAAGAATTTGCTAAGTGGCATGACACAATGCCATCTATCAAAACAGGAACACTTGTCTTGGTTGTAGACGAGCGGTATCCTCCAACTAAATGGCCACTTGCTCGAGTGATAGAAGTACATCCTGGATTAGATGGACACGTAAGGGTTGCCACTATTAGAACTCAATCGTCAATTCTAAAACGCCCCATCGTCAAACTATGCCCTTTGCCGGTTAATCCAGATGACCAGGAAGACATTCAACGTTCCAAAGCAGACGTTGAGGCGGGCGGAATGTTAAAAATCTGTAATGGTGTTGACAACCAACAAACATAGAAATATACACAACACATAATTAATTATTCAACAAAAAACGAACATTGTAAATATACCCTAATTTTAAGCAACTTCTCCTTTTTCTATGTTTTACTATTATTCTTTATTATCTTTCGTTATCTGCTGCTGCTTGCACTCTTTCCAAAGATTACCTTTTTTTCTTTTCAATTTAATCATCATTCGAGGCAGACGCAGCAGCAGCACCTTTAAGTATAAAACATATAATCTATAATTTGTGAATAATAAAATAATCTTAAAATAAAACAATGACATAACTGATTTTCTCCTAGGAGGTATTGAAATTGCTAATACGGTCATTAAAGCACTATTAATTGTTTGCGGATGACATAGTCATCTTAGCGTGTTCACCCGAGTCACTCCAGTTAATGATAAATCGGATCCATGATTACTGTGCATTGTGGAACTTGGTAGTCAACTTGGATAAATCCAAAATCATGGTATTTAGAGGAGGTAGAGGAGCGCCACGAGCGAATGAGAAATGGTTCTTCAATGGCCAACAAGTAGAAGTGGTTAACGAATATAAATACTTAGGTGTGATCTTTGCAAGCAATCTTAAAATGGAGAAAAATTTGAAAGAAAAACTGATGAATGCTAAAGCAGCAATTAACTCAACGTGGAAAAAGTGTTTTGCCAACAAGTATATCGATCATAGCGTAAAATTTAAAGTTTTTGAAGCTGCTTCTGAAGCAATCCTGCTATATGCCGCGCAAGTATGGGGTGCTAAGCAATACGACACAGTCGAAAAACTGCTTCGCTTCTACATAAAACGTACATTTAGACTTCCTCCAAATACACCCAACTACGCGATTAACCTCGAGACCGGTCTACCTCCACTGTTTGTTAAAACTCTAAAACTACAAGCAGATTACGTCTGCAAGGTATTAAAAATGCCAGATACACGATTACCAAAAAAGTTATTGCTAAGATCAATACAGAGCAAAAGTTGCTGGTACGGAGAATGGCTTGAGCTCGCAGACTCCTGTAACTTTGAGCTCAACCTGGAGGAAGTGCTGCCAATTGACTACAGAAAAACCCTCTACGAGCTGATTTCGACAGCAGATGTTCACATCAGCAACCAATTTTCAAGGGAAGCAAGAGAATCAATCTACAGATCACTTTACAGCAGATTAAACTTCAACCTCGAACGAGTGAATTACTTCCGAGATGAATATAGTATCGAAACAATTTCGATGATGCTAAGACTAAGAGTGGAACTTCTTCATCTTAATTATATACCCCACCGGGAGGACCTACCAATTTTGTGCAACATATGTAACTCCAAAGAGAGGGAAGATGTTTTCCACTTCATCGGTCGATGCCCAATCCTCCGGGAAACAAGAAATTATTTTCTTGGCAGCGTTATCCTCTCAGATGAACAAGTCATAAGCTTCCTGAACGAGATGAATGTTCCAGCTTTATTTAAATTTTGCAAAACAGCGTTAAGTTATCGGGAAAGAATCATTAAAGGAAACTTTTAAATGGAACAAAACAAATTATTATTAAATGTTTTTATTCAGTTTTAATTTACCTTTATTATTTATTGGAAAAAATGCTTGTATTTATTATTTAGAATTCATAAACAGTAAACCAATCGGCAGACGGCTAAGCCAAGCCTTACAGATTTTGAGAAATTTATATATGTGTTAAAAAAATGTATGATGCAAATAAATAAATCCTTCTAATCCTTCTAATCAATTAATACGAGCATAACCAGGTTAGGTTAGGTAGAAGGGCTGACAGTTGATCTCGTTACCGTCACACTTAGATCTATGTAGATCCGTTGTGATACCCTAGGAAATTGTATTCCACTTAATGTAAAAACCTATGTGTTCTGTTAGCAATCAAGCACCACTAAAGGAGTCTGATGATCGAGGTGGCTCTCGCGAAATAGCTATAACTCCAGCCTATATACTTGGTGGTAACACACACAGGTTGTTGTTGTTCATTCAAAAATTATACAATTACATATATTTGCTCATCATTTGTATACATATTTATTTCGTACATTGCTCACCACATTTGCAATACTCTGTGCATGTCAAATACTTAAATTTACATTTACACCTTTAAGTAGAAAATGTTGTACAATTGCGCTGAATTAATAGTTCAGAAGGCATTATGTTAAAGCACTGATTGGGCCTAAGCACACCATTTGCATCTTTGGAGAATCCATAATCTGTCAACTGCAGGCTTGAATCTGGAAAATAGCTCTGTGATAGGCTTAAGCATTCCCTTAAAACAAAAAAGCATTAAAGCAAGAAAATTAAGCGAGTTGACTTTGACATTGACCAGTCACATAACGAATGTGAAAGAGAAAGACGAAAAACTCTAGTTCCAATCGGATTGATAAATATCAAACAGGAGACGCCTATTCCTAGACAGATGGATAGATTCAGGTCTTCAGGTAAAAACAAAGAGATGCTCCAACTAGCTGAAGCTATTATAATGCAACTGTTCAATGCCGTCCAGTCATGCATAAAATGCCTTATAGTGTTATCAAATGACTCTGATGTCGTTGTCGTTGTTCTCATCCTTCGATATATATTTGAACTATTCAGTGAGGGATTGCAAGAATTGTGGATCAGAGTGGGAGTGGGTGATAAAATGCGCTATGTGCCCTTACATACACTTGGGGAGCAACTGGGTACTGGGAGCTGCACTTTACAACAATTTAATTAAGGCCCACATACTTGGTTGTGATACAACAAGCAAGATGGGAACAAAATCATCTGCAGTTAAAGAACCGTTACTACTTCGATTTGCAGAATATAATATTTTATCTGATGAAATACTTAACAAAGTGGAGGAATACCTTATTCAAGTTTTACATTAAGCAAAAGGCAAGAAGTTCGATGAGCTTCGTTATTCATTACATAAACAGAGTAATACATATATCAGAGTAATCTTTTTCAATTAGAAATGGTCATATCCAAAGATGCTTTTTTGTTTCAAGGTAATACTTAAGCCTATCACAGAGCTATTTTCCAGATTCAAGCCTGCAGCTGACAGATACTGGCTTCTCCAAAGATATACAAATGGTGGGCTTAAGCGTTAAGCTGTTTAACTGTTTCAGATTTCGTGAACCCGCGAATGAAACAAACAATTCCAAGAAATAATGTTTTTATTGTTTCGCTAGGTTACAAAATTCCTGTTAAATAATTCATTAATTTATGGAATACATTTTATAAATATACATACTTTTAGTTTAATTCAATATCTTTTATGGTTTTTTACAAGTTTTTTAATAATTTTTAATATTTTTGCTTCTACTCAAAGATAACCTTAAATCAAAAAGGAGAAAAAAAGGCGCGCACATCTTGATATATGACATTTGGGTGTTTTACAACATTTGTCATGTTGGCTGAATTGTGTGGGCAGCAGGGTTGTTAACACTCCCCCCCGGTATGGCCACGAGGAGTGGACTTTACCAGATCCATACCGCTGACATCTAATACAGCCAACTTAACAGCGGGTCGTTCGTAAACTCCAAAACTTGTTTGGATAGTAGCGCTTCGTACCTGTCCATCTCTGAAACATCTTGTACTAATTGCTTTACCTTTGGGCCAGCAATTTCGTGGGTTGTTAGGGTCCACGATAATAACAACATTTCCTTCTTCAATTGGTTTAGCAGGAGAAAACCACTTTGAGCGCCGCGTAATGGTTGGCAAATATTCTTTAACCCATCGCTTCCAGAAATGATCTGCATATTGCTGGCTGGTCGTCCAATTTTTCCTTAGCACCAACCGATCATCATTAAATGTGGCGGCTGGCTTCAATCCACTAGAAGTCCCAAGCAAGAAATGATTTGGGGTCAGCGCATCTTCATACTCGTTTGTGATAGGCAGATATGTTAGAGGACGCGAGTTAATTATGCTTTCGACTTCGATTAAAGAACTTCGTAAAAGCTCATCTGTGGGACTCCGAGTGGGCATAACACGTATCAGTGTTGTTTTTACAGATCTGACTAATCTTTCCCAGCTGCCTCCCATGTGAGGGGACCCGGGGGAATAAAAACCCATTTGGTCATAGCTGATGTGAAGGATTCCATTAGTTTTTCTTTGTTGACGTTCTCATAAGCTTCCTTCAACTCTCGTTCTGCACCGTGGAAGTTCGTGCCGTTATCGCAATGGAATTCTATAGGCATTCCACGTCGGGCAATAAAGTTGCGGATCGCTAGTATGCACGAATCAGTAGACAACGAGTGGGCGACCTCAATGTGAATATAATATCAATATAAGAATAGAATTAAGAACCAATTGTAAATATTAATTTCCGTTCAATAAAACCTAATGTAAAAAAACTCAATGTGAATTCCTCGAGTAGTTAAGCAAGTCAGTAAAACTCCCCATCGCTTTTCTGTCCTTCGGAGATTTGTCACACTCAAAGGACCAAAGTAATCAATGCCCACGAAAGAAAATGGATGGCTAAAGGTAGTCAGCCTGGAAGGTGGCAGCTGAGCCATGATTGGCGGATGCGGCTGTGCTTTGAAATTTTTACAATCTTGACATTTCCGCCGGACAGAATTGAAGACAGTTCGCGTTGGCGAATTTCATTCAAGGCTGTTTCATGATTATGGTGTTTGTATCTTACATGGTAATCAAGGATTATAAGTCTAGTGATATAATGTTTTCCTGGTAGGAGGATTGGCCGCTTAAAGTCATCACCCACGTCTTTAGAGAGATCAACTCTTCCACTAGCACGTATTATTTGATGTTCATCTACATAAGGACAAAGTTTGTAAATAGAGCTTGATTTACTCACCGGTTTGTTTTTATGTAAACAATCAATTTCATCTTGATATGTTGAAAACTGCGCTTCCTTTAGTAGGGTCACTTCTGCTTGCTGCAGTTCTGCTTGAGTGAGAGGTCCACTAGTGCTTGCCGCTTCTTTAAGTTCCTCTATGTCGATGAGTTGTTGTTGAGTTGGAGCAAAGCTTTCAGAAAATATGCGCCTGAGCTTCGCTAGCGATTTCTTAACAAAGCGATGGAAAAATGCACAGCTACGAAGAAGTTTATTCCATTTCGAAAAGCGGTCGGCGGTAAATAGAATTTGTTGACAATTAATGTGGACGCCTACGTATTGGGTTCTCAGTTCTTCGGGAGTGTTTTCCGGTTGTCCTTTTTCGATTGGCCAACTTTCTGAAGGCTGAAGTAAGAACGAAGGGCCAACAAACCATCGGCTGGATGAGCTGAATTCTGGAATTTTAGACCATTTTGTGGCTTCATCGGCCACATTTTCCTTAGTTGGGACCCACCGCCACTCTGGCATATCGGAAAGCTCCAGAATCTCGCTCACACGAAAAGCCACAAATTGCTTATATCGTCGATGGTCTGATCGAAGCCAAGACAGGACATTCTTTGAATCAGACCAAAAAACTTTGCTGGTGAAAAGAACGGAATGGGATTGAATAATTGATTTAGCTAAACGAGCACCAAGAGTTGCTGCCTGCAATTCCAGTCTAGGTATTGAAAGGCTTTTTAGTGGGGCCACGCGAGTTTTCGCTCCAATGAGAGATACCTCTGTAGAACATCCATCTGAGCTTCTTAAATATGCTACAGCTGCATATCCACCTTCACTTGCGTCAACAAATATGTGGAGCTGCATTGCAGGTGGCTTTTCAAACTTTTGGCTAACGTAGCACCTTGGTATTTGAAGATTTTCAACATTGGGCAAAATGCGAATCCAGTTCAGCCATTTATGATGTTCTTTGTCTTGAATTTCTTCATCCCAACCAATGCCTGATCTCCAGATCTCTTGAAGGAGGACCTTAAGGTACATTAAGAAATGAGCTATTAGTCCCAAGGGATCAAATATGGTCATCAACATCCGCAAAACATCTCTCTTAGTAGGCCGGCAGTTTCCAGAGAGAATCGAAGAAAATTTAGGATTAGCTGTTGGTAATAAACATGTCATTAAAGGTGCACCACCACATACCCAAAACTTTCTCTGAAATGAGTTCCGGGTCCATATTTAAACTCTTCAGGTCGGTGTTGTTGGATTGGAGAGCTTTAACCACCTCTGTGGAGTTCGATACCCAATTTCTAATATAAAAACCTCCTTGGTTATGAATGAAACGAATATTCTTAGCTAGTTCTATTGCCTCCTGGTAAGTATCGACGCTTAGAAGCAGATCATCCACATAATGATTGTCTTTACAGCAGCTGGGTAGATTTCTGTAAACTCTTTGGCGTTCTCGTTTTTGACGTATTGTGCACAAGCAGGTGAACAAGTGGCGCCAAATGTCATAACAGTCATAGCGTAGGTCTCAGGAAACTCATCCTCGCTATCACACCAAAAAAAGAGCTGAGAGTATTGATCTTCACGTCTAATCTTAACTTGGTAGAACATCTCCATGATGTCTCCACAAAGAGCAACGTTCTTTTCTCTGAACTTATAAAGTACTGAGACTAAACTGGTAAGCTGGTCCGGACCCTTCATAAGAAATGAATTTAAAGACATACCTCGCACTTTGGCTGCAGCATCCCATACAATCCGCAATTTAGCTGGCTTATTCGGATTCGTAACTGGGAAAATGGGTAGGTACCAAGAACGCTGATGTCTTTCTTTTGTTTCCTCAGGAGACAGTTTACGTGCATAGCCCTTTGAAAGATAATCTTGTATTTTGTTTTGAAGAACTTTGGCTAGCTCCGGATCTTTTGCCATCCTTCTTTGTAAGCTTTTAAAACGTCTGTAGGCCATATCAAAGCTATTCGGTAACTCTACGTCGTTATTCCCGTTTCAAAATACCCTTCCTTTCGACAAGTTATTTCTTTCAATAACGCTAAAGCACACTCTTCTTCCACAGGTAGTAACATGTTTTCTGGCTTGGATACCCCAAGGTTTTCATAGCATAGAAACTGCTTCACAAGATCTTGAAGATTTTCGTCATCACATTTTTCGTAATCGCAAACATGAATATTGCAAATGCCAGTGGTAATAACTTGCTTTTTTGGGGCATTTTTCAAGCAACCATGAATAGTCCAGCCCAGTCTCGTCTTAGTAGCAACAGGTTGGCCAGCGTCACCCTCTTTATATTTTAAAGGTAGGCCTACACGGTGGTCTTCAAGATGCGGCAGGTTTCACTAAAATGGATCCCAAAAGTAATGATGCAGATTTGTAGGAAATAGTCTCAGGATTCTAAATTTGCAAACTCCAAAATCGTACCTGATCCGTTTTTTGAGATATACTCATATTTACAAATACGGGAAGGCATTTTGACTTTGAATGGGAAAAAAATTGTTAAAAATCAACGAATGTACATATTTTAATGTACTATATCTTCTTAGAAAGCTAAAATTCTGTTCTTGAATTTTATGTTTAGTTTAAGTTGATTAAATGAATAGTTTTGGAGAAATTTAATTCCAAAATCAAAATTTTAGAAAAAAAAAACAAAAAAAATTCAAGTTAATTTTTATTCTTCAAAATTTTGCACAATAGGGTACAATTTTTTTCCAGAATTCAATGCTCCAATAAATGTTCAATCTATTAAAAAAACCGCATGCCAATAAATATCTTAGTTCTTTAGAAATTGAAAAAGAAGAGAGGTACTTTTATTTTTAAGTTTAATTTTTTCTAAGGAAAAACTAGTATATTAGTCCAGTAAATAGAGGTAAAAATAGGGGGGTTACCCTACAAAAGGTCGGGTAGTTCTAAATTTTGTATATGTTCTATGGTATGGTGTTGATAGATGAAAATTCCAAAATTCCACAGCCACGCCCCCTCCGCGGCCTTCAAAATCCTGGTAAAACTACAAAAAATCGGCCCTTTTTTCAGTTGTTTGCTTATAACTTCTTTCCGGCACAGACATTTATAGGTAATAAAATTTCCTACAAATATGACTATGAAAGTATTTTTGTACAACCACTACAAACGGCGCTATTGAGCTCCCAAAAAAGGCTAACATTTCTCTTTACAGCACAATAACTCACAATCAATCTTGTAGATAGTTTCGGCTACCAATTTCATGTAACTACAGTCGACAATCTCTAAGTCGAACTCCCCCTAATTCGATTTTCTTCTAACAAGAATTGTTTCACCATGTTTGTTGTATACTCCTCTCAAATTTCAAAACTTATTTATTTCTCTCTTAATCGAATTTTTGCAAAACTCTCTCTCTAACTCGAAATAATTTTGATATCCCGTGAGACTTCGACTTGGAGGCAGTCGACTGTATTTTCATTTTGTGACCAATACAATCGGTAAAGTTATGCAAATTTTTCCACGTTGGTTGTATACGGAGCAAGTCTTTTCATCCATCTTACTCATTGGAATACAAATTGTAGGTAGTTATGATAAAGGACATCAAAACGAATGCCAGTAAAAGATCAAAAATCTTAACCCTCAGAAAAATTCTGGAAACCACCAATGAACTTCAAGTCGAGACACAAAAAGTTTTTGCATTGGCTCCAAGGCCACTTATGGAAGCATATTCATCGTCAATAGCTCTGTATGGCGATAACTGAGCTCGAGATCTCGAGAAAAAAGATTCAGCTGTATATCGTGACATTACCTATATAACACAAGGTGCAATATAAAGTTATGCAAATTTTTCCACGTTGCTTGTATACCTACGGAGCAAGTCTTTTCATCCATCTTACTCATTGGAAAACAAATTGTAGGTAGTTATGATAAAGGACATCAAAACGAATGCCAGTAAAAGATCAAAAATCTTAACCCTCAGAAAAATTCTGGAAATGACCAATGAACTTCAAGTCGAGACACAAAGTTTTTGCATTGGCTCCAAGGCCACTTATGGAAGCATATTCATCGTCAATAGCTCTGTATGGCAATAACTGAGCTCGAGATCTCGAGAAAAAAGATTCAGCTGTATATCGTGACATTACCTATGTAACACAAGGTGCAATATGGCAAATGCAGTGTGCAACTAGAGAATAGCTTCTCCGAACAGTTCAAAACATGTAGAGTGCACTCGGCGAGGAAATGCGATAACATTTTTGTGTTTTTTAAACCCTTTCTAGAACAGATAGTGCATAGAGCAGCTGTTAACACAGAATGCCCTATCTTGTGTTCCGTTCTGTCTTTATAGAGTTCTTAATGGTGATTAAAGAACAGTTCAAATATAATGATTTTGAAGTAAACGAGTAAAAGTCCATCTAACTGCTGTCAAGAATAAAGCATACATATGTTTACAACCTAGGCCAAAACATCACTTTTATTAGCAGCAGCTTCGAAGTAGTTTAGAATTTCATTTACCTTGGAGTCAATACTCGTATTTACTCCACGGATGACACCTATGTGTATTATATTCAACGAAAAAATACTTTTGGAAACCACTGCTATTAATCAGTTTGTTAAACAATTAGGTTCAACACTCTTCTTCCTCTCAAGACACTCCTACTGTCGGTAAGATGAAAATCAGAAATGAAAACAGATACTGGGCTCTTTCGCAAGTAATACTGGTTTTATTCGACAGATTTGTGGAGAAGAAGGCACAAACGTGAGCTCAATGAGCTTTTCAAAGACAATGTAGTCCAAAAAGTCAAAATACGTCGGCTTGGCTAAGCTAGATTGGGCGAATGGGAAACAATGCTCCAGCCTTTTGAGTTTCTGAATACCAAAGTTGAAGACAATAAAGAACTTCTGGTTTAGAGGGTAAGCCATCACCAGAGCACTTATGGTTTCGGCCCTTCATGGGTCATTTGAACAATACCCGAATTTTTATATTTTTTTCCGAAAATATTATGTTTTAAAAGTGGGAGCGGCAGTGGGTGGAAATTAATTGTATTGGTTTTTCATATCGTCAATTATATTATTGGTCACAAAATGAAAATATAGTTGACTGCCTCCAAGTCGAAGTCTCACGGGATATCAAAATTATTTCGAGTTAGAGAGAGAGTTTTGCAAAAATTCGATTAAGAGAGAAATAAATAAGTTTTGAAATTTGAGAGGAATATACAACAAACATGGTGAAACAATTCTTGTTAGAAGAAAATCGAATTAGGGGGAGTTCGACTTAGAGATTGTCGACTGTAGTTACATGAAATTGGTAGCCGAAACTATCTACAAGATTGATTGTGAGTTATTGTGCTGTAAAGAGAAATGTTAGCCTTTTTTGGGAGCTCAATAGCGCCGTTTGTAGTGGTTGTACAAAAATACTTTCGTAGTCATATTTGTAGGAAATTTTATTACCTATAAATGTCTGTGCCATTTTTTTCCGTAAAAATATACCGGAAAGAAGTTATAAGCAAACAACTGAAAAAAGGGCCGATTTTTCGTAGTTTTACCAGGATTTTGAAGGCCGCGGAGGGGGCGTGGCTGTGGAATTTTGGAATTTTCATCTATCAACCATACCATAGAACATATACAAAATTTAGAGCTACCAGACCTTTTGTAGGGTAACCCCCCTATTTTTACCTCTATTTACTGGACTAATATACATTTATTGGAGCATTGAATTCTGGAAAAAATTGTACCCTATTGTGCAAAACTTTGAAGAAAAAAAAATAAACTTGAATTTTTTTTGTTTTTTTTTTTTTTCTAAAATTTTGATTTTGGAATTAAATTTCTCCAAAACTATTTATTTAATCAACTTAAACTAAACATAAAATTCAAGAACAGAATTTTAGCTTTCTAAGAAGATATAGTACATTAAAATATGTACATTCGTTGATTTTTAACAATTTTTTTCCCATTCAAAGTCAAAATGCCTTCCCGTATTTGTAAATATGAGTATATCTCAAAAAACGGATCAGGTACGATTTTGGAGTTTGCAAATTTAGAATCCTGAGACTATTTCCTACAAATCTGCATCATTACTTTTGGGATCCATTTTAGTGAAACCTGCCGCATCTTGAAGACCACCGTGCCTAGCTTCCAGTTATTAATGCCGATGAGTAACCGAGGTCTTTGGCTGACAAAAGAGCTTATCGGTAAACCTTTCAAATGGTCGTATTGCTTTTGGAGTTCTTCTCTATCTACTGATTGCATTGGTAGTTGAAGACTTTTAACAGTGTGGACTTTTTCTATCGTATACTTTTTATTTTGAAAAGAAATACCTGATATTTGAAGATCCATAGTTTCAGAGTCGTTCTCACATCGATGTTCATTCCCTGTCCACCTTGGGCGCAATGGTGAAGCAGTGCCCTTAATTTTGAGCTGACGGGCTACTTCTTCATCTATCAAGGTCACTGATGAGCCTTCATCAAAAAAGGCACAAATATCTACCTTAGAACCGTTGCCGTAGAGAGTCACGGATTGCTTCAGAATTATGATGATGAAAATGGTCGTCATGATGAGTTGATATATCTCCAGTCTGCGCTTTATGCATTCGAGAATCTTTCTCGTCATTATGCAGCAAACGGTGATGCTTAAAAACACAATTATTTTTTCCGCACATGGTCTCGACCTGACATCTTTGTCTCCCATGTTTGCTGAGACAACGTCTACAAAGTCTTTGGTCACGAACAAATGCCCACTTTAAAGAAAGACTTAATTGTTCAAACTTCTTACATTTTGAAATTGATGGGCACTGTCCGCAGCGTTGCCATCAGTGCAGATTTATCTGCATTTTGCAGATTTTCATCCCATCCACAGACTTTTGAAATTCGAAAATCTGCAACGCAGATTATATCTGCACTCGTGTCTACTTTAATATTTAGTTCTCTTAAAAAAAAAATTATTAATTTTGCTGTATGCTGTCATCTTTATAAAAAGTTCTATTCCATAAAATCAAATCATAATAACTGCACAACTGCACTGACTTTAAAGTAAAATATGAAATGCCTTAAGCCTATGTAACTCTATAATGTACATTTTAAAAGAAACAATGTTATTTTCTAATTAAAGATGTTTTTTTTGTAGGTATGGACTCATTTTTCCCTTATAGAAATCTGCATTACAGATTTGTTTCGCAATTATTGCAGATTTTTTAAAAAAGATTAATGGCAACACTGACTGTCCGCTGCATATAGTGCAATTTCGTTCGGGCGATGGACATTTATTTTCTTCAGAGACTTGAGAGTGCACATGCAGAAAACCCTTATCTTTAGTTTGTTTACTCTGTTTATCACTACTCAGTGTACTTGGAAGACTGACACGATTGACTGCTTCAGCCATCTTGTAAAGCCATGAGCTAAAATGAGAAAGAGTGTGATTGTCGATGGGAAGAGTCTGAGTATACATAGCCCAGTTCAGGCGAATGGCTGGAGGTAACTTGTCAACAAGCTCTCGTTACAAAGTAGGGTTATTTAAATAAGGAACATACCCAGTTGCTTCTATAGTTGCACAAAGGTTTTGCACGGTGATTGCAAAGTTGACAATAGTGTCCAGTTTATCAGCTTTCGGTGGTGGAGTGGCGTGAATCTTGTTCATCAGCGTTTCAATAATAAATTCTGGTCTTCCGAATAACATTTTTAAAGTAGAAATCACCCGTGGAACACAATCTGGTTGGGTTAGCAAGCTTTTGACTGATTCTAGGGCCTTACCTTTAAGAGCCTGTTGAAGACGCATGAGGTTTTCCTCACTTGAGAATGCACATAACTCTGTGCTTCTTTCGAAACTTCTTATAAAAAGAGGCCATTCATCAGGATCACCACAAAAACTTTTAAGCTCTTTAGAAAATGAATGACGAGCCGCTAGATTGTTTCTAGTGATAATCGGGTTAGTGGCACCAAAATAATTCCTTGTAAATGGTAGGCCGATTGGTGAAGAAGAGTGCTGCTGTGGGTGACTTGATTGCTGTTGCTGGTGAAAATCTGTTGGCCTTTGGGTTGAATCATTAACAAGCGGTCGTTGCGACACCGACGTCGACGGTGGTTCTTGTCGTACTTTATGCACATGCCCATGAAACACATTGGATGACTCTAATGCGATCAAATTTGGTCCTGATGGTGGTTCACCGTTTGTCGGAAAACAATTTTGTCTTCGTTCTTTCTGATTTTCTTTTCCAGTTACACTCTGATGACATAACTTGCTCTTGGAGGCTCCATTGATGTTTGGGTGTACTATTTTAGTGCTTTGAACATTATATCTGGCTTCGTTTATCCAATTGTAGGTTCTACCGCGAGAAGAAGCACTAGAAGACACATCGTCTTCTTCTGAATCAGATTTAGCATCCTCCAAATGGCTAAGAATTTGGTACTTCTTGTTAATGTACTCGCGTTCACTTTGTTCCTTCCTCTCAGCTAGACGTCTTTCTTCGTCTAATTTCTGCAGTTCCAGTTGAAGATGCCTGTTGGTTGAAGCTTTTGAAGACCTAGAAATATGGGATGCAGCTGACGACCTCCTGTTAGACAATTTGGCTGCAGCTGCAGATGTTCCTGCCGCATCAGCATCAAGTTGAGTACACGTCGCACACATCCATGGGCGCAAGGCAACTAGACTATCGACACCTACGCAATTATAGTGGAACCAAGAGCCACATTGCGGATTGTCACATAGCACCATGTTGTCGATTGAATCCGATGCGCTACACGCTTTGCAGTTGTGCTCCTTTGCATTGTTTCCTGAGGCGGTGGGCTTTGCAGGTTGTTCTACATGGGTTAAAGGTGGAGTTCTGGACATCATGTTAAATCTTATATGATAAAGATGAACACCATAAAAGAATTTTGTAAAATGTTGCGTTAAATGCGCAACTGTTTCAGATTTCGTGAACCCGCGAATGAAACAAACAATTCCAAGAAATGATGTTTTTATTGTTTCGCTAGGTTACAAAATTCCTGTTAAATAATTCATTAATTTATGGAATACATTTTATAAATATACATACTTTTAGTTTAATTCAATATCTTTTATGGTTTTTTACAAGTTTTTAATAATTTTTAATATTTTTGCTTCTACTCAAAGATAACCTTAAATCAAAAAGGAGAAAAATAGGCGCGCACATCTTGACATATGACATTTGGGTATTTTACAACATTTGTCATGTTGGCTGAATTGTGTGGGCAGCAGGGTTGTTAACAATGTTTCTTAAGATTTTAATTTATTTTTACTATTTTACATATATTAAAAAATTAAATAATTCATACTTTAATTCTTATTAACATTTAAAAATAGCAGGGATAAGAAAAAAAACTTATAAAAATAGACTTAAAAAGAGGACCTTGTATAAAATATTGGATTTATTCTTTTTCTCGCAAGAGAAGTTGAAGCCTTCTTGGTACTTCCCTGGAAAATCTGTCTAGCACACTTTTTTCAAATAATGTTCTTGCGGCTTGTATAGATAACTGATCTCTATGTGAAGAAAGTATACAGATGCCACTGAGTCGATCATTGCTCGTTCATTGCAGGGACCAGGTTTCAAACACATTCCTTCCTATTATGAAAAAAAAATACAAGTAGGTAGCTTAGCTAAACATATTATGAAAGTGATAGATATTGTCGTTGTGGCACGAGACGCGTTCGAAGTTTTTGTTACGGATGTCTGTTTATCGAGTAGAAGGAAATATAAAACAGAACAAACTTTATGCGGAATATTACTTCTTTATGTTTTCTGAAACATGTGCATGTGCTAAGGTAGGTAAACATTACCTAGGTCAACTTTTGCTAATAATTTCATGAGAGGCAGAAAAAAATTTTTGTTGGATATTCGATTATTGAGTGACAAAAATTGAAAAATAGTGGTAGGCTGGTAAAGGACACCTACATATTTTCTATATCCTTTTCTTATTCTAAAAATTGAACCAGACCATAGTCCTGGACATTAAAATAAAATGAATGTACAGAACAAAAGTAAAGCCTAGACATTCTAGGGGGGGCAAATGCCACCTCTGCCCCCCCTTGCGGGCGCCCATGCCTCCAGCGATGCCAACTAAGGCTTTTTCATGCCTTCTAGGCATTTTTTCATTAGCTAAGGCCTTAAGGCTCGTTTTTTTTCAAAATGGCATCTTTTTTTTTTATTATTATTATAAAAATGCTATGATCTGCAATTCAAAAAAACACACATATCTTTGTTTCAAAAATTAATGTATGAATTCAAGGACCAGGACGATCTGATGGATTAAAACTATGTAGGTATGTTTTGTATTCAACACTTTGTACCTAGGTACTTATGAAACTTAAATTACATGAATTTTGTTCCTTTTAAGAATTTTGTCTGTGATTTGATAATTTAAGGTTTTCTTTGGAAATAAAAATCGTATTTTTTTATCATCATCATCATCAAGTCCTGTAACCCCGGTTGGGGCATAGGGCGCCAACAAATCGTTTCCATCCTTCACGGTCTGCAGATAGATATTTTAACTGTGGCCACGTCTTTCTCTGGGAGTCTGCTTCTGCTAGAACTGTTGATTTCCATGTTATTTTTTTATATTTGTAATTAATTTTTTATTTATTGTTTCACTTCACCTTAAAAAAAACGAAATTATGGAAAAAAGGCTTCTTTTTATTTAAAAAGGCATCTTTTTATTTCAAGTGAAACATTTTTTTAACAAAACTGGTTTGAAAAGCTGCTCCCCTCCATTCCTGCAAACAACACGCACACAGGAATGGTTAAGAGTTGTATCTAAGTCACTAGGCCCCTGTTCTCCACGAGCTGTTGCGCCACCTTATTTATTTTTATATAACTTTAGGGAATGACAGTACCTATTTACATCTTTATATATATATGTATTTAAAATTACTAGGTTGTATATCCTGAATCAAGTTTACTTTAATTTTTGTTTGTGTACTCCTTATTCTTGCAGGGATAAATTGCTTTCAGAGATTTTCCGATCAGCCAAAGTATACAGAAGTGAACCCGAGCCAGGACGCACTATTAACATGTAAAGTTATTGATAAAAGAGGAACATGCTCCTGGCAGAAGGATAACAAGGTAATTTTATAAAGTACATGATGAGATTTTATACATATGTTAAGTAATAGCCTTTTCACACCGAACAGAAATCTCGATTTCGAGCAACAAGATTTCAAAATCTACTTGAATATACACATCATCGAGTGTGTTGTGGGGTGCACGTGTATCGAGAATTTCTTTCGCCTTTTCTTTTTTTTAATTTTTGTCTGTAACCAAAATACATTTATATTATCAAAGACATAATCTGTGAAAGCAGTGTGAAAAGTTGACATAGTTTACTCTCCTAAAGATCGGTGTCAGATAACAAAAAACTAAAAATTAAAACGTTTTGCGTTTGTGAAAAAAAAGTCGATCGCAATGATAATAAACTCAAGTGCAATGAGTGCAATATATATTTTCATGTAAAATGTATGAATGTATTGGTCGCTGAACTCGAAGCAAAAAAACAACGTAAGATCTGGAGGAGTCCAAAGTGTACTGCAGTTCGCAGAATCTCTCTCAGTGCTGACAATACCCCCAACCCTCTGCTAAAAAGAACCTCGCCAATCCCCAATCATTAAATAATGAAAAAGAAAAACAATCAAATAGCATCACAATTGAAAATGAACTAATTGAATTGAAAAAAGCAAATCAAGACTGTCTATCAAAATTATCTTTATTGCAAACTGAAAACAGTGAACTTAAGTCATCAGTGAGTTTACTACAAAAAAGGATTCATTTTTTGGAACAATCAAATTTGAGTAACACAATAGAAATGTACAATGTGCCAAATGTTGATAATACCACCGCTCTTGAATCAGCAATCATTGACTATTTTCCGCAATGGTTTAGGCCATGGTATAAGAATAACAAGGTATGCTTGACAGTTCAGACAATTGAGTCGTGACTTCATTGCGAGTGAATGATCTCCATTGTTTGTCATTTATGGCAAAGAAAGTATATACATAGAAATTGTTTATGTTTTGAAGCTATTTGCTACTAAAACTCAAAGTAAAACAATAGATTATTTATGTCTTGAAGTTACATATGTTTTGTTAAATTTCAAGTAAAACAGTAAATAATTTATTTTTTAAAGTTATGTGTTGGTGAACACTCGCTATGACGTCACACAAAACAAAATATGGCGACCCTTCATCTCATATACAACATACCTTGTATTTTTATACCATGGGTTTAGGCTACGAGTTGAATGAGCATGATATAGACTCTTGCTATATAAAAAAAGTGAAAAGAAAGAAGAATTATTCAAGTTCTCCGAATTCTTAAGCTTCATATTAAATGTTTGTGGATAAGGAATTGCATAATTTTTTTAAGTAAAAACGAAGGTGATAATGCTTTCAAAGTGAGGTGCTTTGAAGACCTCAATAACATTTAATTAAAATAACTAAAAAATGAATAAAACTATTTTAAATTATGAAAAAGATTATGCAGTTTCAATTAATTCTAAGTTTTTAATACATCAAAATATACGTAGTATGAGATCAAATTTTAATTCTCTATTGGCTCATTTAAATGCTTTAAATCTTGATGCACATTTCATTGTATTGGCTGAAATATGGTTGTACGACTATGAATTATCTAGTTATTCAATTCCTGGATATGAATCTTATTTCAATTGTAATAATTCTTATAGCGCTGGTGGTGTCGTCGTTTACATTAAGAAAAAGTACGAATGTGAATTTGAAAAAGTGAGTATGAGCAGTGCCGATGCACTGAAAATTGAATGCTATATTTATGGTGAAAAATTTACTATTTTTTGTATTTATCGTTTACATGAGCGTAACCTGAGCAAAGATATTTTCATTAATCAATTAAGTAACTTACTTAAAGATGTAAAGACAAGAAATGTATTGGTTTTAGGAGATATAAACTTAGACATTTTTAATAACAATCCAGATACGGACAATTATCTTGTTTTAATGTCGTCTTTTGGATTAAAAGGTCTAGTTTGGGAACCTACCCGTATTACAGAAACATTCAAGACCTGTATTGATCATGTTTTTGTAAGACTAAGTTCAAAATTCATGCATAAAATGTCTGCAGAAGTTCTTGATTACAAAATAACTGATCATTGCATGGTTAACCTATCATTAGAACTCCCTCATGATAAAGTAGCTACTAAATATAGGTATACCTTTTCCAATCACACATAAAATAAATTATGCGAAACTAGTTAATTGCCTAAAATTTGAATTATGGGGTCCAGTGTATGCTGAAAATAATCCATCTGTTGCTTACGACATCTTTATTAAAACTCTCCAAAGTCATATCGAAAATTGTACTGAAGATGAAGTTGAGTCCCGATATAAAGGAAATTTGAAGCTTCTCAGACCATGGATAAGTGAGAGTTTATTGTTCAAAATTTCAAAGAAAAATACTATTAGGAAAAAATGTAAGCAACACCCTAATAACCTATCGCTCCAAAACTACTACATCAAGTTAAGTAAAGAAGTAAAAGAAAAGGTAAAAATAAGTAAAGAATCCTATTTTTCTCATAAATTACAAAACTGTAGAGGCAATATAAAGAATGAATGGAGGGTTGTAAATACTATTCTCAATAAACATAATACGACATTGACTTCTCTAAAAGTAGAGTGAATATAGATGATGTTTAGACAACCTCTAAATACTTAGATTAGAATCGGAACAATAATGTCTTTGTGCTTGCTTACACGTGAAGAACGAAAGTGTTCAGATGTGAAGAAAATTATTCTTCAGATTTTGTTCTCCTCTAAGTGTTTTTCGTATTTTTATTATGAAAGACACGATTTGATTGGTTGGATTGGATAGAAAAAGCAACACAAAAGAGAACGTCAATTTTCTACACCGAATATTTTCAAATATTTAAAATTATTTCATCCCCCTCCCTCTTCTACAAGTTACCCCGCTCACCATGACAAATCGCAGAAAATGTTTGAACTTCTTCACGTGTGATCAGGGACTTTAGAACTTTGGAGCATAACTGGAAGAATTCCACTTATATGCTGAGAAGGAGTCAATGGCCCAGACACCTGCCAACTATATAAATTAAAAGGGAAAAACTGGAAAATCCTCTTCAGCTTCCTGAAATCTACATTAAAATATCTCTAACAAATTATTTAAGAATCGTTTTGATAACGAATTGTTATATATATTTTTTTCACGATAGATAAATAAATAAACAACCTTTTTGCTTTAAAAAATAGCTATGACGGCATAAGCCAATATCTTTTTGTGAATATTGTAAACCTAGCACTATGTTATTATTTTATTTTTTTTATTAAAGTGTTAATAAAATCACACTTTACTACTACTACTACTACTACTACTACTACTACTACTACTACTACTACTACTACTACTACTACTAAGTAGAAGCTCAAGACCATAATTATGACATGCTCAAAAAGTAGTTTTTGAATTCAGTGATGACATACACTTTTTTGGCACAATTGAAAATCTTAATTTTAAACCTTTAATTTAATATATAATTTAGTGACCTTGCTCCAATAAATACTTACATAAAAACTAAACTTAATTTAAAAGGCACTTAACAAAGGAAAGTGCTTAAAATGTGTGAAAATAAACAGATTTCGATGAAACATTTTTTTAAATCAGGCATGATAAGTGACGTTTCTTTATGATAAATGTTATTTTTCTTTGCTTTTTCTATTTTGTATTTGCATTTCTTTTTTGACTTAGGTACAGTGTTACATAAAACTTATTTATTTCTTATAAAACTTTTTTTTAATAACTTTGTAAATTCATTTTCTTAATTCATAATGCTGTCTGATTTATAAGCAAGAAAACAAAATGAAAACTAATTCAAATCATAGACAGTTAAAATATTATCTAAAAACTAGACAGGTGACGTAACATTATTTTTGTGTCCTACCCAGCTTAGATACCAAAACTTTTTCTTAACATTAAGAATGGCTTCCCTAGGTTCGTTTGTATACTTGTGCAAGGAGTATGCATTATCGTAGCTAGGAGGGGGCGAAGGGGGCGGTCGCCCCGGGCGCCAGGAGTTAAGGGCGGCAAATGGGAAAATCATCTTCATTGTTTCTGGGATGTAAACCAATTACAGAAGTTTTTTTTATAACATTGGTAGGTATAAGAACGTACAATTTTTTATTGTGTTCAAATCACTAGGGGTGGCAGAATCATGGCCGTTGCTCATTATAGAAGTTGGTAATAAACACAAAAGTTTATTTTTTTAAATAAACAAATCTTTCAAATTTTGAAACAAAATGGCTTTCGTAATGACCATTCTTTTTTGTAGCTTTACATATATGTGTTTGTTAATTCTCTCAATTTAGTTCAGAGGGTTTGACCTTTCTCAAAGAATGTGTCACGTTAGATTTGAAAAAAAAAAACAAAAATGCTTTCGATTGAATATTTTCGCAGATAATTTGTTTTTATTTTTCAAAAATAAAAATATTATTTATACAAAACTGATAAATGAATAAAAATAAATAAAACATAAAAATAGTTTTTTTTCAAACATAAAACTAGCAAGCTCTAAACTACACATATGGCTGCATTCAACACAAAGAATTTAAAAAAAATGTGATTTTTTTTTGCGAAAGCTTGAAGATTAATTTTTGTTCGTAAAATGAAGTGCAGTATGTAGATTTTTCGCAGATTTATTTTGAGAAAAAATGTATTAGATCAACAATCTACTGCAATTTCAGTGAAGTAACAACTCTGTAGGCAGTCACTCAGTATCAGTAGTGACTTAGCCGTTGCTTTGACCCTTTCATGGTTCATGATCATTAGATCTGAGAAATATGAACAGTATGCAATTTCTCAGTTTCGCTGTCGAGTACTGATGAAACTATAGGCGTGTCTCACCAAGTAAAATTTCACCGAGCGCTTAATATCAAGTTGACGTAGGCGGAATGTTTTGGTGAAACAAAGATACTCTGTTCAATCGTACTGAAATTATGGAAACAAAATTTTAACTCTGCTTTAAATATTTAAATTTTAAAGCACAAAACTTTATTAAATGAATGAAAAATAATACTAAGATCAATTTATTTTTCCTTTTTATCAACACTCAACCTCTATTCTGTATTTTTGTATCGATTTCGTATTTGCACATCACCGAGAAATTGCAATTTGGCTGTCAAATGAACAGCTTTAACTGAAAAAGAACATTGAGAAATTAACCCAAAAAATTTTCGTCTCAGTAATCTCTGGAGAAAATCTTAGTGCTCAGGTGAGATTTCTTGCCCCACTTTAAAAATATCTGAGCTTTCAGAGATGTTATTTGGTGAGACACGCCTAATGAACAATTATGAACTTTACTATTTTTGAACGAAAGCAAACATTAAAAAAAATTCAAGTCTCATGTGCCTATATTATATACAGTCGGTTTATCGAGTTAAATCCCAGTAGGTCAGAAACAAAAAAATTTCATTCAGCAGATATTTCGGCAAAGAAAATATTTTAGTCAAAATTTTGTCTGCAACTCTAAGACCGATTTTATTATTAAGTATTGTTAGACCGAAGGGGCGGCAAATTATTGTTTTGCCCCGGGCGGCACATATTCTGGCTACGCCACTGGGAGTATGTAAGTACTAATTCAAGATAGTACTATTAAAAGATAGTTTTGAACACTTTAAAGTTATAAATGGTGGTGAATATTTGTACATATTTACCATCAACAGAGCGATAAGCCATTAATAAGCACATAAAGAGACCCACTGGATTTTTTTCAAAATTAAAAAAATGTTGGTAGCGTGTATTTTGCAGCAGGATGGAAAATGCCCCTTCTTGGCCCTCCCTACCCAGCTACGGATGCCTATAGTTAAAACATAATTAAAAAGAATTTTTATAAGAAATAAATAAGTTTTATGTAACACTGTAAGTAACAGAAGAAATGCCAATACAAAATAGAAAAACCAAAGAATAGTAACATTTATCATAAGGAAACGTCACTTATCATGCCTGATTTAAAAAATGTTTGTTTTGTTTATAGATATGTAAGTATTTATTTGAGCAAGGCCACTAAATTACATATTAAATTAAAGGTTTAAATTAAGCTTTTTAATGGTGCCGAAAAAGTGTATGTCATCACCGAATTTTTAAAGATATTGTTGTGCAAAAAGCAGTGCAAAAATTGTAGTTTTTTTAAATATCTCAAAATGTTTTTAAAGTAGCAAAATAATTTTAACTATATTGAAAAGCCTAGAAATAGCTTTCATTTGACACCAATATCATTTTCTTACATATCCTAGATCGGAAGATATCGACAAAAAGCTGAAAAAGCTCTATTTGCAGTTGCCAACTTCAAGCTCTCAGATCTCCCATGATAGATTTTGAAAATATTTCACTGATATAACAAGCTCAACATAAGCTTTCATTTGATACCAAATTCATAAGTGTTCACTCTGGGCCGAAAATGAGCAATACCCTTTTTAATAGTTTCTGAAAGCTTTTAAAATCAGAATAAACAAAGAATCAGGATTTAAGGAAACTTTGAATTTATCTTATACTAGATGACCCGGTGAATTTCGTTTCACCAAAAATTAATTTTAAAAAATGTGAGTGTAACAATTCATAGACGAAGCCCAGCGAACGTTGTATCGCCTTTAAAAATGCAGTTGTTGGCAAACTCTGAATCTAATTTTCATAGATAAGGATTTTACTGACAAAACAAAATCATTACAGTAGTATAATTTTTTTCATACATAAGGTATAGTAGACCTGGTCACCTTACGTTGTAATAAAATATTTGTTTAATGTGTTCATATAAAACTTCTGAGTCTTAGGTATACTTGGTGCAGTGAAAGTTGCAATAAGCGCACACTCGTCGTCCCCTATTTTTTGACCGAAATAGGAATCATACACTCTCAACTAACGTTAACTTAGTTACCCGAGAAATCCCCTACTGAGCTCTCAACGTAACTGCGATCTGTCCGGTTATTAGAGCTTCGCGTCCGTTTAATAAAGATTTTCCATTGATTTGTTTTTGTATTGAATACAGATTCCGAGACTGTTCTGAAAACAGATGCTACGCTTTTTCTATTGTGTCCGTTTATCATGGCTTTTTCTGTTTGAAATGAGCAAGTGCCCTAGTCCGTTTAAAGGAAAAATATGTCCGTTTAAGGAATTTTCCGGTTATTGGAGCCATCCGCAAGTAGAGTTTTCACTGTATGTAGGTATGCCTTTTTTGAGAGTTTTAAAAATATTTATTTCTAAAAGCCGATTTGTAACTTTAACCCTTCAAACACAAAAATAAATTTTTAGAATCGGAACGGAAGTTTCTGAGACTAAGAAAAGCAAACGAAGTAGATACCGGCCCCGTTGCTGGTTCGCAAAAACAATTTCATACCAGTTAAGAACATTGTTCATAGTCTACAACTATATAATATAGTATACTATGTATTTCTGAATTTTACAACACTAAAAATACAGTTTTTGATCCCCCTAAGACCATCTTGGATTGTTAAAATATCGTGTATCAACAGTTTATTCGGACTGTACCAAACCGATCGCAAGCCATTTTCTTATGGGTTGACTATAAGATTGGCGCGCACTTTAATTTCTCGTTTTGAAAATGCGGTCCTCTAGTAGTGGAATTCCGGATAATGGAGATTCGACTGTAAATTAATTTTTTAATTTTATTTTGTCAGACATAAATTTCATAATAATTGATTGATTGATCAAATTAATAGAAATTATGCCGCGAAAGATCACAACTTTTAACAAAAACAAAAATAAAAAACAAAGTAATTTGCTTCGTCAAATTGATTTTATTTAATTTGGATGCATTTCGAGTCAAATTCGACTCATCCTCGGCAATACACTATTTAGTTTAAATAAGAAAACATAATCAAAACAAAATAAGAATTTAACATACAAAATGTCAAAAAACAAAATTGATACATTTATACAATAAGTACAAAAGAGATTACATTAAGTCATTAAATTAAATTAGGTTAAATAAAGGTGACACTATATTTCCACTATCCCCGTTCATCAGCTGGTCGTTTATATGGATGTAAACACTTTCATAAGCATCAAGTCTTCTTGCATTTGTTACACCTTTTAGCAACTTGACATTCGCGAAACACTGATCTCTATAATACATGTATTATAGAGATCAGTGTCGCGAAAGTGATGTTGAAGTGGTTCCTGCTCAAAGCGTGGGCAGCAATCCAAGCTTTTTCAGCTCGGTTGAATTTGATATGGCTACAATGCTCGGTGAAACGAACACCAAGACTTCGTTTGGTCTGCCCTATATATTTTTCGTCGCAATCACCACACTTCACCTCGTATATCCCGGATTTGTCTTTTAGTTCGGTTTTATCCTTTGTTGTGCCCAGAAGATTTTTAATTTTCCCATTACTGGAGAAAACACAATCTATGTTTTTCTGTCGAAGTTTCGGTTTTAATTTGTTTGTTTGCTTGTGGAATGTACGTCATGGCAGCTCGATCGGAATTGTTGTTGTTTTCATTGTATTTTTGTTGTCTAGGCTATAGAACTTCTAAGTCTTAGGAATACTTGATAGCCTGGTACAGTGAAAGCTACAATAAGCGAACACTCATCGTCACCTCTTTTTTGTCCGGTTATCAGAGCTGTTGTAAAGAGAAAGATTGCCCAATGGCAACCTACTCTTTTTGGCATCGCAAAATAAAATTACTTCGAAAATAAGAGCTATAAAACATTTACAATGCCGAAAAGCGGTGGAGAAATAGGAATGACACACTCTAAACTAAAGTTAACTTATAGTTACCCAGGAGATCCCGTACTTAGCTCTCAAAGCAACAGTAATCTGTTTGGTTATTAGAAATTTGCTTTTGTATTGAAAACAAAAATTCGAAACTGTTTAGAAAACAGATCCTTTGCTTCTTCCATTGTGTCCGTTTGTTGTGACGTTTTCTATTTGAAATGAGCAAAAATAAGTGCCCGAGTCAGTGAAGGAGTGTCCGTATAAACTATAAAGGAACGCAATTTGTATATGAGAAATTCGAGAAAAGAGTTGGTTCGCAAAAATATGTCCGTTTAAGGGAATTTTCCGCTTATCGTAGCTATCCGCAAATAGACCTTTCACTGTATTTATACCTTGTTGAAATTTGGTGGGGTGATAGTTTTTTTTTTATTTAAAATCATTTAAAAAAGCTAGATCTTTAAAAATACTCATTTCTTAAGGCCATTTTATAACTTCAACCCTTCAAACACAAATATCAATTTTTAGAATCTGACCGGAAGTCTCTTAGATTAAAAAAAATCAATCAAAGTAGATACCCGACCCCATTGCTGGTTCACAAAACCAATTTCTTACCAATTCCGAAGGTCACTTGAAACTGTTGAAAAGGATAAGGCTGTTGATGGAAATAAGAAGACATATGGCCTTTTCGATTGGAGTCAGAATGACAGATCTTCTTCCTCTTCTAGTCAAGTCAAGGTCTTCCAGATTTCCAATCAAAAAGGCCATTAATTTTTCACTGTCTGCAATATTTTGTAGTTCAATGGTTCATCATTTTTTAATTTTTGCTAATTTTGCATAATGCGCTTAAATTTCAAAATGCAATTTTTGTCCCCACGAACTATCTTAGACTATACAAAATATTCTGTATTAACAATTTATTTACATTAGTTATACCAAACCGATCCTAATCCTTAGTAATTTAATATTGTAAGTGAATGAAATAGACCGCACTTAAAAATCTCGTTTTGATATTCTGGCCCTTGCGATCAAGATTCGACTTACCTTCAAACTATACCATCCTTTCGCTTCTCAGAGTGCATCTCGCTTACTTTTTTTGGTGTATACATACGTATTCATCCCGCTATGTTTCTAGCTTATTCTTCTTATTTTTACTTTTCAAAAGGAAAAAAACAAACGAAACAAATTATAGACCTTCATCCCTTGATTCTGATCTTCTAGACTAATTCCATCACCAATCCGCGTTTAGCACCTGAGAACATAGTTTAAATTTTCTCATGAAGTAAACCTTTATATATCCGTGGCGGTCGTGAAGAACCAGGTAAGTTGAGATACCTGAAGTGAATTATTGTTGATAACATTTTACGAAATTTTATTTAGTTTTACCCTTATGTAATATTTTCCTAATGCATCTGAAAATACATTATGAACACTTTTTTCCACATTAGCATGGTTTTGTGTATGATATTCAACATAAACCCCGACCTTATAAACTTTTTAAGAGTTTGAGTTACCTGGTTCTTCACGACCGCCACGGATATTTAGTACCTCTTAGCTACCAAAAGTCATATCATGTTCATGGTCTTCAACTATGAATGTTGTTCAATGGACTATACCATTTTTGACTTTTTTTTAGAAATTTTGCAAAATGCACTAAAATTACAATACTCAAAATGTAAGTCTTTGATCCCCCTAAAAACATCTTGGATAGTAAAAATACCCCGTATCAACAGTTTATTTGCATTTTACCAAACCGATCCCAAGGCATTTTCTTATGGGTTAAGTATAACTTTGGCCACAATTTAAATTCTCGTTTTTAAAGTACGGTCCTCGATTAACGGAATTCCGGATAAGGGAGACTCGACTGTAATATTAATTTTTTAATTTTATTTTGTCAAACAAAAATTTCATAATAATTGATTGATTGATGTTTTCAAACTCAAATCGATTTATTTATTTTTTTTAATGTAAAACAGGCACTCAAATTGCATTTTTGCATGTTACTGGCAAACCGCAAGACCTATTCAGATCAAACTTCATTTAAACACCCACCGGTTCATACCAAACACTTTTTGAAAAGAATCATCCAAATCGGTTCAGCCGTTTTTGAGCTTTTGCAGGACTAACGCACAACGATTGATTTTTATATATAAGAAGAAGATATAGGACTGTTTCTATCGTTACGTGTGTGACAGTGAGACTCCATGTTTTATTAATTATTCACATACAAATACAATTCACAATTTATAAATACAAACTTTACTTATCTACAGAACACCTGAAGCCCTTTTAAAAATTAGTATGCTAAAGCAGCGGTTCCCAAACTTTTTAAGCTGTGGAACCCTAAACAATGCCCAAATATATTTCGGAACCCCATCCTGACAATAGCAAAAAATGAAAAAAAACAACACATTTCAAAATCAATTTTTTATTTAGTGTGAAGAATGAATCTGTTTCTTTGTTTGATTTATAGTAATTTTTGAATTAACTTCTATGTCCGAAAGTTGTATTCGCATATCTGGGGCAGCGTCCAGCCTCGATCTGTATTCAGTTTTTGTGTAAGTATACACTGAAAAGCCTATTTCACAGCGGTACGTTGCGTTGTAACAAAAGGTAGCAAATTTAATATAGCTTGCCGGAAAGCTCAGGGAATTCATTTTTAATACCAATCCAAAATTCATTTAATGATACAGAATCAAATACAAATTTTGATGAAGAGGAGCTCTGCAGATCTATCAGGGTCATGCGCTTGATGGCTTTCATTAGAAATGGATTTAGTACCCACTCGATGTCAGTATTTGTATCTGGAATGTAATCCAGCATGGATCTTTCGAGACTAACCAAATGGAGAGCAATAACATTGCTAATATCTGCTCTGAGTTCAAGCATGTTTTCTTGCAAGAATTCATGTAAAACTGGAAAATACTCAAAATTGTTCTTTTGTACACGCATGAGATATGAGATATTTCAGTCATATTGTATTTTTACCATGCAAATTGTGGGGTAGCTTTGATTTATTCGTTCCTTCATGTTTTTGGGGGTGCTGAATCCGATTCTGAGGTTTGCCAACAAAATTTCGTGACGCAACACTGAAAAAATGCATTTTTTGGGAGTTTTTCACTAATAGCTCGAAAACTACCAACTATTCGAAGCTTACATCAAGCTACCATTGAAAGTATACACAATTTCCAATAAATCTCTATTTAAGGTTTTCTTCTGCGACAACCCATTTGGACTCAAGCGTTAATCGAAAATTGATGTATTTTTACTGTTTTCGAAAATCCACGCGAAACCTCTAAGAAATTACTTTGTGTGACAAAGTTTGAAGTTTATTCTGTAACATGAACCAAGATATACTTTTCTGATGGTCTAAATGCATTTTTTACACAAATTTGGGGATGTTTTTTTTCTCGAGGTAATTTTTTTCGAAAAAATGTCTATGATCATTCAGAAGTAAGAACATTTAACTTCGAAATTCTTTTTGTTTCTTTCAAATACCTCCTTCGTCTTCAAGAAATGGTTTGTTTTCATTTTACTACCTAATTCGAAAAATCCCACAATTCGCCCTTTTGAGCACTAATTGACCGGATTTTTCGAATTAGGTATATGGCGTTTCTCTATTTTAGCTCAGAGCAGATCAGATCAGATTCAAAACATAAAAATAATTGAATCAGAGGGCTCAGATAATAAAATTTTCAATTTCTGAATCTGATCTGATCTGCTCTGAGTTAAAAAAGAAAAACGCCAATAGTAAGACGAAAACCAACGATTTATCGAAGACAAATGGAGGTGTTTGAAAGATTCAAATAGAATTTTGAAGTAAAATTTTCATACTTCAGAATGACCCAAAACATTTTTTCGAAAAAAATTACCTCGAGAAAAAAATATATAACTTCAAATTTGCATACAAAATGTATTTTTTTTTAAATCTTTAGATTCGAATATCTCAACGTAACGTGCTAGAGCAATTCCAAAGCCAGATTCGAACTCAGCGCATCAAAGACCATCCGAAAAGTATATCTTGGTTCATGTTACTGACAAAAGTTCAAATTTTGTCACACAAAGTAATTTCGAAAACGGTAAAAATACATCAATTTTCGACTAGCGCTTGAGTCCAAATAGGTTGTCGCAGAAAAAAACCATAGATAGAGATTTTTTGGAAATTGTGTATACTTTCAATGATACCTTGATCTAATTTTCGAATAGTTGGTGGTTTCGATCCATTCGTGAAAAACTCCCAAGAAATGCATTTTTGCATCATTTTTTGGTTTTTTCCATGTTGCGTCACGAAATTTTGTTGGCAAGTATCAGATTCGGATTCGGCACCCCCGAAAACATTAAGGAAGGAAAAAATCAAAACTACCCCATAATTTGCTCGCAAAGAGCCTTTTTGAGCACAAATTAGCTGGACTAAGAGCCAGAAATTAATTTTTCTTTTAAAAGCTGCCAGTTTGTCTCTCGCAAAAAATACTGTTATTGATTTATCCTGTAGCTGTAGCAGTTTCGTTGATCTTCTGGAAAATGTTTGCAAGTTAAGCTAATTTCGTAATCCATATAGCTAATCATGCAATACATCAAAGAGGTTTGCAGTTGAAGACATATTTTTTCCAGTTTGAACACATTCAACTCATCACGAAGCTGAAATAACCTGGATAAAGCTTTCCCTCTAGAAAGCAATTGGATCTCAGTATGAAATAATTTAAACAATCTCGATTGGAGAGGACGATTCTTTACAAAATAACGATGGAAAATACAATGACTGCTGGTACTTCTAGGAGCAAAGTTACTAATATTTGAAACAACCCCTTTAACCTTTTCCACCATTGCTGTGGCTCCGCCGCTGCATATATCAATACATTTTCCCAAATTAATGATGTGTTTACTCATGAGTTTACGACCTTGAAGTTCACACTTCGATTAAAAAATATAAATTTCAAATTTTTTTTTTTTTTTAATTTTTCTTTATTGTTTGTATTTTACTGTTTATACTTCAAGAAATTTGTGGAACCCTGAAAACTCTCCCGCGGAACCCCAGGGTTCCGCGGAACACACTTTGGGAACCGCTGTGCTAAAGTATAAACAAAAAAATGCAAATTTGGGACCTAACTGCAATTTTCTAGGTGGCTCAGTTGCTGAGAAAAGGGTATGTACTGCTAACTTCACACTGAAGTTAACAGTGCAAAGGGAATTTATTGATTTTTTTGTCAAATTTGAAATTAAAAATTTGAACTTAGTTTTTTCTTGAAGTAAATGAAAAACTGCAAATTTGGACCATAACTGCAATTTATTATCTAGTTCAGTTGCTGAGAAAAGGATATGTACTGCTAACTTCCCAGTGATGTTAACAGTGAAAAATGAGTTTATTCGATTTTTTGTCAAATTTGGACTCAAAAAATTGAACTTAGTTTTTTCTTGAAGTGCATGAAAAACTGCAAATTTTACTTTAACTGCAACTTTCTAGCTGGCTCAGTTTCTGAGAAAAGGATATGTACTGCTAACTTCACAGTAATGTTAACAGTGCAAAGTGAATTTATAGATTTTTTAGCCAAATTTGGACTTTAAAATTTGAACTGCTTTTTTTCGTGAAGTAAATGAAAAAGTGCAAATTTGGACCCTAACCATTGTATATAGAATCTATAGTACTATCATGGGTGACGAACGACTGGCACGAACCAAGTGACGGCTTCTGAAATTACTGGTGCTGAGCCTAACTAAGTGTGTACAGGTGAATTGTAAACTTAAGAATATGGCAAATGAAGAATAAAGTGTAATAATAAAATAATGAGACAGCTGTATACTTTTTTTATAAGAGTTGGAGGGAGGCAAGAAATCAAGCAATTTTGTTTTTTTCTAAAGTATTGGTTTTGTCAATGAATAATAGGTTGAGAGTTGGGTGCGTATGCGTATTTGGCTTTGATGTGAGCGAAATGAAAGTATGATTGTTTTTCTTTCTATCGTTGGGAAAGAAAAAATATGTTTTTGGAAACAAACAACAAAATATATGATTTTGAATGAACAACAACAACTTGTGTGTGTTACCACCAAGTTTATAGGCTGGAGTTATAGCTATTTCACGAGCCACCTCGATCATCAGACTCCTTTAGTGGTGCTTAGTCTGGTTATGCTCGTATTAATTGAAAAACTCTTTGCCGTCATATGGGAGCGAACCATGAACCTTGCGATTCAGAGGCCGATGCACTACACACCGCGCCACTGAAGCCACATGGTAAGCTCTATCCCAATGCAGGTTTCGTTGTTTATCAATTGCAACAGCGACTAGCATTTTTATTAACACACACAAGCTTGTTATTGTTCAGTCGGTTTCTTTCTTTTTTCCGCATGCACCGATTCGTATTCCAACAATTCGTTGTTCATACAAGGGGGGGGGGGGGGTGAGTTGAAAGAGTTGACACTGGTCAAAAATTAATTTACAATTTAAGTTGGGTCTTGTGTGTAAATGGAAATTCACACACAAGTGCAGTGCATGCTGCGCATTATACATCAATTTATATTGAATAATTTTGATTGAACAAGACACATTTGGTCTGTTCGCGTACCTTCCAAAACTACGAATTTTTACGAATTTCGCCCAAAGTTCTGTCAAAGCTCATATGAAAAAAATAAAATTAGTAGAAATTCGTAGTTTTGGGAAGTAGGCGAATAGACACATTGATTGATTTATTCAAGTTTGATATTTTGATTGTACGATGCAGCGATCATCGCTTGTTGCTCGGTCTTGCGATGGGTGCCAATTAGGACATTACCTAAGGCTATGTCCTAATTGGCACCCATCGCACGACTGAACAACAAGCGATGATCGCTGTATCGGACAACCAAAACATCAAACTTCAATAAATCAATCAATGTGTCCTTATTAGAATATAAACGCGGTAGCGCGATGACATATAACAGTCGCACATGCTTGTTTTGAGATCGCTCAAGCTATTCCACACAAGCTTTCAAAAACAAACTCAATACCTAAAGGGAAAATGTCTTAATCAGGTACTGAATTTGCGCGACTAACGCTACAAGAAGTTTGTGATAAATGAATCTTAATTAATCTTAATTTTATGGGATAAATGTTGGGATTGTTTCAAAAATAGATTCAATGCAATCAAGGTGGGGTTTTAGAATTGTTATTGCTTTAGATTTATAGTTATATATTTATTGAACCTCGCAATCATCATATTTTGCTATTGGCGCATTTGAAAAGTCTCTCTTGTACATTCAATACTAGCTTTGTTTACTCTGATCAACATTGAGGTATGGTGCAAACTCCAAATAGGAAACCACATACAAAATTCACCTTCGTGGTCGCCCGATAGTGTGTTTACATCCACTTACCACGCGCGGTTTTAAGAAGCGATCGGTAATAGGACACACATTTTGGTAGCGCTATCAACAAGCGATGCGACCGACCGAAGCTCATCGCTGGGTTGCGCGATCTTTGTCCAATTAGGACATAGCCTAAAACAAAATGGTTGCACGACACAAATTATAATGAATTTACCCATTAAAAAACTCCTTACGAGAAAACTCCTCCGCAAATAAACCATCACAAATTAAGCTACTTCAATTAACTTTATGACGTCACAAAGTTGTTCCTGGATTCAAAGTTAAAGTGTCAAAAAGTAACTTTGAGTACATTTTTCCAACTTATCTATTTGATACTGAGTTGAAATGGTTAATCTGTCAAAAGCAGCTGAAATTACGATGTTTTCATTTTGAGTTATCTTTTGATTGCTTCTCGATCGTTCGGTTTGTAATTGATCTCATTTTTGTAATATGTAATAGTTTAATTTTATTATCCCCCAGATCTGATCCGGATTAGATTATCATAATAAAACAAAACAGGATCCCAGTGCGACAAGAGTGTTATATACCTATCCGATCCCCGTTTATCCTTTTGTTTCTGTATTTTCTCTCTACTCTATTCTCTATTTTCTCCCTATCTTCAACACAAAAAGCCATCTACCTGTGAGAGAAAAAACTCATTTTTGCAAAAAAGTACAAAGGGTGTATGGTCAGAATAAATTTGCAAATCGAAATCCAAAAGCAAGGTCGAATTTTGTGTTGTTTTTGTAATACATGTATGCAATGCATATACAATCCAGATCAGATCTGGGGGAAAATATAAAGCTAATATATTTTTATTTTTATTGATTTTACCGTCGATAGTGAGTTTGGAAATTTTTCCCAGGTTTTGCGACCTTTTTAATCTGATTTGATCGATTTGCAGTAAAGAAATTTGTGCAAGTAATGAATGATAAAAAAAATTGGAAATATTTTTGCTTAAATATTCAATTTTGTGCTAGAATGAAGTTAAATAAAATTTAATTTTAAAAATGTATGCATTTTCGAAGTGCTGATAAAAGTTCTTTTTAATAATGAAATCACAATTTCTTCTAGGTAAATTTAATCTATTTCGACTTTTTTCACCCAATTTGTTTGACTGATCAGTCATATTTTTAGCTTTTGTCGTTCCTAAATGAAAAGTAACTCAAAGTAACTTTTTTAAATATGACATTACAACATTTCTTTTTGACACATTAACCACAGCCAATACTAGAGAAACATAAAAGAATGTTATGACATTTCAAATCAAGAAATTGCAAATAACACTTAATATCACAAACCAAAATTGTCACTCGCCATTATAGAGATTAACATCAAAAGCAGCATATGGATACAAAATAATGAAATAAAAAATTAAATTTCTAGAAAAAAAAGCAACAAAATCTTCACCTGGCAAAATGTATGTCAAATATCTCTGTCAAGATATGATTACATCTTGTCATCCAATCAAGATATGAAACGGAGTGACTCCATTCGATATTTAATGTCAAGACGAACATTCTGAGAGAAATTATCTACTGTGGAGTCGGGGTGTAAGGAATTCACTCCACTTAGCAAATACCAAAACCTACCTTATGGTTTTGGTATTTGCTATTTGAAAACTACCTTACCTATTCGAGTTTACAGAGTTCTACTTACCTACATGGTTCCAAACGGAACCGTGAGCCCATATCCGTTATATCCGATTTTCAATTTTACCCATACCGAGCGCTAAGATGTTTACACATCAAAAGATATCTACTGTGAAAATATTGAATCTACTGCACTTTTTTTGCAAATCTACTGCGAACAATTCTCTGAGGTGTGGCAACCCTGAACATCATACTTACCTACCTACCTACAATCTACAATCATACATACCTACATAAAACACGAACAAACGCATTTTTTCTTTTTGCTTATTAAGGGAAGAGCGCCGAAAACCAACGACAACCTTCCCCCAGCAAAGCATCTTCACAACTAAAAATAAAAAGTATAAATGAAAATGACAACTAAAAATATACAAAGATGCAAGCATGGTGTTTCAACATGTGGCAAGCAACATTCATGGGTGTGTCAACATGGGTGTGTCAACATCAGACGGTGTGTCAACCAGGGATGATAATGCTGAGCCCATAAAGTGAAACAAATTGTCCAAAAAATCGAAGTAGATTTGTTAAATATGAAGCAGATAATAAAAAAAACTATATAGGTGGTACAAAACAACTATTTTAATTTTATATAATATTCAGAACAGAAATATATTATTGACTATTATTTCGTTTAACAATAGGTTTGTTCGATGTTCCCTCTGTCCCAGGGCGCACTGGGGAAAGTCATTCATATGTCAAAAAACTGTTGTCTGCTTGGGGTTTGATTACACATTGCTTCAGTGTTGCATTTGTATGATACAAATGTTAATTTGCTTAAGTAATATTTTGTGCAGCTTCAAAACCTTCATGCAAGCACTGGATTTCTGTGGATTTGCCTTTGAATTTTGTTTGTTGATATATGAATTAATTAATAGTAACGAAATTGTCCACAAAACATTTCACACAGTGCAAATAAGCTGGCTTAAAAAGGTGTCATACAAAACGCCTTAGTGCGAGTTCCGTGTGACCCAGTGTGCTTCAGTGCAAACATCGAACAAACCTTAAGAATAAGCTTCACAAATTCTTATATTTACTCGTGATAGTTTATTCTTTATTTATTTTATGAAAATAAATAGGAATTTTTGTTTTAAATTCAAAAAGATTCTCCTATTCCAGGATGATATTAACACATAAGTTAAACGAAGTAGAAATAAGTTGCTACGTAGCAGATGTGTTAAAATAAATTAATGAAGTAGATCTACTACATATGAAGTAAATACTCATCTCTGGTGTCAACATTTATCTTCATGATATTACTATAAAGTTCATATACAAAGCTTGAAATCTTTTTATTTGTTTATTTTACTTTTGTGTTTTCTTTCGTGTTTTGTTTTTATCAGATTTCAGTCGTAAAAATGCTTTGGTGGAGGAAGGTTGCTGCTGTTAGGTATAATTTTCGTTATCATTTAGTGTGTATATTTTTGGGTTGTTTTGTTTACTTTCGATTTTGGTAATTTTTGTTGGTTGTTGTTGGAATATGGTAAGCACGTAGGTGGTTGTCATTGACGGCTGCTGTTGCTCCTGCTCCGCTGCTGCTGCTGCTGCTGCCGCTCAGCATACGATCGGAATATTTTTGTGCTGGGGTGGGTAAATAAACGAATTTTCGTTTGGGGTGGTTAGTTGCTTTAGGTCTGTTTTCGTTTGGATGTTCTTAGCATTGCTTTTGTAGCACTTTTCCACTTTGACACAGTTGGAATGAAAAAGGAGTGCAAAATAAGAGCCCTGAACAATCAGTGAAATTTTAAATATCTATCAATAATTAAACAATCACGCCGATTACAGAATCCGAAGATGAGCTGGAGTTAGACTCAATTTTGACGTTTGGCTCATAGTAACAATGTCAAAATTGAGCGTGATTCCCTTCGCAGCTCATTCGCCGGATTCTTTAATCGGTGTGAATACCTATGAGGGGAGATTACGATAAATCGAGCGACAAAGTTTATTGACAGATTTGTATAGAACAGTTATTTACAAGCATTTTTTACTATGAAAGAGGGGGGTCTATCTCACTCCATTTGGACGGGAGGTGCGATTTTTCTTTAAAAAAAACACTTAAGATGAAAAAAAAAAATATTTATAAATAATGGCAATACTTACAATTAAGAATTACACATTTTTATTTAAAACTAAAAATGAAAAACACAATCTTATACTGTCTTTATTCCAAATTTTGAGACTGCATACTAGTTTTTTTTTACTATTTTTTTGCTTTTATTAGTTTTTAATCGAATACTGAAAACTAGATGGTTATAGATATTTTTAGGGACTCTCTGGACTCATGGTTCTATTGACTAATGAAACATTTATTCAAAGTTCCACTGACAACCCATTATTTTAAAAGGGTTTTCGGTAATATTTCGGATTTTGAGGGACTTTAAATATGCCATAGTATGCCATAGGGGGTGCAATTCTGCGTCGATACCAATTTTAATATTTCATGAATTAATTATTTCAAGGCTCCCTATACGATTTGAGTTCTTCTTTCTGGTCTACAAACAGTTTTTTTTAAAGAAAAAGCTATAAACATATTATTCAACAATGTTCTGGTCTCTTATATCTCGAAAGCAAACCAATCTTTGGTATTCACTTGATTGCATATTGAACACCAGAAAAATAAAAATTAATAAAAAAAATTACTTTGGGCCTCTAGCTTTTGAGGGCACCAATGGTAAACTACCAGTGTGGGTCGAACCCAGCCTCTTTTTAACTTGCGATATAGATACTATACGGCAAGTTTTGGATTCGTGCAAACGAACATTTTGAGACAACAATCAAACATGACATTACGATGATAGAGAACACGAAAAAAAGGGTAGCACAATTCTGTCTGCCTGTCTGTCTGTCTGTCTGTCCGTCAGTCAGTCTGTCTGTCTGTCTGTCTGTATGTTTGTATCTGAATCTACAGCCTAAACAAATGATGCGATTTGCTTCAAATTTTGAACTTAAGGTTTTCTTGTAACTCTCCAGAGGGGAAATTGAATTTTGTTGGCTCTAAAAATAAAGGTAATTGCCATCAACCTTTGAGGAAAAGCTTTTTGAATAAAAAAAAATCATTTTTGGATTTTTAAAAAAATATTAAATTTATATTTTGAAAATTCAATATTTCAAAAACGGCTTGATGAATTTCTTGTCATTTTGCTAACGACTACGCATTGTTTAGGAACAATACAATTTGTTCATTTAACTGGTTTGTAAGACTTAGAAAATTTGGTGTGGAAAAACGGTTCCATGAATCTATTTGAATATTTACAGGAATATTGATGATTTAAAAGTCTAAAATTATGCATACCAACGCAAGCCATGCAATCAATATTTGCAAGGAAACAAAAGATTTACGAAAAGACCATAAAAAGTCGTTGTTTAGTACTTTTTTTTAAGCTAACTATCTTTCTAGAATATTTGTCTCACAAAAGTATTGAATTTCAAAACCAGAAAACCAAATTTATATTTGAATTTTTCTAATAAATAGCTCCAATGATTTCAATTTTTTTGTTGGTATAAAATTAATATTTTCGTATTTATCTATGTATGACATTCGTTTTTCTTAAATCAATTTCATGCTTTCGAACATTGTTCTCCTATAGTACATGTAAAATAGTACGAAAAGTCCTTCGAATAAAAAAAAATAGTACCATCATGAAACTTGGTGAAAACGTTTCATGTATTATGAGAATGAAAAATCAAGAGTCTATACAAATATTTCACATGGAAGGGAGTTTTTTTGAGGGGGAGAGGGGGGAAATTGTGGTGTATCAAACAGAAAAATTAACGTTGGTGATGCAACCTAAGCATGTTATTGACTTAAGACAAAACTATAATTATTAATATAATTTAATAAACTAAACTGCAGCAAGGCGCTAACTCGATGAGTGCCAATTGCTGGTCAGATATGGAATGCGATATTAACTCAATCCATCTGCCACACTCATCGAGCTGCACAAGCAGAACCTACACTAACCTAGCACTACAATGAGCAGAAGGGATTTTGCCTGCTCATATTCCTAAATGAACCGATGCACGTTTTTCACGTTAACAATATGATACATGTTTTTAAGGTAGTTTTTAATGCTGAATCAAATGACACCAAAACCAAGTCGATGCGACCTCCGTGAAAAAAGTTATTGTCATTTTTAAGTAACGATGACTATATTTTCAGTATAAAAGTAAAATATTACCGGGAACCAGTTGAAAATAATGGTCCGTCGATTAAACTTTGCATCAATGGATTATTTGTCATGAAAAGCAATAATGAGAAGAGTCTATAAAAATATCTGTTGTTAAAGGGTGTGTTTTTGGTGTCATTTGATTCAGCATTAAAAACTACCTTAAAAACATGTGTCTTAGGTTGCACCAAAGTTAATTTTTCTGTTTGATACACCACAATTTCCCCCCCTCTCCCCCTAAAAAAAAAACACCCTTCCATGTGAAATATTTTTATAGACTCTTTTGATTTTTCATTCTCATAGATAATACATGAAACGTTTTCACCAAGTTTCATGATGGTACTAATTTTTTTGTTTTATTTATCCTATTTTACCTTTACTACTATGTATTTCATCTAGTTTTTATGCACACAATTTCAAAAATTCTAAGCCTCTTGAAATGTTGATAGCTAGGAAGATATGTAGGTAGGTGCGTTAGGGTGGTCGTAAGAAAAAGATCAGGTTGTATGGGCCTAAACCGAATCTAAATGAAAAAAAATATTCCCTAATTTTTTCAGATTTTTATTTTCATCCTTTTAGTCGCTGTAGGGGTTAATTTAATGGAATATTTTTTGTGCATACAGCATGCTGTGTGATTCGCGTAAAATCTGCCAAGGGCATGTACTTAGGTTAAAAGTAAACAAGAAAAAAAGTACATCTCCCCCGCTTGGACAGGCGGCAATTTTATAGAAAAAATACTTTAAATTTAAAAACAACATTTTTTTTGTCACAATTTTAAGTTTGAAAACAATTTTTGTCGAAGCTGTTTACGAAAAGAACTTTATTTGAAAATAAACCATGAGAATGGAATGGACTGGTTTTCCAAAAAGCTACAAAACAATACTGTAAGTGGTTGTTTGTTAATAGGTATACTTTTTCCATTCTAAGTACCTAGGTACCTAACTATTTTTTTTTATATAAAACTGCCCCTTCTGTCCAAGCGGGGGGAATTGTTATAATAAAATTTGGAAAAAAAACTGATAAAATACCTACTAACTACCTAACTGCAAATTTCTAGGTATCACCCTTGCTGAGAAAAGGACTTTTATGCTAACTTCACAGTGAAGTTAGCAGTACAGTATGAAATTTTTTTTATGTAAGGATTTAAAAATTTGTGTTTTTCTTTTTCTTGAGCTGCAAATTAAACTGCAAATTCAGGGCCTCATTTCAGATTCCTAGCTAGCCCGGTTGCTTAGAATAGGACAGGCACTGCTAACTTCACAGTGAAGTTAGCAGTATTCTACTAACCTATTCTACTAAGTGGTTCGAACTGCGCAATAAGCGTCGAAAAAAAAATTTACTTTTAAAATGAAACATAAATAAATAAATAAATTGGGTGGTACATCAGCTCGTGGAGAACCAGGGTCTAGTGACTTACAACTCTAAACCATTCCTGTGTGCGTGTTGTTGGCAGGAATGGAGGGGCTCTACAGTTTTTTGCCGATTCCGGACGGCTAAATGAGAAGCACTTTTTCATGACAAGTATACTCTTGGAGGATTTGTCAGTTTCTCGCAAGAGGCAGTACCTCGGATAAAACATTTCTGTTCTTAGGTGGCACGGCTGGGAATTGAACCCTGACCTTCGGCATGACAGTCCTACATACTAACCACCATGCCACGAGGCAGGTACTACTAAAATGATTAAACATATTAAACATACACAGAAACAAAGAAATACAAAACAAGTTTTTGTAAAAAAAACTCCACAATATTATTTCTCTTATTGACTCTCATTCTTACGCGTACGATTGTCTTACAAATTAATCCCCCACCTTTTAGCCATATTAAAAAGACAACCTGCAATACACTCTAATGGTGCATTCATGTATTCAAAATATTGTGTAATCAAATTTATAAGCTTTCATTATTTCGATCCCAATAATTAAAAACCTATACAGCACACTAACTACCAGCTTAACAACTCATCCAATTTCAAAGTTGCATACTTTAACAATAGCAAAATGACGTTTTTTTGTTTATCCTTATAATCCGCACAGCCCGTAGGTATTTATCCAAAAAAGTACGAATGGGTGGCACGACCTTCCACCGGAAGTTTGCATATGGACTTGCAACCTCCACCTCATATTGGGGGCGACTGCTCGCTTTGGATACGTTCGGCTACGTTGGACTTTGACGATGGCCTATGGGAGTGTCAGGTGACAGCAAGTGACTTTACAACCCAAGATGCCCTCACGAGCCAGCCAGTGCGATTAGTTGTCCGAGGTAATTGGTGTACTAATTGAAATAGGAATCCTTGATCCTTGTTTTATTGCTTCCTAAAGGATATATAGTTACTTAATCCGGAACAATTATACATATACATATGTATGTTTGTCTCTGATGATTATAAATATGTGACTTTGAATCAAACTCCCTCAGGATCAGGATCACCCACACCCAAGGATGTAAGAATATCTAAGTTACAATTTAATCCTCATTCTCATAGTGGCACCACAACGACCTCGACTGGAGCATGAAGGCGCTCACGTCCCACCAGGACATAATATCACAGTGGACTCGGGTGCGGTGGCGACCGTAAAATGTGTCTCGCATTATGGTAATCCACCGGCAACACTTAAATGGTTCCTAGGTGAGAACTTCAATGAAGACAATGTTGTTTATTTTGATTTCAGTTAATACGATAACGATGATATTGTTTTTTTCTATATATGTACAAAGGTGGTCAAGAACTAATGCCACTAGGTCCACAAGCTAACTCTACTGAGCCAGACAATCCAAGGACTTGGTCTGCATCGTCGGTTGTTCAGGTGTCAGCGATGCGTGAACGACATGGAGAGATGCTTCGATGTGTGGCATTTCATGAGTCTTACTCAGCAAAATCGGTGACGGTGGAAGCGAGGATGGATATAAAATGTTTGTATCTGCAGTAAATTGAATGTCCTTTCGGGAGACTATTTCATTTGTACATATGTATGTTTATTTTTCCTATAGATGCTCCGACAATACGACTCATTGGATCCCCTGAAATTGATCTGGAAGAGGATAAGGATGCTTTGATTATACGTTGCGTGGCAGATGCAAATCCCCCAGCTAGTATTGTCTGGCGAAGAGCAGGTCGCTCCGAAATTTCAAGCTTGCAGGTAAGAAGTAAATCGTTTTACTGAAACTCATAGTGGTAGCATCCTGCCTCAAACTTTGAAATTAAATTAAATTACTAAGTATGTTCTTAATATTCTAACATGCCGGCTCCACTGTCCTTGAGCCATGCTTGGACTATGAACATGTCTAGAAAAAAACCAATGGAGCCGCAAAAATCCATGTCCGGGCAGTAACATATGCATATGCATACAAATCAGACTGCTGATTGGGTTGTGGATTAAATGTTGGGCATCGTTCATGTCTAGTGGAGCCAGCATGCAAGAAATGACAGCCATTTTTTGGGTTGGATGTATGGCCAAGATATTAGTCCTCAAAAGCATGAAATACAACCATCAACCAACATCACTGTAGGCTATTGGATATACCCCTAAAAACAGAAGAATAGGACACTAAGACGTTCATAAGTTTTTATTGTAAAAATCATTCACAAGGGGGGGGGGGGGGGTGTAAAAGCGTATTACTCTTTTTTTCATAGAAAAGTAAGCCAATTTTCTATTTTTATCGCGTTATTTATCAACATTTTTTTCTCTTATTTTTTATAACAAAACTTACCTACTTTTAATTTATTTATGAAGTGAGAGTTATTAATTAATTTATTAATAATAAATGAATAATTTCACAGCCGTTGCAAAAATAATGTGGCAAATCATACTAAAATGCTACTTTTTAATCTCAATATTTTGTAGGTACTGGTAAAATAGTATAGAAAGTCCTTAAGAAAAATAAATAATTGGTCCTATCTTGAAACTTGAAGAAAGCGTTTTTATTATTTTTATTATTACCAAAAAACCTTTGAAAAAAAGGTAAAGGTACCCTCATAAATCTTGGTAAATCGCAAATGTTTAATTTGCTATGAGAATTTGAGAATGAAGAATCAAAAGAGTCACAGCCTTATTCATTAGAATCCGCTAAACAGATACATAGTTATGCTCTACATTTATATAGCCACTATATTACGTTACAGAAATCCTTATTCATAAAAAAATTCCCCATCCATTTTAGTTATGCAACGCTTGTGTCAAATAAAGTACCAAAAAGTGGAAATCTTTTACGTTTTAATTCCAAATCTCATAAACAAACATCAGCTGTTCGGGAAAAATCAATAAAAGAACAGAACTATTCTTTTATTGATTTTTCACGAGTTCGATTCTTTTTAGTTTCTGCGTTTATAATTGTAATTATTTAGTTTTCCTGTGTCGTTTTTAGTATAAATAACAAATAAAAGTGTCTTTAACACTCGTATATCATATTTCCCTACTGAGTGCACTATTATTGACAGAAGAAAACAACCACCATTTTTCATAGCGCGCCGCTTTGCTTCAGTTTTAATCTTTTAACATAGTTTCATATTTTGTTTGTGTTATTATAAAGTTTTAATTGTGTTGTTTATAATAGAATATAGGCAGTAGCGTAGCTAGAGGGGCGAGGGCCCTGGGGCAGAAAATAAAATGGGGCCCCTTTACAGGAATTGGTTTAGTTTTTGATTAACAAAAAAAAAAATGAGAAAGTTTAGAAGATAGGTATGTAATGTTATAGGATTTTTTTACAAAAACTGTCAGCATAATATTTCCGTAAGGCATATAATTTTTAAAGCTAAGCATGCAGTTTATTTATAATATCAAAAAATTGGTGGTAAGAACAGAAATGTTAGTGGTATGTTTCAAAAAATCGTTAATGAACCAATACATTTGTGTGGCCATTTAAAAGTTCAGTTTGGCAATACAAATATTTCGGTAAGAAATTTTAGCCTCAAACATTTTCATTTTCAAGTCATTCCATATGAAAACGTCTTTCGAAAAAGCCAGCACATCTCAGATTTTGCTCAAACTTTGTGAGATGCCTCTACCCCATTTGAAACATTTAAAATTCGTTTTTTTAAGCTCGATCGTTCTAAGCTCTAAAAATGTTTCTATTAAAGATGTAGACACGTTTGAGATGGCATTTTAAAGCTGAAGTATAGTAGTTTTTGAGAAAAATAATTAAATTCACACAAATATACTAAGCCCAGTGCTGGAAATACGTGTTATACTGATTTTTTTGTGACCTTCAACTGACTCCAGTGTCTTGACTGTTGATATTTCTCAGATATTATAGTGCATATGGCCGTTTTCGAAAACGTCAAGTCAAAGTCAATTAGATCGTCAAATGATCGTCATTTTTTGCCGCAGATTGCAATCGTCATATGCAATCGTCCTGTCTTGAACAAAATCGGTTTTATCAACGCTTTCAATTAACTCGCAAACGCATTTTATATTTACGACTACGCTCTCTGGTTTCTCAATTTTTGTATCGTCAACTCAATTTTTTTACTGCGCAGCTGCACCGCAGATGATGTTTTCGAACATGTGACTTTAGCAGTTTGCGTTAAGGAACATTCTGCAAATGCATTTTTGACGCAGATGACGTTTTCAAAAACAGCCTATATCATATAAGAAATAAAATTTAAAAAGACCGGTTCAGCACACTCTTTACACAAAAAAGCTCCACTTTTTTGAGAAATTGCATTGTTTGACTGAAGATAAAAACGTGACGCTTTTAGGATAGTACTAACCTTGAACTTCAAATCCTGGAAATTATGTGTTGTGCGTGCATAGGTGGCTTGAGGAAGCAAAAATATAGGTCAATTGCAGTTTTAAAACCATTATTTTGTTATGAAATATTACTGGATTTTGGATTTTGTTGTTCCTAAAAGTCTTACAGGTGGGGTATCCCCTCTCCTATGACTTTTCCCATTTTGTCCCTCTTTTTACAAAACATCGATGTTTGTATTCCTTTTGATTGTAGTGACAAATACACACACTTTTGCTCTTTATCAATTGGAATCGAATAAAATCGATGTTTGGTTTGGTAGTATTTGTGTGAATCAAAGTCAAAAAAGGCATTGTTTGTTTATGATCCCATATGTCAGTTTTTATGGATTTTTTTTTATTTGCATCGATCACGTTAAAAGATCTGTAAAAACAGCCGTTTTCGAAAACATCGAATCAAAGTCAATTTGAATGTCAAATGATCGTCATTTTTCTGACGCAGATTGCAATCGTCATATGCAATCGTATTGTCTTGCACAAAATCGATTTTATGAACGTTATTTAATTTACACGCAAACGCATCTTATATTTACGAACACGCTCTCTGCTTTCTCAATTTTTTTTAATCGTCAACTTGATTTTCTGACTGCGCAGCTGCACCGCAGATGATGTTTTCGAACATGTGACTTTAGCAGTTTGCGTTAAAGAACATTCTGCAAATGCATTTTTGACGCAGATGACGTTTTCGAAAACGACTAACGGTAGAATCGTGATATACTTCCATTTTTTCAAGTTGAACTTCTCACCAAATAGCAACATTATACTTCTGAAGTTTATTCACAGAGGCTGAAATTTGAGAACAATATAAAAAATAAAAACATACTGAAAATTATATTTTTGCTGTCAAAACTGAAAATCCTTGTCGTTTTAATTTAAAATGTTACTGATTTTAAAGATTTAAATTCAGTATGAACCGCGACGGATCTATTTTAGGCGAAATTCAAAATATTAGGACGGAAACTTATAGCAGTTCGGGGTAGCCTATCTGAGACTTTATCCACAAGTCTTGAAACTGACCCTCAATATCTAAAACAAACTGAGCCAAAACTTTTTTAAAGATAAGATAAAACTTTATTTTCACTTCAAAAAATTGTTTCTGTCAGTCTCTGGGGCCCCCAAACCTTCGGGGCCCTGAGGCTTCGCCCCAGTTTGCCCCTAGGTAGCTACGCCGCTGAATATAGGTACATTGCACCTACATTAATAAAATGAAATTTTTTTGACAGAAAAAACTGTTTTTAATTTATTTCATTATTCATTTTGCTCAGTTTTTATTGGGAAGAATAGGTATAGATATGTAATGCATGTATACCTATGTGGATATCTATATATTTCACTTTTGTGTGTGTTAGTGACATTTCCATACAAAAATTTCCTTATTTTGCCACTATTCAACCTCCAAACGCGTTTAGCTTATAATAAGTCTATTTTACGTTGCATACGTTTTATGAATAAGGCTTACGCGTTCAGAGGCATTATAAGGAGTGTATATTGCTATGTACTCGCTATGATGCGTTTATGAATGAGTTTGTACTATATGAAAAAGATACAAATTGGAACAAAAGGGATTTCAATACTACTACACCACTCCGCATCACATATATTCACCACACATCATAATCTGTACATATATGTTAATTATTATTAGTTTTTACCACAAAGAAAATCTCATTCCATAAATGGTCCCATATTACCTCTTTGTATATATATTATTATAGTACTATCATGAAGAGGAACGATTTGGTTTCCCTCTATAGCGGCGAACCAGAACTACAGCGGCGGCGAATTGAAGCGGGGAGAATGAGCAGATAATTTAGGAAATAATAATGAATATTAAGGTTAAAAGAATTTAAGAAGATAGAGAACAACGCATACAAAATTTATGGGAGTCCAAGGGAGACAAGAAAAACATCAATTTTGTGGGTTTTTCTTTATCAATTTTCCGTAATATGGTTGTATTGTTTGAAAATTGAGATAATATTGGACTTTTTTGGTTTGGTTGTATGAGTGACTGTAGTAAATTGGGAAAATAGAAATTTATGAAGAATATATCATAACCACAGTGCCACTAAAAAAAATGTTTTAATGAAATTAATAGTGAGGAATGTTATTATATCTGTAGGTAGGTATTTTTTCTAAAATTGAAGTAGGTTAGTTCTGAATAAAAATGAATCATTAATATATATAGTGGGTGACAACAATACTTAAAGAATTACAAAAATTTATTATTTATCAAAATTATGTATTTAATTGAAAATATTTTTGAAAAAGTATGACAAAAAGCTAGAGCGTGTAGGTTAGATCTAGGCAAGAAAAAAGTTACATGGGGTGGATGGTGCATTTCATCCCGTTTAGGCGGGAGGGTAAATTAAAAAAAAAAAAACTTGCAACAGAAAATAAATTATTAAAAAATAACGGAAACACCTACAATGCCATGCAATTGTTTTCATTTAAGCCAGAAATTCGTCCTTTAATTAACTTTTAAAATAAAATTGTTTTTGTAAATATTAGAAAAAAAAAATAGTTTTCAAACTTAATATTTAAAAAAAAAAGAAATTATTTTTTTTTAAACCAACTTTTTTCAAAATTTTACCTTATTAAGTATATTTTTTTAATATTTTGTAAAAGATCAAACTAATTTTAGCATATAGAAAAAATTTCATCATAATCGTAGTAGCCGTTTTTGAGAAATAAAAAGATTTAGTTGAACAGATATACAAATTGTATGGCAAGTATACCCATGTAAATAATTTTTACTTCAAAATTGTTCCCTATTATTGGTAATTTGTTGCTAGAAATTTGTTGGCTATCTCAAAGCGTGCATTTAAAGACCTCAATCGTGAAGATCCGTTGAGAACTTTTGAAGTTGAAGATTTATTAGTGAAACCATTTTAATCATTTTGTAATTAAAAATGATTTTGTGAGTCATTTAAACCTACATAATGTCATTCTGGTTGAACTAATCCTTAAACATTGTTCAACATTATTTTAGAAGATGGTTGGAGGTAAAAATGTGTAGTAGATTACTTTCCATAATTTTGAAATTTTTCATCAACTATTGGGTTTTGAAAAGTGAAAATCGAGATGTATGGAGCTTGAAACTAGCGTAAATTGTCAAATATCTCCACTTAGCGGTATTCTAGAAAATCGAAATTTTTACCAGATACTGGAATAAACAATAGTTATCACTCAGTAAAATTTCAAGTTTTTTTCTTCACCCCTCAAAAAGTTAAAAATTAAAAACCTCTAAAAACTCACCCAAAAAAAACATTGTTTTTAAAAAAATTATCTACCACGAAAATTTATCTTTATCAAAAATTCCTTAAACACGGATATTTTTTTTTTGTCTTCTTTTCGTGGGTATAAATTTTATTTTCATCCTACGTTCCACTAGTCAACGGAAAGACATTTGTCGAACAGCTTTTTTAACATTCACATTTTTCAAAAACTAATATCTTCTAAACGGGATTTTTTAGAATTAAATGTTGGTCTAACAACCTTCTTAGAATTTTATTTTCTATCAAAGGTGAAAAAATCAACTTTTTATCTCTTACCGTTTAGAAAATAGATTTTCGACCTTCACTAAGTTTTCCCCCCTTTTCCCCCCTTTAAACATTTTAATTTACAAAACTAGCTCCTTATTGGACACCTACATAAATGCATGCACTATAAAATATATTAAATTTATGTGCTTTCTAATAAAATAAGTGAGTTAATTAATATCTATATTGATACACACTTGAAAATTGATTTGGAAACAAAAATTGAAAATTTTAATTCGAATTTCAATTTTTGCAAGAAAATAATAGTACCTATATCTATAGATATGCCTACGTATTCATTAATTCATAAAAAAAACCAACACCATTGTATAATTTCATATACGTGTACGAACATTTAACTTATTTTCCCTACCTCATTCTGTCGTTGCCATGACACAAACAGCTGACGCACCCATCTCCCTTATCCCGCTTATTGTTGTCAGAATAAAAAAATATAATCCTCTCTGTCTTATCCCCCTGACAACTGCAATTCGCCGAGGTTAGCAGCGCCACACTCGAGCCCAAAAACGAGCCGAACCAGAAGCTCAAAATGCTGTTCCATGAGAGTACTATAATAATATATATACAAAGATTACCTACACGATTAAAGACCCTTATTACACGATGACTCTCTGTCTCTCACTCTTTTTGAAATTAGGTGCGAAGGAAACAAAAGATCAAATTTCCCCTTCAAACTCATTGAATTTAGAAGGGATAAAAGAAATCATAATATAAGAGGGGTTTAGATGGATCAACATTGTTGACAACATTGCTTGATGGAATCGGAACAAGTTTTTAAAATATTTTGAAAACCATACAACATAGTTTTTTTGCGTTTAAATGATCAAACATCGGTCGTTGTCACAATGTTGGACAAAATGTTGTTCCATGTGAACCCCCCTATACGTAAGACAGAACTTTATTTTTAGTCCCGTTTGACATCTATTCATATTTCAATAAAATGTATGGATTTCATTTATTTAAAAATGCTCAACTTGCTTTATTTACTTTGGTACATAATAGTTGTGTTTAATAGAGTGAAATTTCTTGGAACTTTTCACACATTTTCACAATTTGCTATCAGAACCCTTAACAAACTAGCCTTATGTGTGAACGTGAAGTAACCATATATTTCAATTGAAAAACTTTTATTGATGATTGAATATTATCTTGCTTTCGAAGAACGCAAACCAGTGCCTACGTTCTGTAACTCTCGCATCGAAAAAACTGGTCGAGAAACGATGAAAACTGAAACAAAATGCATGAGTTGTGTCCCATTTTTCAACGTTTATCGACTGATTTTATCGATGCGAGAGTTACAGAACGTAGGTACAGTGCTCATGTTCTATAACCCTTGCATCGACAAAATTCGTCGAGAAACTTCTAAAAATGGAACGAAACTCATGTGTTTTGTTTCAGCTTTCATCATTACAGAACCTGGCACAGTGTACGTAACCACTATCTGCGAAACTTAAATTGATTCAGGCAATCGAACATGCCCAAGAAAGAGAACAGTCAAACAGCTGTCAAATATCTGAAAAAAATTTTGGGTATTTGGAAAGAAAAAAAAATAAAACAAAACAATTTATTTCACAGGAATATTTAGATAATTTATTTGATTGTTTTTTTTTCACTAGGTATTTAGTTTGATTCAATTGGTTACTAAATTAACATAGTTCTATTATCCAATCTGCATGTTTAACTACACCAAATCAAATTCACACACGTACAATGCTTTTTATTGCTGCTGTTGTTGCATTTTTATTAATAAAGTTAATCACAAAGAAAGTTTTTAGTTTCTACTGCTTTAAAGAATAATTAGTAATCTCTTTTATATCAGAAATATTAAATTAAATTAAATATTTCTCAAAACACTTCCCATGTCCACCAAAAAGAGAACACAAAAAAAAGAAAAAGTACATTTCAGCTGTCAAAGCGCCACCGAAATAGAAAATAGATCTATTCGGGCGTTTGGCTCAGGCTTACGATATTTACGATCTGAGGCAAGCGCCACGCCTGAGGTAACATTTAAGATTGCCCCATAAGATCCCATTGTTTCTATTTAATATGTCAAAGTCGGCGCGACCGAACGCTTGATTGTGGTTTGGCTATAAGGCTGTCAATCTATAAAATAGTATTTTGATAAATATCCTACATTTCCCCCTACTTTAAAAAAACAGCCTTCCAACCTTGCTTTTATATATAGACTCTTTTGGTTCTTTATTCTCGAAGTTAAGAAACTACTAACAAGATTTATGATGGTACTAATTTTGTCTTTGGATTTTTGGTAATAGTCCCACCTTTTCCCCAACCCCACAAAAAACATCCTTTTACCACGGATATTTGTATAGATTCTTCTGATTATTGGTTTACATGAAAAATGAACCACAGTGATGTTAAGTTTTAAGAACAATTTGAATTGGTTTTCGTTAACTTTTAAACCGAAAATTCCTTACATAAAACCAACAATAACTTTCACGAAGGTCGGATCGACTTGATTCAGTATTTGAAACTTCTTTAGAAGCATATGCCTAGGTTCTACCAACAACGTAAATTTTCCGTTCGATGCACCTCAACTTCCCCCCTTTCCCCCTCAAAGAACACCATTCCATGTGAAATATTTTTATAGACTCATATTCTTCATTCTCATGGCATATGAAACCAAGTTGTATAATGGGACCAATTTTTTTTAATGACTTTCTGTACTTATTTTACCTGGACCAACTGAGTTTAGAGTTTAAAAAGTAAGATATTTGTATTAGACCGAGAACCCACAGCAGTTTTTTGTGAAAAGGTTGATAAAACTACAATAAATTATTTCAATAACCCAAGAAAGAAATATACGGCTTTTTGAGCGACAAAATATGGATTTAAAAACATATTTTTTTGATATTATAAAAATGTCTAAACAATTTCTGCAGTAAATAAAACTTGTTTTCGAAGACAAGGTGCAACGATTTGCACTAAATAATTATAAACAATACCTTACCATCCGAAAAGATATAGAAATTGTGAAATCTTCAACCCAAAGTACAAACAACAAAAACTGCAGAGCTCACGTCAAAACTTGTTAAATGCATAACACACGCATTTATGTAAATCTACAACCAAAATGTTAAAAGTGCAAAAATTTGTAGAAATTATTTCAAAACTTGTAAAATGCACAGCACATACACTCAATTCAACAACTATTTTATGTTGAAAGTATGTTGAATCGTGAATATGACAGCTTATTTACCAAAGGATCCACATACATATGTACATTAGGGTGGTCCTTATATTGGGTTTTTTTGAAATTCCAACTTGGATAGGCATCAAATTACTCTAAATAGAGAAAACAAATTTTCCTAATTTTTTCAGATTTTTATTTCACCCCCCTGGTCTCCCTTTTTTCACTTCAAGGTACAAAAAATGGAGTCAGGGTTATTTTTATATCACGCGAAAAAAAATCAGAACTTATAGATTAGATTCAGACGAAAAAAAAAAACCTTCTGGAGGGGGGGCCTATTTCCCCCTGTTCAGGGAAAAAAATAATTTTCAAACGAAAAAAATTATTATTTTTATTTTTACTTTTGAGTTTGAAAACTCTTTTTTTTCGAAAACTATTAACAATAAAAACTTGATTTAAAAAAATATTAGAGACTGGATTCATGGCTTTAAAAAAAAGCTATAGCATGCCATTGTAAGTGGTCCCGTTGTTTTTTAATAATTTTTTTTTATTTTGGGTCAAATTTTTAGAAAATTACCCCTCCCGCCTCAACGGGGGGAAATAGACCCCCCCTCCAGTACGATTTTTTTTTCGTCTGAATCTAATCTATAAGTTCTGATTTTTTTTCGCGTGATATAAGAATAACCCTAACTCCATTGTTTGCACCTTGAAGTGAAAAAAGGGAGACCAGGGGGGTGAAATAAAAATTTGAAAAAATTAGGGAAATGGTTTTTCAATGTTTTGAATCGCATGAGGGCTATCCAAGACAATGTCCAATTTAAGGACCACCCTAATGTACATACATAAAAGCTAGAATATTTTCATGGCTTTCATCGTGTGTTCTTTGTTTCCTTTCATTTTGTTACCAAGCGTTTAAGTGTGAAGTTCTTCGTTACTCAATTTCAATTTAATTTGTTTCAAATAGAAAAGTGAAGTTACATTATCCTTTTTCGTGACGTTTTTTAATTGTGAATTAAATACTTATCATTGGCTTTAGGCCTTTTTCGTTTTTATTTTTGAAAATTGTGAAGTATTTTTTGTTTACTTTGAATATACAATTTTGTATTTAAATTTTCATTAGTTTAGTTCATCTGGGGTAAATTTGCGATAGTACTTAAAGATTATATTATTAAAAATATTAATAAGTTTTTATGCCCACCAACTCACAGATGCAAATACATTATTTTTTGATGGAATAAAAGTTTTAAGAAATAAGTTTCTTAGATTTTTGTGTATAAAAAAAGTAAATAAAACAAAAAAAATATTTTAAACCTTGGACTTTTATTTTGAAGTGCGCGGAGGTGTCAAAATCGAATGATTGTAGTGTCTACCAAAAGAGCTGCAAATTTGACGAACACAAATTGCCTATTGGCCACGAAATGAGAACTTTTTTCTCTACTTAAAAGACTGCCCACTAACTACCTTCAATAATATCCCAATTATAATCGAAAAAATTTTACATTATATGTCTTTACTTCATGATGATTACTCGTCTGGACCTGATGGCATCCCACCAATAATCTTGAAGAAATGTAAATCAATATTAGCACCCCCTCTTTTTCATTTGTTTAACCTATCACTTAGCTCCGGTAAATTTCCAAGTATTTGGAAAAAAGCATATATTACACCAGTTTTTAAAAAGGGTAACAGATCTGATATATGCAATTACAGGCCAATCTCCAAGCTATCTTGCATTCCTAAGCTTTTTGAGCAAGTAATGTGTGATAGTTTGACATTCAACTGTAAGAATATAATTTGCAATCAATAACATGGATTCATGCAAAAGCGATCGACGATAACCAATTTACTTGCATTCTTGCACAAGTGCTCAACTGCGTTGGAACATGGTCAAGAACTCGACTGCATCTATACAGATTTTTCTAAGGCTTTCGATCAACTTTTACATGACATCATCACGTTTAAGTTAAAGGTGTTTGGCTTCCCTCCGTAACTCATCAATTGGGTTTCTTCTTATCTCCATAATAGATCTTATCAAGTTAGATTTGGGAGCTCTGCCTCCAACCCTTTCTTTGCCAAATCTGGAGTTCCCCAGGGTAGTCATTTGGGCCCACTTCTTTTTATCTTAGCTATCAACGACGTATCCCTTTATATAAGTTATAGTGAAATTCTAATTTTTGCGGATGATATGAACATTTTCAAAAGCGTGAAATCTATGAATGATCGTTTACTTTTGCAAGATGATATAAACAGATTTGTTATTTGGTGTATTAAAAACGGTTTAAATCTCAACCCTATTAAATGTCAGGCGATAATTTTTTCTAAAAAAAAGTTCCTAGTTCATTTGATTATGAAATATCGCAGCACACATTGCGTCGTGTTGATAGTTTCAAAGACCTAGGGGTTCATTTTACTTTTAATCTTGATTTTACGAAGCATATTAATTTAATAGTGAACAAGGCAAACTCTATGTTAGGGTTTGTTAAACGATGGTCTAAGGAATTTCAGGATCCTTATGTTACCCTCGCTCTCTACAACAGTCTTGTTCGCCCTCATCTTGAATACGCATCACAGGTATGGACTCCTGTTTACGATGTCCATAAGAATAGACTAGAAGCAGTACAGCGTAATTTTATACATTTCGCCTTGAAAGGACTACCGTGGTCCGATCCTTATAATCTTCCTCCTTACGAACACCGGATTAAGCTTTTTCAGACTCAAACTTTGGCGCAAAGGAGAATTAATAATGATATTGTATTTATGCATCAACTTTTGACGGGTGTTATTGATGCACCTGATTTATTATCTTTTACTAGCTTTAACTACCGTGGGGGAGGTCACAACACTCGTAGTCTAGAACTAATGCATATATCTCAACACCATACCAATTTTGGAATGCACGAGCCTTTTACCCGCATGTGCAACATTCTGAATTTGAACTCTAATTTTTTTGATTTAAATATAAGTAAAAATAGACTCAAAGCTTCATTGAAGACCAGTGTACCACCACAAATAATTATATACAGATGTCTCACCTCCATAGAAAATTCTGTCTTCAAAAATTTTACTAGCCGACAAATCATCAGCCGACAAAATGCTTTTTAAGTGGATTTCATGAGAAGAAGAGAATTTTAAGCCGCAAAATATCCAAGAAGAAAAAGCTTTTTCTAATAAGAAAAGAGATCAACATGCAAAACTCTTTGAATACTTTTCTCATTAACACAAAAACAAATGACACAAGAATTTCTCTCACACAAAAAAAAAAAGATAGATACAGGAGAAATTTAGCTTTGTGGGTAGTTATGTAGATTCTCAGATGTTTTTTCTTCTGCGGAGTTGGTTTTAATCAGACCTGTGTACTTAAAGCATAAGTACAAGTACCAGTACAATTACCTTGTACTTGAAATTTTTTAAGTACCAGTACAATTCCTTGGTACTTGTACTTAAAAATTTCAAGTACCTGAAAATCAAAAGAGTCTATAAAATATTTCACATGGAAGGGTGTTTTTTTAGGGGGAGAGGAGGGAAGTTGTGGTGTATCAAACGGAAAAATTAACTTTCATGCAACATATTCATATGACACATGTTTTTAAGGTAGTTTTAAATGCTGAATCAAATGAAACCAAAATCAAGTCGATACGGCCTCCATGAAAGAAGTTATTGTCATTTTTATGTAAGGATGACTATATATTCAGTATAAAAGGCTTGTTCTCGCCAGCTCATCAGCTCTCTCGTTTCCGGGTGCCTATTGTTTCGTCTTTTTCATTTCGCTCACTGTTATTTCGTTTTGGTTGAAATAATTTCCGTTCATTTCGCAAAAGCTTTGTTTGTTTTTTTATTACTTAGTTTTGGGATCATTTCGTCTCACGATTACTTCGATTTTGTTGTTTTGTTTTTTATTTGTTTCGCATTTTCATTGAAACATCTACGGATTATTTAAGCTAAGGTTATTTCGTTTAAGATTGTTTCGCATTTTGTCTCTATATATTTCTTTTGTTTTGCAATTCGATTATTTTGTTACTTAGCTTATGATTGATTCTGAGTCACTTTGTTTGGTTGACAATAAAAGAAAAAAATTAAATAGTAATGAAAAAAACACGTAGAGTGTGGAATTGGAAAAATATTGAAAAGGTTAACAATTTCAGATATAAGAGGGAGAATTTGGTAAAGATTCCAGAATCAAGACTTTTCTGGACAAAAAAGACGTTTTATTCTGATAAAGGGATAAAAAGGCCCTTCATATAAGCATGCAATTATACAAAATTATGCGGAAACATAGCATACGTTTAATTTGAATTAGTTGTTTGTTTTCAATTATTTATCAGATATTAATTTTTAAAACATTTACATATTTTATTTAAAGTTTTTTTAAGTAACATTTTGAAGTAAAAATAAGAATTAAAATACATAGTACCTAAAGGAAGTTCAGAGTTTTTTGATCACTAGGTACCTAAATGCGGGACAAAAAAAGGGCATGACCGTTTAAAATTATTATGTTTGTATTAATTTCCAACAAATGTTAGTGAATGCAAGGCGTATGGAAGGTTGTGAAAATAGAGAAAATTGAAAATTTAGTTCATTTCCACTTTCAATTATTTCGCCATCGTTTGATTGGCTTTTTGATTTTTGTGCATGTAAAGAACCTAATGGCGTTAAAATTTGCGCGAAATCAAAAAGCCAATCAAACGATGGCGAAATAATTGAAAGTCGAAATGAACAAAAAACTTTGCAATGAAAATCGAAATTATCGACTACAAAAAATATAGATTTAGACACTCTCGGAAAATAAGCCGAATCGCAACAAATAAAGACGTGATGAACCGAATGATGTTGACATCTGATCCCTTGGTTTCATATCATACTCCTTCATTCACTAAGAAGAAACAGAGTCATTTAAGTGAAGAAGTGATGGCTCTCTTGAAAGAATTTTATTTTATTTTTTTTAAGAGTTCTTTCAAAAAAAATCAAAAAAGCTGATTTTTTAATTATTCATTTTTTTGGTTCTAGGGGGAGGGGGAGTGTCAGTGGGTTGAAATGATTTATAATGACTTGTTATGAGTTAAGCTGTCATTCCTGAAAATTTCATCCAAATCGATGGAGTGGTTCAGTTTTTATTGAATTTTTTCCGCACTCCCATACAAATTTCCCCACTGTGCGGCGTATGCTGTGACATTCTTAATCAGTATTAATTTAATCAAATTCAAAAATTCGTTTAATTGACGAAACCAGTATAACAACGTTATACCAAAGATAATATAACAAGTTATATTATCTTTGGTTGTATGTTTACCAATAGACTTTATTCGAACAAATTGGGCCTATTCGGCGTAATCTTTTATTCTGCTATTCTGTCATTCTTCCATACAAAAGATTAAAGAAGTGTCGAAAAATCTTTTATGAATTATAATTTTGGTATTCGGCATGCTTAATCTGCTAAGAAATCTGTTATGAACTGCCAAACTTTCGAACTCAGAACAAAATCTTTTACAAATCGCATTTTTGGTATTCAGCATGCCAAGAACTTCTATAAAATCTGTTACGAATCATAAAAGAATGAAAGATAAACTTTTCTGACTGATATCATAAAAGATTTCATCAGTACGCAGGAATATAAAGTAAAAATGTATAATTTATCTTTTATTTCGTCAACAAAATGCTTTTTAAAGGTGAGAAATGTAAGAAAATATATTAAAATACGTAGGTATGTATGTAAAATATTAATGATGGAGTCGTGGGGATAAATTTATACAAAAACGGGGTCGGAGTTAGGCACAATTAGGATCTAGGAAAATTAAAATGCCGGTGATGGTTGGTATTGGTTGAACAAACGTATTGATTAGGTTAATATGGTGGACAAGGCCGCAAAGGGGAACATTTTACGAACACAGGGTCGGAGTTAGACATAAAGAGGAATACCAGGAAATTTAAAGTGCCGGGCGATGATTGCTATTGGTAAGGCAGGACATTGTTTAGGATGGAAAATAGGTAAATATGATGGACAGGGCCGCAAGGGGTACATTTATATGAACACGGGGTGGCAGTTAGACATAAAGAGGAATATCAGGAAATTTAAAGTGCCAGGTGATAATTGTTATTGGTAAGGCAAGAGCATTGTTTAGGATGGAAAATAGGTAAATATCATTGACAGGGCCGCAAGGGGGTACATTTATACGAACACGGAGTTGGAGTTATATATTGTTTTGGATGTACATAAATAGGTAAATATGGTTGACAGGGAGGCAAAGGAGTATGAATATCTCAGGGTACGGAAATGCTCCTGGGGATCAATATATTGCAAATTCGTTGTTTCTTGAGCGATTTCGATGAAATTAACACAGGTGATAGCGAATAGAGATTTTTAAAAGAAAAAAATATTTTCAAAACAGGGTGTTTCAAAAATGTGTCAATATATTCAAACTTCGTTGTTCCTTGGTTGATTTGACTGAAACTGACATATGTAGGTGATAGCTGATACATAACTTAAAAGGAAAAAAATATTTTCAACAGGGTGTTTAAAAAAAAAGTCATCTTCTTTGTTCCTTGAGCGATTTTAATGAAATTTAAACAGGTGATAGCTGATACAGATTTTAAAAAGAAAAAAATATTTTCAAAGCAGGGTGTTTCAAAAAGGTGTCAATATATTGAAACTTCGTTGTTCCTTGGTCGATTTGACTGAAACTGACATAGGTGATAGCTGATACATAATTATTAAAGAAAAATAATAAAATAATACTTATTTTTTTCGAAAAACAAACATGTTGAAAACAAAAATCTAAAATTTTGTTTAACAATATATAGGGTCCGTCTTAAAATATTGAAGCTCATGAATCTTGAGTCAGTTAAACTTCTCTAGAGATCGTTCTATTTGAAATTTCCAATTTCAAAATGGAGAAGAAGTGCTTTTTGGGAATTTTTATGGCACTGAATGTTTTTTGTCTCGCTGAGCGTATGAAACTCTAACTTTATGGCTAATAGAGGGTGATTATCACACGGCTAAAAATTTTGAGGTACTTTTTAATATTTGCTGGGTTACATGACAACACCAAAAATTTATTAAAATTTAATACTTGACAAATATTAAAATTTGGAAGTTAATACAAAATATATTAAAACTTAATTATATCAGATATTACAAAGGAATACGAAATCTGTATATATTTTAATACAAAAGTATTATAATATAATATTTTATTTCTTGAAATTTGATTTGTAGATCCTTTTCATGAAAATTAAAATATATTACAAAAATAATAGTAATGAAAGACTTTTTTCCAAGAGTATTTATCTTCTAAGTCAATTAATGATGGCATTACTATATTTATTTTTTCACATAATGAGAACTAAAATCTTAATGCGATTGAAATTTTATCTACTTATTTGTATATTTAACCTTGAAATATTTCAACGCGCCTTCAAAATAATGTATATTTATATTGTTTATTTTATATTACTAAGCCGAAAAAGGGTTGCCACTTTTGTTTTATTGCTATCACCTGTTTAAATTTCATTGAAATCGCTCAAGGAACAAAGAAGTTGTATTTTTTTTAAACACCCTGTTGAAAATATTTTTTTCCTTTTTAGTTATGCATCAGCTATCACCTATGTCAGTTTCAGTCAAATCGACCAAGGAACAACGAAGTTTCAATATATTGACACATTTTTGAAACACCCTGTTTTGAAAATATTTTTTTCTTTTAAAAATCTCTATTCGCTATCACCTGTGTTAATTTCATCGAAATCGCTCAAGAAACAACGAAGTTGCAATATATTGATCCCCAGGAGCATTTCCGTACCCTGAGATATTCATACTCCTTTGCCTCCCTGTCAACCATATTTACCTATTTATGTACATCCAAAACAATATATAACTCCAACTCCGTGTTCGTATAAATGTACCCCCTTGCGGCCCTGTCAATGATATTTACCTATTTTCCATCCTAAACAATGCTCTTGCCTTACCAATAACAATTATCACCTGGCACTTTAAATTTCCTGATATTCCTCTTTATGTCTAACTGCGACCCCGTGTTCATATAAATGTACCCCCTTGCGGCCCTGTCCATCATATTTACCTATTTTCCATCCTAAACAATGTCTTGCCTTACCAATAGCAATCATCGCCCGGCACTTTAAATTTCCTGGTATTCCTCTTTATGTCTAACTCCGACCCTGTGTTCGTAAAATGTTCCCCTTTGCGGCCTTGTCCACCATATTAACCTAATCAATACGTTTGTTCAACCAATACCAACCATCACCGGCATTTTAATTTTCCTAGATCCTAATTGTGCCTAACTCCGACCCCGTTTTTGTATAAATTTATCCCCACGACTCCATCATTAATATTTTATTCATAGGCCTTCTTTATTAATGTATCTACCAATAGGAATCATCTAACTCCATTTTTATATATATGTTGTTTGGCACTTTTCCTCCTAGGGTTGCCAGCTTAAAGCCAAGCTACAATATAGTGCCCTCCATTTTCATAGTTTGGTGAATCGTAGTCATCCGTTAAAAGTTTTCGCACTTACGAGTATTGTACGTTCTGGTATAGTCCCGCATAGTTTCGGGTTTAATAGTCGTGTTATAGATTCATAAAAAAGTGATCCCTTTGATATTCCGCATGAACATTATGTCGATGTAGCTTCTCGAATTGGATATATTTAAAGAAAGCCTTTTAATAAGCTAATTGCGAGCCACAAATACGACGCGTGTTAAATCTTTAGAAAAAAATATATAAAACATTTTAGTATTTTTCAGAGGAATTATTTTACTATATAAATTGAAATAGGTAGATACATACATATAATTCAAGCAAACAAGAAAATAAAAATAAAAACATTTTTAAAGACGAAAACAGAACACTGGATGGAACTAAAGTTGAAAAAAAGTAGGCACTTGCTCTTCTAGTCACTCAAAATCTTATTTACAAAATGCAAAATTTACGCTCACCACAAATAAAACAATTCCGTTTCAAATACAGGCAACAAGTTAAAAAATAATCAGCAAATGTAAATAAATGTTGCCCATTTTGTTATTTCTTGTCAGATGACATTTTTATTCATAACAGATCAGCTGATTATGACCAGGGGCGGACTGGGCCACCGGGCAACCGGGATTTTGCCCGGTGGGCCCCCGGCCAAGCAAAAAGTTTTTTTCTAAAGAAAAAATTGTCATAACAAAATTGGACTCACACTAAATATAGACTTTATGTGGATCAAAATGGATATTTTGAGGTCCCCAAAAACTCGTTTGGTGGCCTCTACGGTTCTTTGAACGCCTCAAAAACTCGGATGGCGATCTCTCTAAGGATCTTTGGAGGCCCCCAGAACTCAGATGGTGGCCTCTACCGATCTTTGGAGGCCTCCAGACCCGGTTGGTGGCCTCTACGGATATCTGGAGGCCTCCAGACCTCGGTTGGTGGCCTCTACAGATCTCTGGAGGCCCCCAGACCTCGGTTGGTGGCCTCTACGGATCTCTGGAGACCTCCAGACCTCGGTTGGTGGCCTTTACAGATCTCTGGAGAACTCGGTTAGTGGCCCCTACGGATCTTTGGAGGCCCCCAGATCTCGTTTGGTGGCCTCTACGGATCTCTGAAGGCCTCCAGGCCTCGGTTGGTGGCCTCTACGGATCTCTGGAGACCTCCAGACCTCAGTTGGTGGCCTTTACAGATCTCTGGAGGCCGCCAGATCTCGTTTGGGGGCCCCTGCGGATCTCTGGAGGCCTGCAGACCTCGGTTGGTGGCCTCTACAGATCTCTGGAGGCCCCTAGATCTCGGTTGGTGGTCTCAACGGATCTCTGGAGGCCACCAGAACTCGGTTAGTGGCCTCTACAGATCTCTGGAGGCCCCAAGATCTCGGTTGGTGGCCTCTAAGGATCTTTGGAGGCCACCAGAATTCAGTTGGTGGCCTCTACGGATCTTTGGAGGCCTCCAGAACTCGTTTGGTGGCCTCTACGGATCTCTGGAGGCCTCCAGACCTCGGGTGGTGGCCTCTACAGATCTCTGGAGGCCCCCAGATCTCGGTTAGTGGCCTCTAACGATCTTTGGAGGCCTCCAGACCTGGGTTGGTGGCCTCTATAAATCTGTGGAAACCCCTAGAACGGTTGGTGGCCGCTACGGATCTCTGGAGACCCCAAGAAGTCGGTTGGTTGTCCCTTCGGATCTCTGGAGGCCCCAAAGACTTGGTTGGTGAACTCTATGAATCTTTGTATTCCTCCAAAACTCGGTTGATGGCCTCTATGGATCTTTAGTTATTCAAAAGTTGATAAGAAATTTTACAGTTCCAAAAAACTAAATATGCAGAGTAAAAAAAAATTAAAATTACTCTCAATGATGAGTACTTTAAAATGTCTGAAAGTAAGGTGCATAACCTGAATTCAAAAGACGAGAATAAATTGCCGTAATTTAACTGACCCGGATCAGATCATGATAAATAAAACAAACAGGATCATAGTATAGTGACAGGAGTGTTAAATACCCGTCTCTTTTGCCTTAAGTTTGTTTATGTTTCATGCATCTGTTGCCTCTAGCCTCTTTTCTTTGCGCTACTGAGATAATTCACATCGCAATTTTTGGATCACTGAAATAGATCCAGATAAAAAGTAGGAACCTATGTTGCTTTTGCAATTACTTGTTAAAAATTGATCTGGATATCAGATCATGTGAATAATAAAATACGGCTAATGATGAGGCAGAGGACGAACGTCAAGAAACAAAAAGAAACAAGAAAAAACAAGAACACTGTGGAGATTGTGCAAAATGCTGCTTCAATGTCTTGCGACGATATTATTTTGACGCAAAAAGGTACAAAAACCTTTTCTTAGCATATAATTTGATGCTGACATTTTCATGTGCACAAGTTGCTTGCAAAAGATCATTTTCAAATTTTAAATACATTAAAATCGATGAAGAAATATCATGACACAAGGTCACCTTGAAACCGCAATGCTAATATCCGTGGAGTTTACTGTCAGAAAAGAGAAGTTAGTTAAACAAATATTTAAAATGTTAAAGTCTCTGGTCAATGATTGTTAATTAAGTAGATGTTTTATAAAATTATGAATTAACAGGCCAAGAGCCTTTTTTTCTTCTTTTTTTTTGAAAACTAATATTCTATTCTTTTATTTGTTTTTTGAATCAAGTTTTTTTTAGTGAAAAGTTTTTGAGAAATTAAATTTGAAAGTCAATATTTTTGAAAAAATTGTGAGCTTTTTTTCAAGTTGATTGTTAATTCAAAATGTTGTGTAGTTAAGCACCACTTTTCATTTTTATATACTTTTTCTTAGTTTTTGAGAAAATAAAAAAAAAGATAGCAGAAGGTACATATCTGTTGTTTTGTTAAGTTTATAATAATTTCTCAAAAACTAAGAAAAAATTATACTACTTCTGTCGGTTCACGATTCACGAGAATTTTGATAAAACGTGATTTCCAAAATGGCAGCTGATGCTCGCCAACTTGGATTAACATTCGGGGGGCACTCCTGAACATTTTCGAACAAAAATCAATTAAAGCCGTTTTCCTTTGGAAGTGGCAATGAACTTATGAGTAGATGAAAGCCCTAATCTAGTACTACCAACTGCACATGCTCTCATGTGCGAGTAGACACATTTTACATGGGAAAGCAGTTTGATGTGTTCCATTGAAAAAAGCTAGCAAAGTACTTGCAAGTACTTCGCCACCTCCAAAGGAAAATGCCTTAAGTAGTTGATTGCATTATGAACCTACTGTTTTTGCTCTGGTTCTTGATCTAGCATAGGGCCAGTTTGTTCACAGTGGGTTAGATCTACAACTAGATTATCACTGATTCTGTTTAATCCATAGTTATGAATCTGTGATCATCATTGATCGTTTATTCACTCAAATTTCAGTTTGATCATGGTTCTTGAAATAATCATCTTCCCATTTTCCAGTATATCTGTCAAATCAATTTTAAGGAGTAATCAGTCACTCACCATAAACAAAGTTGATGTTTATTTATGGTGAGATGAGCTTTAGAAAGTAAAATTTTTTGTGTAAGAGAACACGGACAGTTAGAAGTGAAGGTAGTGCTGGCATTTTGTGATACCTAGTGATATAATTTTTTCCAACTTATGGTTTTTCTATAAATTTTATCTAAGGCCTTTGCAAAAAAGCACATCATCTTAAACAATGATGAGCAAAAGAAATTTCAAGAAATCTTTGATTAAATTCTACTTATCAAACAGAATCAGCGAATTAGTGATTTCTCAAATAAAGTGCTCAAATCATAGATTTTCAGTTGAAAAATTTAGCTGAACAAACGCATTCAATGATAATCAACTAGAATAATCATTGATTAAAGTTGACGGGGTGTGAACATACTTGGCCAAAGATTAGGATTGTTCAATAATTGAAAATTTGCAAATGGATTACTAAATATTTGTTTGTCATTTTTATTAATCACAGCTACTGTTACTGGAGATATAGTTCTAAAAGTACCTTATTTAATTTAAATTTTTGAAACTGCCGAGATATTGGTGATAAAAAGCACCAGCCGTTATTTTTTCATTCAATATCAAAAATTTCAATCAGAAAAATCATGCTACAGGCAAAATTGTGAAATTAAAGCAAAAAAATAAAATAAAATTAAATTAAATTTATTTGATTCACTCGAGAAAAAAAAATTGAAGAAAATTCGACTTCAATTTATTGGGAAGGGTACAAAATCCCGAATGCCAAAATCCCGGATACCCAAAATCCCGAATGACAAAAAATCCCGAAAACATTTGGGACTGAATCCCGAATTTCAATACTTTTTGTACCATTTAATAATTTCAAAGAAATCAAACTGTTTTGTATGGCTTTTGATTTCTGCTCTCCTTATAAATCTTGAGATATTATAATACATAAATTGAATTCTTCTTTAATGATAAAAAACAATAGTTTCCAATCGTAACTTTTATTTAGTTTAAGTTTTATTCAAACGAATCTATGTCTACTCTTTACAAAAAATGAGAATTAAATTAAATTATCCCACGCCTCTATCCCCCCAGATCCCGCACGCGCTGGGGTCCATTTACACCGAGTATGACGTCAGCTTCGATTGCAAGTCATATCGGAACTTATGCATACAAATTGCTTTAAGATCAAAATAAAGAAAGCTTATTATGTTATGCTGGTGACAGAATAAGACAACAACTTCCTTCCAAACGCGACACGACCATCAATGAGAGAAAAAAGGTTTGGGTCTGCTTAAAAAAAAGGAAAAAATGAAAAATAGGATCAAGCTAAAGCTGATCTATAATGAAGAAGTAAAAAATAAAAAAAAAAATAAAATAAAAATAGCGAAATAAAAAAATCAAAATTGTAAATTTAAATGAAATAGCGTGCAAAAGCATTTGTCAGTAAGATGAGTTTTTTAGTTTCAGTTTCAGTTTCTCTTTGTATTTAATGTTACTATATTATTTCTATATAGGTACTACATTAATTATTAAGATTAGTTATAGCAAAAACCATAAAGAACTTTTTTTTTGTGTGATCTTGCTATGATTATAATCAAAAATATTTGAACTAGAATTCACTTCCCTCAACATTCTTGTGAGTGGTTCGTTTCTGCCATAATCAGTTCTGTGAGTAGCTAGATGGAATTGGGGTAATAATCTAAGAGAGTGTGAGTTGATGTTAATACTCATAACCTCTAGGAGGGCAGAAGAATCAGTAGCACCAGACAGAATTTGATGTACAAAAATTATATCAGCTACTTCACGACATTTTTCGAGAGATTGTAAATTAATGAGCCGCAGCCGATCTTGGTATGGGGGTAAGTTGTAGTTGTCAACCCATGGGAGTCCCCTAAGAGCAAAGCGGAGGAATCTACGCTGTATTGTTTCGATTCTTTTTATATGAACAAGGTGAAACGGGGACCATACTTGGCTAGCATACTCAAGTATAGGTCGTACAAAGGTTGTATAAAGAGATTTCGTAACGTAAGGATCTGAAAACACTTTAGACCAACGTTTAACAAAATCAAGAGCGGAGTTAGCCCTAGCAATTATGTTGTCATAATGAGATCTGAAATTGAGCTCGCTGTCACAAGAGAAGACAATGTCCTTGTTCCGTTTCCGCGTGATATCTATTTGTTCTAAAACACGCATCGCCTACTTGGACAAGTTGATTTTAGGATCAGCATGTCAGCATCTGCTTGGGTTATACTCTTATTATGATTGCCAATTATCAATTTAGATAAACATTTTTCAAAAGTAAATTGTTAAAAAACTGACCAACTATTCATTGAAAATAAATATTCTTACAAAACTTTACAAAATGTATACTTTGAGGGCTAGAATCGCGCGCTCGATTTTTATACCAAAATAAGTACTAAGCCAACTGGGACTTTGGCATTCGGGATTTTAGCATTCATGATTATGGCATTCGGGATTATGGCATTCAGGATTCTGGCATTCGGGATTTTAGCCATTCGGGATTCTGTCCATTCGAGATTTTGTCTATTCGGGATTTTGTCTTTCGGGATTTTGGCATTCAGGATTTTTTGCTTCGGGATTTTGGCATTCGGGATTTCGTACCCAACCCCAATTTATTTTTTGAAAATATTTAATGCGTTTCATTTCTTGTGATTGCACATTATTGTTATTGTGCGTTATTGTGTAGCTTAAAAAAATAATTTCTAACAAATTATTGAAAATTAGAAATATGACCATTTAAAATACTTTTTGTTTCATATCTCCCTTAATTCCCATAATTTTTTTGAATAGCGTAATTTTGTTTTGACTAAACTGAAAGTCACACCTACTTAAGGTCGTAAAATTAATGTAAAATAACTGCATGAGACCCACAAGAACATCTTTGCAATTTTGTATGCTTGCTGGAATAAAAACTCAAATTAATTACTGCCAGGTGACGCAGCCATAAACTAAAAAAAGCTGTTTCAACAAAATTAAATTCTAACCTTAGAATTCAAAACTATACCCTATACTTAAATCCAATATAATATCAATCAATATGTTAGCTAAAAAATCAATAAATATAAAAAAATGACTTTCGAGAAATTTCTGAAATATCAACTTTTATTTTTAACCATTTTGAGAGTTATTGTATTCTGTGGCCTTTTTTCTTAAAGTCCCGGTAGGCCCTTTGACCCCCAGTCCGCCCCTGATTATGACAACAGATTATAGGTCTGTTTGGTAACAGATTCAGTTTTCTAAGTTTAATAACAGATATTTATAAAAGATCGAACTTCTGAATACCAATTATAAAAGATCTTTTATGGTGAATATCTTTTATAGTTGATAACAGAAAATTCATAGCAGAATAACAGATGTGGCAGAATAGGCCTAAATGCTGCTTGTTACAAATTCCCTTTGTCTTTTATACTCTGAGCTGGAGTCTTTTACTGTTACAATTTTAATTTACAGTGATGTGAAAATTAATATTCTTAAATACAGTGATGTGCAAAAAATCGATTACAAAGTTTATACATTATTTCAAAAGGTGGATGTTACAAAATTATTTATATTATTAAAAAAAAGTAAATGTTAAGATGTAAGATGGATGTTACAATTTTATTTTATTTTATTTTATTTTATTTTATTTTATTTTATATTATTTCATCATCTTAAAATTCTAAGCACTTTGTCATATAGTAGGGGCGTTAGTGCACGATATGAGGGCATACCTTTCAGTTCGACCTGACAGGTTGAGCTTTGGACCTTTGGTACACTAATAGTTCATGTCCTAACTTTAATTTTAAAAAGTGTTGCCAAGGCGGCAAGACTGTCAGAAGGACAAGAGAAGGGTTGCCACTGTTCCCAAATCTTGCTTATAAATCGATAACCAAGGGTCGGACGATGACCCGAGAACTCCCGTTGGTATCAGCACCCTTGAAACCATAGGACCACATTATTGTTTTTCTCCCACCCCTCCCCTTGCACGAAGGGGGTGGAAAAAAGTTGTTTTGGAAACAAAATTTGAAAAGCCAAGAAAAATTAGAAAAATATTTGTATTAATAAAATTTAAAGATGGTGTCGACGCAGAATTTCACAATCTACTACATTACATCCAGAGTTTATTAAGAACCTACTTTGTTTTTTTTTTAAAAGCTACTTTCAAAGTGCTGGGGAGGGGGGATATGAAAGATTAACAAACTTATATATTTATCTTGGAATAATATAAGCATGTTTAAGGGTTGTTTTTAATGCCCAATCTTACTAAATCAGAATGAACTCGATACAACTACCTTCAAAAAAGTTATGGCTTTCTTCATAAATGATGACCGAAATATTAGTGAAACACGTAAAATACTACCAAATTCCAACAGCACTGACACGAAACATGGTCCACATATTTCATTTGTCATAAGGGGCATTTCACGTGAAGCGGATAACGAAAAAAGTGGTGGGTCTTGAAATTTGTTCATCTTTGGGATATATATACTTGATTATATACTGAACATACATATTGAAGGATTTTAAATTTTGAGGCTTGGTGCTGAAGTTATGGGCTTGTAAAGTTTTGGTAAGCTATGGCTTAAGGTTTTTAAGAAAAATGTTTATTAATTAAATGAAAGAACAGACAAAATATTTTTATATTGAGATATATGGTAAATTAGATGTTGTTTTCGGTAGTGAAATCTTAACCGGAAATCGATTCTTTTTTAGGATATAAAACCGGAAGTTAACAGTTCAAATCAAATTTTAAGAAACTTAGTCACTTTTTATGTTTTTTGTTTAGGTTTCAAAATGTGACGTATATACCACAAAAATAACGTGCGAAGTTGTAGAGTGGGATCTCCATTCGTTTAGAAGATATATAATTTTAAGAGTTTGGCTCTCATTAACAAAACAAATATTTTTGTATAGAAAACCGGAAATATAGGCAAAGATGCGGGTAATTTTTTCTGTGATTTCCTTCTGAACTAATTTTCTTGGTGCAATATGTTCAGGGGTGTCCCCAGGATATAAATCCAAGTTAACAAGACGGGGGGCTGCGAGCATCCGCCACCATCTTGGAAAACGCATTTTTTCAAATATCTCGTAAACCGTGTATGGAACGTCCACAATAGTAATATTATTTGAAAGTTAGTATTTCATTCTTTTGTTTGTTTTTTAAATCAAGTTGTTCTAACGAAAACTTTTTGAGAAATTAAATTTTAAAGTCAATATTTTTGAAAAAAATTGATAATTTTTGTTTCAAAGCTGATTTTTTAAAAATGTTGCCTTACTAAGCATCACTGTTCATATTACTATTCAATGCTCTCATCAATTTTAAGTCAAATACTGAAAACCAGATGTAAAAATCTTTCTTAGTTTTTGAGAAATTAAAATATAGCGAAAGGTACTTTTTTTATTTCTTGTAGTTTTTGTTATGTTTATAGGGCAAATAAAGTACCATATCTTTCTTCAGATTTTTTTTTCGGAGAAAGCACCTTTCATTTCATTTGAATTCCTTGAAAAATAAGAAAGATATTTGCATCTGGTTTTCAGTATTTGACTTAAAACTGATGAGAGCATTGAATAGTAACATGAACAGTGATTTTTTTGAAAACGAGATACATAAATGCAATTTGGTGGATGATTTTAAGGTATTTTTTAATGCTGAAACCAATAATATTAAAATAAACTAGATGCAAGCTCCCATAAAAAAGTTATCTAACTTTAAAAGAGTTAATGTCTGTAAATGCCTGTATTTTTTGACTAGAATAGGTACGACATTACCTCTCTAAAAAGACCTTCAGACCATAGATATTTGAATGGTCTTTTTTGATTCTTGGTTCCGGTGATTAATCAAACATTTTCACCTTTTTTCATCAACGTACCGGTTTTGGGAAGGGTTTCCATGGTAGTAGTTCAAAATTTGTCTAATTCATTGAAAGAAAAACCCTTTCGCAACAAATATTTTTGTACACTCCTTTGATTCTTGTTGCTTATGACTACGGCTGGGATTTCCATGCAAATGCATGTTTTTTCTCATAACATTTAGAAGCCTAAGACTAAATTATCTTTACGAATCATAAAATTTCCTTTAAAATGGCATTTAATCGTTAGTGCATATTTTGCATATTTCATGCAAAATGCATATTTTCCAAAATAAATGCATATTTTCATAATAAATGCATATTTTAAGTGCATTTTTTTTTTCGTATTTTGTGTGACGCAAAACCTTGCTCGATAAGTTGGTTTAATAAATAATGCCTCATGTGCACCGACCCTATTCCAACAACATATTTAGATACTGAACGTAAACGTAGTAATAGATTGTCGACAAAATGAACGCGCATATTGAAAACAAATAATACCCTTTTCCCTTTAATTGAACTGTTGATGGTTTGGAAACTTCCGTTTCGTCAGCTTTTGTCAATAGTTTCGATTATGGTGATGCCATCGCAATTAAAAAAGCAAAAGAAATATTTACTCAACCCTTGCTTAAAAGTGAAATTGTTTTTATTTTTTCAAATTATAGTTTTCAATGTGACACGATCACAAAGCTTGAAGGTAGAAGCACATTGAAAAATCAAATCGACTTAATTGATGAAACTTTTGCAAAAATTAACTCTGTAGAAGGCCCTATTGGTGCAATAATAAAAAAAAATTAAGACTGTTTTCGAAAAAAATAAAGGGTATTCTACAGTGAAAAGTTTAAATAATTTATTAAGTCTGAGCAACAATAACGAAAGCTGTTTTAATAATCTTACAATAGATAAAATTTGTTGTTTGAAAAATGCTACCCTTACGTCCGTTGACGTGGAACGTTCTTTTTCTCTTTACAAACGTTTTCACAGGCCAAATAGGCAAAGTTTTGTGTTTGAAAACTTTAAACAAAGTTTTCTTATTTATGTGAACAACACATATGAAAGAAAATAGTATGTAAGTTTCTGTTACTTAAGATATTTTTAATATTATTAACGTTTTAAATACAAATACCTATTTATTATTTTTATTTTTATTTTTTTACTTCTAATGTTATCTTTATTTTTGTTAAATAAAAGACTAAATTGAATTCGCAACTTATAAAATCTGACTAAAATTTCTTTTTTTTATTTCTTTTTTGGGGAAAATAAGGTAAAATAATGTTTTTTTAAGTGCATATTTTCCTGTTTTTAGTGCATATTTTCCATTTTTAAGGGCATATTTTAAGCGCATATTTCCGATTTTTTAGTGCATGAAAATCCCAGCCCTACTTATGACAAATGAAATATGTGGACCATGTTTCGTGTCAATGCTGTTGACATTTGGTAATATTTTACTTGTTTTACTAAAAAATCAGTCATCATTTAAGAAGAAGGCTATAATATTTTTGAAGGTAGTTGTATCGGGTTAATTCTGATTTAATAAGATTGCTCATTAAAAAATACCCTTTAAGCATGTGTCATATGCTTACACTGAGGGAAAAATCAATGCCCTCCGTACAGAACCATAAATGTAAATTGTATGTACCGATGTTTGCAAAGGATTGCCATCGATGGTCTATTCACTAAGTAAAGTTAATGTGTACTAGTTATAATTCAAGTTATGTATCGAACAAAACTAACAATATAGAGTACCGATTTGTGTATTGGATACAGACGTAATATACTCATTACAAAACTATGGACCAGCTAAAGTCAAATATGTTTCGATTTAATAAAATTTAAATTTAAAAATTAAGCTTATGTGCTGAGTATAAGCAATGTGTACTAAGTCTATCTCGATATCTATTCAGTAGAGACGTTTAGTACCCAACACATATCAAGTGCCAGCCATCTAAATAAAAAATTATTAACTACATTAAGTTATGTGCTGTGTAAATACGACGTGTACTGAGTCTATGTCTACATTTATAGGATGCAGACGGTATATAATCAGCGCATATCAAGCGCCAGCCATCCAACAATAAAAAACATTTGATACATAAAGTTATATACTGAGTATATGCAACGTGCACTGAGTCTATAGTGACATTTATTCAATGCAAACAGTTTATACTCAAGCGCCAGCCATCCAACAATAAAAAACATTTATTACATGAAGTTATGTACTGAGTAAATATGACGTGTACTGAGTCTATGTCGAGATTTATTCAATGCAGATGGTATTTACTCAGTTCATATGAAGCACCAGCCATCAAAGTATAGAAAACATTTATTACATAAAGTTATGTACTGAGTATATGCAACCTGCACAGAGTCTATGGTGACATTTGTTCAATACAGACGGTATATACTCAACACATATCAAGCGCAACCCATGCAACTGAAACTGTTATACGTTACATTAAGTTATGTGTTGAGTAAATACGACGTGTGCCATTTCGACATTTATTCAATACAGGCGGTATATACTCAATACCTACACATGTATCTATTGACTAGCTACAGTGCTGAGTCCACGCAACTTGTACTGACTCTATGTGTATATTGAGCACTTAAGCCAACCAAGCAATGAGTTTCAACTTATTCCGTTTTGGCACCAGTTTTTTGTGCCCCCAAGTGGCCTAGTGGATGCGCGCTATCTTCGTGTGTGAAAGGTTCCCAGTTCAAATCCGAGTAAGTATCACAAAGTATTTTTAAAATAAAATAAATATCTAGAAAATAAACTTTCAGAATAAGGTGAAACGTTACAGAGGATTCTCTTAAATGTATGGACTCATAACATAAATGTGTAGTGACATATGGACTCATTACACAAATATGTGGAGTACATAGACATATGGACTCATTACATAAATATGAATTGAGTACATAGACTCATTACAAACATATGTAGTGAGGACATACCAGGCGCGGATCCAGGATTTCGTTCAGGGGGGGGCAATTTTCGTGAGTTTCCAAAATCTTGACGAGGTCTATAGAAAATTTGAGTACACTTCATACCGCTGTACAAGCTTGGTCATTCAAAGCAATGTGAGTTGATGAGTTTGAAATTTGAAGAAAGCAATTAACTCTTTCATAACTGCTGCAGTGTCTGGAAAAGAGGGTACTTTGAACTTTGTGAAATGAAGTTTTGCAAATTGTAGCTATAGCATGGTATTTTTACAGCGTTTTTGAGTTCCCTCTGAACATAATGGCACAGTGGTATGCTTTATTCAGACACATGACGTTCGAGTTCGAGTGAAATTTCCAGCCTCTATTTTAGCTGGGACAACCTAACGTAGCCTTGCCGGTAAAAGGCTGTTTTCCAGAACGTCATCAGCGTCAAGAATGCATTTAGCAGAATGTTAACACAGCACAAACTGCAAGAGTTCTCTGTTCAAGTTTAACTGCATAAGCATTGTGTTCGATAATGCAGTTTGCTAAAGTCACATCTTCGAAAACATCATATGCGGTGCAATTCTGCAGTAAAAATATCGAAAATATTGAGAAACCGGAAAGCGTGTTCATAAACGTCAAATGCGCTTGCAAGAAAATTGAAGGACGTTGATAAAAAAGTATTTTGTGCAAAAAAACCATTGCATTAATTTGAAAATAGCTGTATTTAAGCTTAACTAAAATTATAGATCAAAACCGAGAAAACTTTCTGACATCTAAATAAAACATAATGAATATAGTGGAAAATACAAAGGAAAAACCACCCTTTTCATTTCATTTACAATATACTTAGCCTTCGGTAAATTTTAATATATGTAAATTTTTCATATAAGCTCGAAACATAAACTGCAGAGTTGCTAGACCCATGCAGTTCAATAAAAAGCAATATGCGCGTCAAAAAATGGCGATCATTTGACAATCGAATTGACGAAACCAACTATCCTTTCCTTAGGTGAAAAAGTTCCATCCAACTTCTCTTCGGCAGTGACTGCTGTAGTCGTTTCCTGGTTTTTCACCAATCTTCTTCGTTGGATTCGTATTCTTCGGAAGTTTAATGATATGAAACACGGAAGTTCCTAAAACGCATCCACGAAATCGACAAAATCATCAGGAGCACGCATCGCTGCGTACAGCGCCAAACTCGAAACACATGTGCATACTCTTAAGGTTCGTATCCATTTCAGAGTAAAAAGGCGGCGAGCAGCTCTGAAGAAGTTCTCGAGAATAAAACTCGAAAGTGGACACAGACAGAGTCATGAAATAAGCTCACCAGCAGGGTTGCCAGAACGGGCTCTTAATCGCCATTTGGGCTCCTCGAATTTTTCACTCGCTCCTTCAAATTATGATTTGCGATAAATCCAAATTTGGGCTATTTAGTTTTGGAATTGGGCGATTTTAGGCTCCTTAAAAATTGAGACATAAAATCATATTTTTTGTTTAGTTTCCATTTCCATGTATGAGGACTTCAAACTTTTGAAAAATCTTTTGTGAATGAGCCTACTAACAATATAATATTTGCTTATAATTACACTTTTATGCAGTTTACTCTGTTCACTTTCGAAACAAATTGGTAATTTTGGACCAGAGATTATCAATTAATAGTTTAAAATCTCCGATTGGGACGCTTGAAGCAATATTTCGAGTTTAAACTAGAATTCAGTTGACTGGAAAATTCTGTAAGAATTTTGATGTGACTAAAAACATGTACATTATGTACCTATGACCTTCCTCCCAAAGGCTGAGAAAAAAAACCTGCCAGACTTAGGAATTTGATATCACGGAATCACGATATATGTACCTATAAACCCTCATACTCAGATTTTGGTTATACATCCACTCCCAAAATTTGCTGGTGGCTCTTAAACTATATGGAAAGTTTTAGCATGGTAAAATGTTCAATCAAATTTTGAATTTATATAACTTTGCTGAAATTCGATAGAAAAATTTTAATTTTAAACGAATAATTTTAATTTACTAATTTTTGTGCATTATATTTGGGTGGGGCTATTTTCGGCTCCAAGATTTTGCAAATTGGGCTCCACTCGTGTTGAAAAATCTGGCAACACTGCTCACCAGTGGGGAAGACAGATATCCGAGTGTCGCTCTCGAGAGTTTTCTAGTGAAAGTACTCCCTCAATGGAAACGCACATTTAGATATATTTATTATTTATTATAATTTAAGGTTGAAAATTTAGATAAGTGCCCCTGTCGCCTCTCCCATTACATTTAACTATAAAAACCACAAACAAATCTGTAGAGTAGGGTTGGAGGTGGAGCAATAAAAGTTTAAATCGTTGTTTTTCAAACTGTGAAATTAAAATGAAATCGATTTGGGATTCATCCTGCTCCCTAGTATGAAATAAATTGACTTTTCACATAAAATGTTATACAGTAATGTAGCCTGACATTTATCTTTTAATTAAAGGCCTTGACATTGAAGATCGAGATCTAAGACCGAAGTTATCAGCTTTCCAATCAGTAGGTTTGAAGACTTCTCTTCTTCTTAACTCAACATGGTCAGCCAGCGGCCAACTAACAACCAATAATTGCTGCAACGCTGCGCTGTCAAGAAAATTTTTATAAACGTATAACGAAATAACCTTTTTTTTGATAACATTTAATTAAATTCATATTTTATGCTTAGTTCATTCTTGCTCAGGGGGGGGCAATTGCACCCATTGCCCCCCCCCTGTATCCGCGCCTGGGACATACACACATGGAGTACATAAACATATGGACTCATTACATAAATATGTACTCATTACAAACAAATTTGATATGCCCTCACTACAAGGAATCTGTACTTATCACAGATAACCGGTTTGTTTTTAGTAAATGCATACATATAATATTTATATTTATTTATTGAGTGCATAGACACTGTACTAATCGCAGAAAACTAACAGTTTTTTCAAAAAATGCCTAAATAGATTTATTTACATTTATTTAATAAGTGCATATGAGCTATACTCAGTACATCATCATGCGACAACCTACACATAATTATTTACTGAGTCCATGAAAAGTTTGTATTTACGCAATGATACCAAAAAATAGTGCATAGAATCTATTCTCACTATATAATCGTAAGCTGGCGTGGTACATATTCGTGTAATGAGTCTACAGAACTATTTAGTAGCTGCTTCACTGCTAATAGGTTTATGTTGTCAGTATAGATTTCATTAGGTAATGAGTACAGAAAAGTATGTGTGCAGAAAAATATGGGATGAGTAAATAAAATGATGTGCTGGGTGCATACATTTTTCCCTCAGTGTATATTATTCCAAGATAAATATTTAAGTTTGTTAATCTTTCATATCCCCCCTCCCCAGCACTTTGAAAGTGACTTTAAAAAAAAAAACAAAGTAGGTTTTTAATCATCTCTGGATGTAATGTAGTAGATTGTGAAATTCTGCGTCGAAACCATCTTTAAATTTTATTAATTAAAATATTTTTTAACTTTTTTTGGCTTTTCAAATTTTGTTTCCAAAACGACTTTTTTCCACCCCCTTCATGCAAGGGGAGGGGTGGGAGAAAAACAGTAATGTGGTCCTATGATTTCAAGGGTGCTGATACCAACGGGAGTTCTCGGGTCATCGTCCGACCCTTGGTTTTCGATTTATAAGCATGGTATGGAGCGATTATAAGGAACGAATATGGAATCAAGAAAATAAATATCTTATTTTATACATTTTTCACAATTATATTTATTACTAGCCTTTACCCGCAACTTCATCCGAGAAAAATACAAAAAGTTCTTATAACTGTAACAAATAACAATTATTCCCCTTACATATTTTTATTATTACAAATTCTGAAGTAACGGTCGAGAATTATACAATTTCTAGTCTCTTAACAACACGAGTAAAATTGACTGGCAGAGTATCCAAAGTTGAACTTCATTTTAATTGAACATTTTTGTCAAAACTGTATGACTGACTTTAATAATTTTTTTATACACAAGCTTCCAAAAGATAAAACAATATTGTATACTAAAATTTTCAAAACAATTTTTTTTGGATTTAAAAAAAATGTTTCAATTTTTGTTTTAGAAATCAAATATTTCGAAGACGACTTGATCGATATTTTTAAAACTTGATACCCAAGAGTTTTTTAATACTTTCTAAAATATTTTACGAAACCATTTTACTTATATGAAAAAACAACGGTACCTTACATACAAAAGTTAAAAAACGTTTAAAGAAAAGATTTTATTCAAAATAGCTTTTTATGGCCTTTAGTCCTACAAATTGGCGTTTTGTTCGGCTTACTCACTTGAACTCATCAGTGACATAGTGAGGGCTTTGTGCTTTGTCATACGCAATTTGTTTTAAGTTCAGTTCAACTTACATGAATTTTTCAACGAAAATCCACTGTTAACTGTATCCAACAAGATTAGAATTCCTAATCATTAAGCTGGAAGTTTTTTTGCCCAGGGCCAGGCATAGTTTCTATATAAGAAGGTTTTGTACTACAAATTCTATAGGTATACTATTGAAATAAATCAGCCAAGTAGAAGCCTTCTCTCATGTAGTGAGGAAAAAATATATTTTTTTATCTCTCGTCTGCTGTGAGTTGAGAGCAGCGTTGCCACAAAGTGCCCGATCGGGCTTTTTGGCCCCCTCTTTTATATTTTGGCCCTTGGCCCGGGCCAGTTAGAAATGGCTCTCAAATGTTAACTTTAGAGGATTCAACATAATTATCATAATAATTAAATAAACATAAACCATATTTGAATTATATAATATAATAATAGAAATAAGAAAAGAAGATCATGACATTGACGCTGTTAAATGGTGGATTCAGTTGAAAGAATTGAAAATTTTTGCTGGTGATCATTTATTTAAAAATATTGCTTCTTCTGGAATAATTTGTTAAGTCTTCCATACAGTAGTTCAAAAACGAATAATCGAAATAGGTCATTATATGAAATTCTTCGCTCGTTAATGACTAATGAGCTTTAAAATTTTTTTTGAAGGGCCACTTGAGTAACTGTTCCTTTTATTCCTAAAACCAGTGCCGAGATTCTGCTATTTCAGCGAGTGAGATGAGATGACTCACCTTACTCGCCGACTCATCTCACTTCACTCGCAAAAGCGATTCAGCTATTTAAGTGAAATGAGTAGGTTCGAATTTAGTTTCGAACATGAGACAAAGAATAAATATAAAAGAGCTTAATTCTACCTCCTTGTCACACTCGTTACGCAAAACGAAATGAAACAAAAAATACAACAATGTAAACATTGAAATCTTTAATAATGGAGTTTGGAGTATATTTTGTTTCAATTATTTTTGTTTGTCATAATTAAAGTCTAATGTGAGTTTCACCCTTGAGAAATAAAAAGTTTAAAAGTGTTGAAAGTGAATAGAATATAAATTTACTTAATATATATATGTGCATATGATAATAAAATAAAATTAAAGAATCAATAAAAGGGTAGTTGTTTTTATCTACGTTGTTGTTTTTATTTCGTTTCCTATCCATGAATAGGGATTCTTGTGAAAAGCACACATACCTATCCAAAACTGGAAATTTACCAACACATACACCAAGTCACTGCGGAAATATCTGGCGAGTAATCTGACATTTCATTTCACTCGCTCACTCGCTCCCTTTTGCTAACTGAATCGATTTTCGACGAAAAGTGACTCATCTCACTCACTCCCTGCGGCTTCGAATTAGCTGAATCTCGGCACAGATTTTGTAAAATGAATTAATACCTACATAAAGCGTTTTTCTTTTTTATTTCAGCATAGAGCTCTGATGAACTGAACAGAGTCGAGTATGGCAAGCATGTTCTGAACATCATCATGTTCTGAACCAAGCGTGTTCTGAGCGCTCCTAGCTGTCTTTTTGCGTTCCGCATTAAACTCTATCTGCGCATGCATTTATTTTATTTTGAGCTCAGTGCGCTCTCAAAACGCTCAGAACGAAAAAAGAAACAAATTTTTAGCTCTGAGCGCTCGGAGCTAAAAAGAAACGCACGTAGGATTTCATGTAATATGGCCCCATCTTTCGTCAAATGGCCCCCAAAACATTTGGAAAAGGTCCTCACTGCTTTTTTCTTCGCGGCAACGCTGGTTGAGAGTGAAGCAATGATGAGGGAAAAATATACTTGTTGCTTCAATCGTCCGTAGCGCTAGTATCTTTTTCCTCAAGAAATACTACTATTAGATTTATGAAAACAGTTATATAGAGAAAGGGCCAGCGCACACGAGATGATTTATTTCGGGTGGAAAATCGGTTTCATACCATACTGCAAGCGCACACGGGATTAATTATTCTGGTAGAAAAAATGTATATTGTGAGCGTCAAAAAAAAGTGTACAGCTGTGAACTGCGTTTATGTAACTCTGTTGAAGAAAATAGATTCGATCTGTTAGTCCCCTTTCACACGAAGAAACAAGTTGCTGGAGATTTTTTTGACGTTTTCTTTTAATCTCCTTAAAAATCTCTTGTACCTTTCATACGAGGAAACAAATCTCCAGGCAATTTTTGAAATTTCCTTTGAAAGTCTATTGGTTGAACACACCTAATCCTAGATGTGATAGGAAATGTCAAAAAATCTCCTCAAATCCTCGACCAGGGAGATTCTGTTCGCCCCTCTTTCCTCCTGCCCTTCTCACCATTGAACTAAAAGTTGCTGGCAACTCAGTTTCCTCGTGTGAAAGGGCACTTAGGAAAATACTTATCTTATTTTTTGAAGCGGTTAATCTTCAATGAATTGGCATATAAAACTTAACAAAAAATATTATAGTAAAAATTCAATAATAAAATAACAAAAATTACTTAATTTTTATGGCGTCAAAAGAAAGTGTACACTATTCAATTAAAGCGAAAAACTTAAAACCAATACTTCGCCTGCTCCCCTTTCGTCCTTAGGACGGCTTCTATGCGTCTGGGTATTGACTCTACAAGCTTCCCTGTCAATTCAGCTGGAATTTTTTGCCACTCTTCAAACAAAATTGAATTTTGTGTCTTTTTGCTAAATAATTTCCTCTTTTGGATCTGTTTGTACAGATAATCTCACAAATTCTCAATGAGGTCAAGGCCTGGGGATCGCGGAAGGTCTGCTAGTTGCTTAGAAGTACCATGGAGTAACCATTCCTTGACCAATAGGAGTAGTACCTCGTGGCTTGATGGTTAGTGCGTAGGACTGTCATGCCGAAGGTGTGGGTTCAATTCCCAGCCGTGCCACCTAAAAACAGAAATGTTTTATTCTAGGTACTGCCTCTTGCGAGGAACTGACAAATCCTCCAAGAGTATACTTGTCATGAAAAGTGCTTCTCATTTAGCCGTTCGGAATCGGCAAAAAACTGTAGGTCCCCTCCATTCCTGCCAACAAACACGCACACAGGAATGGTTGTGAGTTGTAAGTCACTAGGCCCTGGTTCTCCACGAGCTGTTGCGCCACCCAATTTATTTATTTATTATAGTAGAGTCAATACCCAGACGCATAGAAGCCGTCCTGAGGACGAATGGGAAGCAGGCAAAGTATTGGTTTTAAGTTTTTCGCTTTAATTGAATAGTGTACACTTTCTTTTGACGCCATAAAAATGAAGTAATCTTTGTTATTTTATTATTGAATTTTTACTTTAATATTTTTTGTTAAGTTTTATATGCCAATTCATTGAAGATTAACCGCTTCAAAAAATAAGATAAGTATTTTCCTAAAAGATCGAATCTATTTTCTTCAACATAGTTACAAAAACGCAGTTCACAGCTGTATACTTTTTTTTGACACTCACTGTATGTACCTATTTTGAATGTGTTAGTATTTTGTACAGCTAGCGTTCAAAATGAGAGACTTGTGTGCGTATTCGTTTTCTACCTCGTTCTTCCACTCAAAACATGGTAGAGTTTTAATTCCGTTTCGTTCCGCACACTTCGCTTCCCTCTCCTAAAAACTTATTGGTCTGGCGGAAGAATTGATCTCGCGTGTGCGCTGGCCCAAAGAGTAACATACGGATCGTTAAATTCTTTTGCCCAACGTTTTATAAATCCAAGCACAGAGCTCGCTTTTTTAACAATGTAATTTAGGTATGTGTTCTGTGAATTCTAAATTAGAGCAAAACTGAACACCCAAATCCTTGAAGCTATGTTTATCAATTATGAAATTGATAATTGACAGTCATAATAAGAGTATGTAGCAACCCAAGCAGATGCTGAGAACAATTCATATCACAATCCCAAAATCATTATTTGTAAAGAGTATACATACATAGATTTGTTTGAATAAAACTTAAACTAATTAAAAGTTACGATTGGAATCTATTGTTTTATTATATATGTATCATCAAAGAAGAATTCAATTAATGCATTATATGTAAGTCATTTTATCTTTAGATGGTTATTTATTTTAAAATTTCTTTCATAGACAATGTCATGATGCCAAAGCGATCAGAAATCAAAAGCCATACAAAACAGTTTGACTCCTTTGAAAGTATTGAAATAGTACTAAAAAAGTATTGAAATTCGGGATTCAATCCCGAATGCTTTCGGGATTTTGGCTTTTGGGATTTTGTCCATTCGGGATTTTGACATTCGGGATTTTGGGTATTCGGGATTATGGCATTCGGAATTCTCATTTTATGCTTTTCGGGATTTTGGCATTCGAGACTCAGACGAAATTTAAGAGAAAGAAAAGTGTACACACACAAGCAAAATTTTGGTTAGAGCAAACTAAAGAAGACAAAAAACTACCACCCCTGCTTCACAACCTTCATTAATTAAAAAAAAAAAACAGACAAAATACTCAAAAACCAACAACAAAAACAGGTACACTTGCGATAGTGGTGAAATGAATAAATTTCAGTTCAATGCAACTTGAAAGCTTCATATGAGGCAAAAGCTTTTCTCGCTAAGTACAAAACTTGTATGAGGTGGAGGCAATCTCAAATCGGGTCCTTTTCTTTATTATGAAGCGGCCTGTCTTTATTATTAGTTAGTCTATGTTACAATATAGAAAACAAACTTAATTACAAATAAGTTTTCATAACAATATTTTAAAGTGCTGAGTTAATATTTATAAGTCTTAATGTAAAACCGTGGTCTTTCGTCTAACGGAAATTTTTATGTTCCATAGTGCAACTTGGTTAAGAGAGAAAATACCATTTCTTTAGAGTACATGTGCCTAGAAAATCAATAGTTTACTTGAATTTTGAGAAGATACAGATTCTCAATATAAGCTTTAAATATCTAATAAATAACATTCTAACCGAATTTTTATGTTCCATAGGAATCTCTACAACTTCGTCCTGTGGGAAGACGCGATGCTGGTCTTTACACCTGCCAGGCACAAAACTCTGTCGGAACGTCAGAGCAACTATCCGTGCAACTCGACGTTAAATGTAAGAAATTCTTTGTTTGGAAAATAGATTCACACAGAAAGGACAGCTTTATGAACTGAAACAAATGCATTTCGTCTTCATATTCTTACAGTTCCTCCAAAGATATTATCAGCTGGTCCAGATCGTCTAACAACAGCCCCACTCTTCAGTCCGGCTGCATTTGAATGTGTCGCTGAGGGCAATCCAGCACCAACTTATAAATGGGTTCAGAGGTATGTATCTACAATACACAAAACAGCTCCAATGTTCACTGTTAATTCAGGTTTTTGCATTGCTAAATAATGGGAAGAATTTCGTTGTATTAAAAACATTCCAGTCAAAATCCTCCAGGAAGGCGTGTTAATTTACTACGTATAAATGTACCATTTCTGTATTTGAGGCTGTGAGTGCAAAAGTGGTTAAACCCACTTTTTATCATCTTTTTTATTTTAAATCGACCTTAAATGCTATTTATCTAACGAGGAAACGTCACTATTTTGGAAAGCTTAGATATTTCAGAATTTAGAATCTTGGCTTAAATATCATATTCATAAATGTAAAAATACGTGACAAAAGTGTCAATTTAGCCAAAAAAATGGGTTACACCACATTTGTGCTATGTTTCCACCGGAGGTTTATATCAGTTGTTTATGCTATGTTTCCACCAAAGGATCTATTTGGTGTTTCCACCGCACAAAAAGATTTAAAAAAGATTTACTTTGACATCCCCTTTTAAAATGAAAATGGTGTTTCATTTTTTCTCATAACGAGGAAGTGAGATAGAATGTTTCCTCTGTGAAGAACTGAATTCAGCCTTAAATGAATCCTTCAGCGCCATACAGAAATAGGTTAGTTCGATTTGTAAAAGTATTTGTCCTAGGAAGATTTAACAAGATTAATTTGTAATCTTCAAGATTAACGAAATAAATTTGTTTGGTAAATCTTCAAGATTTAAAGGAAATTTGCGGTAAATCTTATTAAATCTCAGATAAGCGTTAGGTGGAAATGTAGCATTAGATTAAATCAGTTAAAAAACTGTTGTGTCAAGGTCGATCCATTGCTTAGCTATTTTTTCAAATATGTACTGTCATAAATTTCCCTAACGGTTTAGCAACTTAGGTTAGGTTTTAGTTATGAGGGGCGTGCACAGCACAGAGGCTGTTGCGTACACGGGGGCCTATTGGTCCATTGTGATCCCCTTATAAAAGAAGGCAGAGATGCACCTAAACTAATGGTTCACATAGACTGGTTCGTTTGCGAACCAGCCTGTGCTTTCTATGAATTTTCTCATGTTTGCCATTGAGACCTGCGCTAGATCGTCCACTTCTTCAAAAAACCTGTTTCCAAAATAACGGAGTCGATTTGTTTGGAGGTTTGGACAATCACAGAGCAGGTGTTTAATGGTTTCTATTTCCTCTACGTCCTGACAGCTCCTGCAGAAATCGGGTGCGAATACACCTAGTCTGAGGGCCATTATGCCAATGGCGCAGGCTTTTCTTGAAACTAAGCTCCACTGGTCCTACAAATATTACCAATTTTTTTTAGATTTTTAAGGGCGACACGGAGAAGAGAAAATTAGTTTTGCGCGAACAACTTTAAGCCCGTTATTTAAGAAATGGGTTAGGGTCAAAATTCTGCATGTGCAAAAATTCTGCTTTTCAAAATTCTGTTTTTCAAAATTCCGTTTACTAAAAAAGTCCAAAAGACTTCTTTTTTATTATTTGCAGAGTTTTGTAAGAGAATTTAGAATGCAAGTTTAAAGGTCGATTTAAGATTAACGTGCTTCAAATTTATGCAGTGGATGCCGACATTTTTTGTCGTCTGTGATTACCTCCGACCCTTTGGCGAGCAAATTGTTACATAAAAGAATAAATTAGAACCAGAGATAAGAAATAACTGTCAACCTTTATTTTCAATTGGTTTCTCTCTGAGAGTTACTCATTCCCTTAAAAATATTTCGGTTTTGGTTTGACATTTATTTAAAAAAAAATTCAAATTTAGGTTATCGGTTGAGATATATTTTTAATTTTTAGAAATATCTCTCAGTGGTTGAGTTTTTATGCGAAAAAAATAAATGTAAAAGGTGAACCCTTAACCTTTTTCGCTGAAAATAAATCAAAAATGGTTTTTATGATTTATTGCATAAAATCACTCATAATCAGATTTGGAAAAATTTCAATGCAAAAAATTGAATTTTTTATTAAAAATAAAATTTTAATGCAATGTGAAAGCGTGCGGATCAAACATTTTTTACATTAAAAAAAAAAATTAGAAATGTCAATAAAATAAAATAATTTTTTTTTGAAAAACCGAGTATGCCGATCGATTAAGAAGGGAAGTATTACCTCATACTCGGTTTTTCAAAATGTTGATGTTGATATTTTAACACCTGTCGGATAAAATGTGTTCTAGTGGTCCCACAGCGTTGGCGGGAACACTAGGTAATACCCCCCTTCTAAATCGATTGGCATAGTCGGTTTTTCAAAATTTTGAGGTAGACATTTTAACTCCTGTCAAAAATCGTGTTCATGTGAATCTACGTCCTATCACAAAATGAGTACTCCATACAAACTCATTTGAAATTCGTGTCCTAGCCATCATTACCACGAATCATGCCCTTAAATATTATTGACATAGTTTAAAGATTTAACAAAAAAATGTCTTTCCTTTTTTATTTAATGCAACAAATATTCATGTTGCATTAACATTTTTCTTAACGAAAAACTTTTTACATTCTGCATTAAAATTTTTTTTAATGCAATAAATTTTTGAGTTTGCATAAACATTTTTTTTTAATGCAAAATATTTTCACATTGCATTAAAATTTTATTTTTAATAATTAATTTAAACAAAAATGCATTTAAAAAAAATGCATTAAAAAAATAAATGTTTACAACTCTGCTCATAATGCACGAGTAGATGTTCACCGATGACTAAATATCCTAATTAAATGCATTTCTCCATGTAGGGCCTACAAAATTTAAACATTCATACTAAACGGATCATTCATACTAAATTGATCTCAGTGATAAATCTCACTGGTTGACCGAAACATTAAAAAAATTAAATTAAAGGTTTCTCTCAGAAGGTTAGTGAGTGATTTTTATTGAAAATGACAACAAATGAGAGTTATTGAAGAACCTTTCAAAAGGTTGAGTTTTATTTCTGATCTCTGACCAGAACATATTATTTACAGCTAGAAGGGACTGTTTAATGACAACTGCAATCGCTGGCAAGCGTTGGCATTTATATTTAAAAAAAAATCATAGGCCCAAAAAGACTGTGAAAGCAAACATAAAAGAGGACGCCGTTCTTAATTCAGACCCGCAATTGTGCCCATCTGTCTTTCTGTACCTCAATCTTTCTCTAAAACCGCTGAAGCGACTTCTTCTTGGGTCTTAAGGTCTGGCTAGAAGGACCATTGATTTTTTAACTCCAAAAATAACGGTTTCTTCCATAAAATAAATACATTTGGTGACGCAACAACTCATGGAGAACTATAACCTATACTGTTGGCAAGAATGGTGTTAAGAAAAGCTAATTTATCTCAAAAATGGTTCTTAAGGTTTTGATAAATTTTATCCTGCTTATTATTGGCTCAACAGAGTATTTTGTTAATAAATGGTTATATTAAACAAAAACAGAATTACCATAAACAAACTGACATAGTTTTGAAAAACAGAATTTTGTAATGTAGAATTACGTCAGGCAGAATTTAAAAAACAGAAATTTGAAAAGCAGAATTTTTTTTAAAGAAAACAGAATTTTGAAACTAGAATTTAGACCTGTTCCTTTAAAAAATAAAAGTGAATAGGTGGTCTGTCCACATTTTCCATTTTCATTGCACAATAATTGAGATGATCTCAGCTAGCCATTCCAAATTTCCAAAAAGTAGGTTTTCGCCTTTTTTTCTATGCCAATCGTTTGTGATTCGTTTGTGACTGTTTGTGACAGCATTAAAAAGTTTTGTGACTCGATAGTTATTGAGTTATTAACAAATTTTAAAAAATGTACCAGTTAGCCATTATATTTTTGAAAACTGTAGTAGCAAAAACTTTTTTATACTCAACTAATCAGAAATCGTTTGTGACTTCTGAATATATCAATAAAATTGTTTGTGACAAAATAGTTTTCGAGAAAAATTTGAAAAACTGATTTAATTCCACCACACTATATTTTTTTTAATTGTTATGGGCGGAGCTTTGCATAGGTAAGCGCTGATGCATGTGTCTCTGATTCATGATGCTGAGGTGAGTTTTAATGGTTTGAGGTGAGCATCATGTTGCAATAATAATTAAGGTAAAAGATAAATTTAAAAATCAAAAGAGGGTTGTTTCTACTTAAAAGATGGCAAATTGAGTTTGAATTTTGAATTTATAAAATACGACTACCATTTTTCAACTAAACTATCACGGCCAGACCCTGTTTGTTGTTCAGTTTATATGTACATAGCAAGGTATCTAGATCTACCTACCTATACTCAATCGATCGAATATATTTTGTTGCATCAGAATTGTTCAAAACAATAGCGTAGAACTTGTGTGAAGTTGGCATAACATTTTTGAGCTAGACCAAGGAATTTGCAGTTTTTTTTAAAATTTTGTATGCATTTCTATTCCGGATTTTGCAGTTCACCAAATAGTGGGTGTAACCGAATGTACTGCTAACTTCACTGTGAAGTTAGCAGTGCCTATGCTTTTCTAAGCAACCGGGTTAGCTAGGAATCTGAAATAAGGCTCTGAATTTGCAGTTTAATTTGCAGTTCAAGAAAAGGAAAAAACCAAATATCTAAATCCTTACATAAAAAAAATTTCATACTGTATTGCTAACTTCACTGTGAAGTTAGCATAAAAGTCCTTTTCTCAGCAACGGTGAAACTTAGAAATTTGCAGTTAGGCTCCAAATTTGCAGTTTAATTTGCAGTTCAAGAAAAATTAATGTCTAAATTTTGAAGTCCAGATTTGAAAAAAAAATCGAATAAATTAATTTTTCACTGTTAACGTCAGTGTGAAGTTAGCAGTACAAACCATTTTCTCAGCAACTGAGCCACCTAGAAAACTGCAGTTAGGGTCCAAATTTGCAGTTTTTTATGCACTTCAAGAAAAAACTAAGTTCAAATTTGTATGTCCAAATTTGACAAAAAATCGAAAAATTTACTTTGCACTGTAAACAATAGTGTGAAGTTAGCAGTACATACCCTTTTCTCAGCAACTGTGCTAGGTAGAAAATTGCAGTTAGGGTCCAAATTAGCAGTTTTTCATTTACTTCACGAAAAAATACAGTTCAAATTTTCAAGTCAAAATTTGGCATTAAAATCGAAAAATTCACTTTACACTGTTAACATTACTGTGAAGTTAGCAGTACATATCCTTTTCTCACGAACTGAGCAAGCTAGAAAATTGCAATTAGAGTCCAAATTTGCAGTTTAATTTGCAGTTCAAGAAAAATTAATGTCCAAATTTTGAGATCCAAATTCGAAAAAAAAATCGAATTAATTAATTTTTCACTGTTATCGTCAGTGTGAAGTTAGCAGTACATACCCTTTTCTCAGGAACTGAGCCAGCCAGAAAATTGCAGTTAAGGTCCAAATTTGCAGTTTTTATGCACTTCAAGAAAAAACTAGGTTCAAATTTGTACGTCCAAATTTGACAAAGAAATCGAAAAATTTACTTTCCACTGTTAACAACAGTGTGAAGTTAGCAGTACATACCCTTTTCTCAGGAACTGATCCAGCTACAAAATTGCAATTAGATTCCAAATTTGCAGTTTAATTTGCAGTTCAAGAAAAATTAATGTCCAAATTTTGTAGTCCAAATTTGAAAAAAAAAATCGAATACATATCCTTTTCTCACGAACTGAGCAAGCTAGAAAATTGCAATTAGAGTCCAAATTTGCAGTTTAATTTGCAGTTCAAGAAAAATTAATGTCCAAATTTTGAGATCCAAATTCGAAAAAAAAATCGAATTAATTAATTTTTCACTGTTAACGTCAGTGTGAAGTTAGCAGTACATACCCTTTTCTCAGCAACTGAGCCATCTAGAAAATTGTAGTTGAGGTCCAAATTTGCAGTTTCTTATGCACTTCAAGAAAAAACTAAGTTCAAATTTGTACGTCCAAATTTGACAAAAAAATCGAAAAATTTACTTTGCACTGTTCACAACAGTGTGAAGTTAGCAGTACACACCCTTTTCTCAGGAACTGAGCCAGCTAGAAAATTGCAATTCAAGAAAAATTAATGTCCAAATTTTGAAGTCCTAATTTGAAAAAAAAATCGAATAAATTAATTTTTCACTGTTAACGTCAGTGTGAAGTTAGCAGTACATACCTTTTTCTCAGGAGCTGAGCCACCTAGAAAATTGCATTGTAGGTCCAAATTTGCAGTTTTTTATGCATTTCAAGAAAAAACTAAGTTCAAATTTTAAAGTTCAAATTTGACAAAAGAAAATCGAAAAATTCACTTTGCACTTTGTTAACGTCACTGTGAAGTTTTTCAGGTACTTCATGTATTTCTGTTCAGATTTTGAAGCTCAAACTTTACAAAAAAAAATCGAAAAATTCACCTTGTAGTGTAAATTTCTCTCTGAATTTAGCAGAACAGTCCTTCCGTCAGCAACGAACTTTGCTGTAAATAAGCAGTTAGGCCTTTTCAGTTTTGTATGCACTTGAAGAAAACAAAAATCAGTTCAAATTTGACAAAAAATCGTGAAATTCAATAGGCACTGTCAGCTGCACTGTGAAGTTTGCATGACATTCATTTTCCCAGCAATAGAGGTGGCTAGAAGTTTGTACTAATGCCATTGTATATCCAATCTATAGTATTCTCATGAAACACGATTTTTTAGGTAGACATTTGGTCGATAGGTTCGCTGTGATCGCCTTACCGATATCCCTTAACAAAAATTAGTATTACATTTGGGCGCATAGATGGCCATGAGCTTTTTTTCTTCATGAGAATACTATAGAATTTATATAAAGGGTGATTTTTTAGCTGGTTTGGTTTTGGCAACACTGGTTTTGACAGCTGACGTGTGTTTAGTACCTTGTGTCACTGTCAAACAGCTTCAGTTTGGTTTGCAATTCGGCATTCTCGACCTTCTGAGCAGTCTATTCGGAAGATTGTGACCAAATTTCGCACCAAATTTACTTTGTTGGACATTAAACCACCAACACGTTTACGTACTGTGCGTAGTGAAGAAAATATTGCGGCCGTATCAGCTAGTGTGACAGAAGACCGCGAAATGTCGATTCGGCGCCGTTCCCAGCAGTTACTGTCAATGGTGAACGCTACCGAGCGATGTTAACAAACTTTTTTTTGCCCGAAATGGAAGTTCTTGACTTGCATGATATGTGGTTTCAACAAGACGGTGCCACATGCCACACAGCACGCGAAACAATGGCGCAATTGCGAGGCGAGTTTGGTGAACAGTTAATTTCACGTTTCGGGCCGGTCAATTGGCCGCCTAGATCGTGCGATTTGACACCATTAGATTATTTTTGTGGGGGTATGTCAAGGCTAATGTCTATAGGGACAAGCCCGCTTCGATTGACGCACTGGAAGCCAACATCCATGTATTCATTCGTGAGATACCGGCCGATATGTGTGAAAGAGTATGCCAAAATTGGACTCAGTGGATGGGCTACCTGAGACGCAGCCGCGGTCAACATTTGCATGAAATTATCTTTAAACATTAAATTGCAAGGTTCAAACTATCGATTCAAATAAATATTTCATTCATTTTTTCGAATTTTTTGTGTTTTTTTTTGTTTTTAAGTTCTAAACCTCTTAAAAAATCACCCGTTACAATGCTAATGCTTTACTTTCGTCCAGTTTTTGTAAAACCTAGATTAATTTTCGGCTAGCTATATACAGATGATATGCAATTCTTTCTTGTTTAATTTTTGTTAGAAGTTTGTATTAGACCAGGAAAAATAGCACAAATTGTATATAGTCCAGTAACCTTGTAGTTTCATAGGACTGAGACCTTGCGTCAGGTCCGGTAGTTCTGATTTTTTGCTGAGTTGTTTATGATGTTGGCCTAGTAATAAATCCGATTTTTCGACCTCGAGCGCCGAACGCAACATTGGTAAAAATCCAAAAAACTGCGATTTTTTCGCGGTTTTTTCACTTATTGGCCATTTTAACCATTACGCCTTAATTTCCGAATAAAACATTGCTCTACCATTTCAACCTTACTAAACTTGCTTCAATTTGAGTCCAAAGCCGGTTCTGTAGACATAACGGTTTCCAAGGGACGGCATTTCAAAATATAGCAATAAAAAATTTAAAACAACAAGTAGTATATAAAACAGTATAATAACGAAAACATGGTCTTTGACGTATACTGAATCAAAGCAATAGAGTGTGTAGATTGGGCCAAAAGAAGAAAACAATAGAACTGGATGGGGGGTATATACCCCCCCGTTTAGGCGGGAGGGGCAATTTTAAGAAATGTTGACTTCAAAAAGAAAAATTACTTTAAACAAACAATGGTTATATCTGGTCGAAAATCCATTGCTCATCTTAAAGCCAGAAATCCATTCTTTAATTTTATTTTTAAATAATGTTTTTTTAGTTGAGAGTTTTTGAAAAATTTACTTTCAAACTCAAAATTTTGAGAAAAAGACGATTTTTTTTGTTAATCTATTTTTATGGTATTAAGTACTATTTTTGTTTTTGATTTTCAATGCACTTATTCATTTCTAGTTAAAAACAGAAAACCAAATGCTAAAATGACTTCTAGTTTTTGAGAAAACTGAAATTAACATGATCAACTTCACTGTTTTCAGTCTAGTATCCTTTTTCTTCGGGATGGGAGGGTTCTGCCTCAGACCCGGTAGTTCTGATGTTTAGATGAGTTGTTTATGAGCCTGACCAATAATCCAAGTTTTCGACCTCGAGCGCCGAACGCAACTTTGTGAAATATGCATAAAACCGAGAAATTTTCGCGGTTTTTTTCAGTTACTGGCTATTTTAACCTTTAAGGCCTGGTTTGCGATTATAACTTTGCTCTACCATTTCAAAATAATTAAATGGGCTTCAATTTGAGCCAAAACTCAATTCAAATTGTGAAATTTTTCATCAACTTTTGAATTTAGAATGCTGCAAATCGAATTGAAGGGGGGCCTATTCACCCCTTGTGTGAAATCGTTTGCCCCTTTTCAATGATTTTCTTAGACTGTGTAGAGTGTCATGTTGGCTTTATTTTAAGATCTTAATCATGAAGATCGGATGAGTAGAAACGGAGTTATGATATTTTAAAGTCAACCATATAAAATTCGAAATAAAACATTCGCTTCAGATAACTCACCAGTACCCACCAGTGAGTTACTTGACTTTTTCCAAAATGTCTATTAAAATGTTACAATAACCTCCCAATTTGGGTTGGACAAAGATTTTCCCTTTTGATTTGTAAGGGGGTGCCAGTATAAAACTCGATTTTAGGTGTTGAAAGCCCCACCATTTGGCCACCATACTGAAAAACGAGTTCTGAAAAGTTTTCCGTTGCAACTTAAATTTTATTAGTCTTAGAAAAAAAACTTTGGTACAAATTTGTAGCAAATTTAATTCTCTTCAATTTATGTTAATGCACTTTTTACCCTAAAGTTATAAATAAAAAAGTTATAATCAAAATTTAAACATTGAAAAAATTCATATGTTGATTATAACTTTTTTATTTATATCTTTAGGGTAAAAAGTGCATTAACATAAATTGAAGAGAATTGAATTTGCTACAAATTTGTACCAAAGTTTTTTTTCTAAGACTAATTAAATTTAAGTTGCCACGGAAAACTTTTCAGAACTCGTTTTTTCAATATGGTGGCCAAATGGTGAGGCTTTCAACACCTAAAATCGAGTTTTATACTTGCACTGAACCCCCTTACACATCAAAAGGGAAAATCTTTGCCCAACCCAAATTGGGAGGTTATTGTAACATTTTAATAGACATTTGGGAAAAATGTTAAAAGCTGCTTTATTAGATGATTGACAAATTTTCTTGGTTATTTTGTTAATACACAAGAAAGTGTTATACCATTTTGGAAAGTGCATTAAATAGAAACTTTTTTAAGTAACTGGCCACTCATGTTCTCATACAATTTTAAGTTATTAGAGGTGGTCAAACTTTTTTGGAAATAAATTTGTGTACTGAAAAAAATATTTAAAAAAAATTATAATAAAAACAATGCAATAACTACTATTACCTAAATTTAACCATATATCTATTACAACAGTCATTCTAGAATATTACAAAAATAAAAAATAGCAAAAATTGTTCATCCATGTTTAAAGCCAATTAAAAAATTAAAAAAATGTTATAGTGGGTGAAATGGCACCCTTGCAATATATACTAAGCTTAAGGGGTGCCATATCCGACTTTTGATATTACCACAGTTTTTTCAAAAACAAAACAAGTATGCTAAGCTATAGTGGTAAATACAAAAATTAAACACGCATCACTCTTCTGTTTTCTGTTAAAGCGAACACCTGGTGCCAAATACTTCTGTTGCTGCACCTTGTTAAGTTATGCTTATGCACAAAAATAGAATTGACTTAAATAAAGTCACTATTTTTTATTTTCGGTTGTGGTTTTAAAGTTAGAAAAACAACTTCAGTTTAAACTGCATCAAATGAGAGCTTACGTTTAACTTAATGACATTCTGATATTTTCGTTTTAAACATAAGCAGGTAATTAAGTAGGAAATATTTAAAGGGTGCCATATCTCCCGTGGTGCCATATCACCCGACTTTACCCTATAAAAAGTAATTCTAAGGTTTATTTTTCTTGTGTCGTTTTAAGTAATTGGAACAAAAACACATCCTTAATACTCATATCCTTAATATGTTTTTTCTTCTCTTACAGGATGTCACATGGATCTAAATATCTAGAAAGAGGCAATGAGGCTCGTCTAGTTATCGACAATGTAACTTATGACTATCAGGGCGAATACGAATGCAGGGCAACCAGCTATATAAATGGCCAAGAACGGACAGCGATATCGGAACCAGTATCTTTGCAAGTCGTAGGTAAATCAAAAAGGATACACACGAAAAAACACAAAGAAACAGAAAAAATACCGGATTTTAGAAAAAACATAAAATGTAAAACAGAAACCAGAACTACATAAGTATACATTACATACCTACAATCAGTATTATGTAGTAGCTACTAGAGAGGGTGTATGTGAACAAAGTTGGGTTTTTTAGAATTAGATACATACCTACATACAGGGGCGGATTAAGCTATTTTGCCACCCTGGGCCAACATTTTTTTTTCGCCCCTATGCAAAGATTTTCAATAAACATTAAAAACGGTAAGACTCCATACCTATAACAATATTTTTCGTCGTAATCAACATTTTTTACTAAATACCTGTTTAACTTTCATATCAAACTGAATAATTTACTACTTTTTTCTGCAATTTATATGACACCGAACTGATTTTCTTGATAGATTATGTTTAGGGGTGTCCCCGGATGTAAGTCCAAGTTGGCGGGACAGGGGGCGCAAGCGTCACCATCTTGGAAAACACGTATTTTCATCTCGTGAACCGTGAATTTCTATTCTTTTATTTTCAATATATTTTTAAAAACAATCAGCTTGAAAAAAATTCATAACTTCTTTCAAAAATATTGCCTTTAAAATTTAATTTTTCAAAAAATGTTCATGAAAACAACAACAAAGAATGGAATATAAGCTTTGAAGGAGCACGCCTCACGAGATATGTATTTGATAAATTGCGTTTTCCAAGATCGTGGCTAACGCTGGCCACAATGGCTCCCAGAAATTACGCCATAAGAAATTACGCCAAAAATAAAAATGGAAAAAAGGCCCAAACTTCTCCATACAATGTTATGGCTTTTTTTCCTAGGAAAATGAACCCAAAAAGTTTGGTGTAAATTCCGGAATTTTAGGTTATTTTTTCCAAAATTTTCTTGGCCTTTTTTCCCTTAAGAATATTGAAAAAAGACCAAAATTTTTTCTTTTGGAGAAAACGCCAAAAACTTGCTTTTGGCCTTTTTATAAGACCAGAAATTGTGGCAGATGTCCTTCAGGTTTACATTAAATTTTACAAAATGTATGCTCTGTTAACATAAATTGACAAATTGAAATAAACAAAGTAGCTTTTGGCCTTTTTATAAGACCAGAAATTGTGGCAGATGTCCTTCACGTTTACATTAAATATTACAAAATGTATGCTCTGTTAACATAAATTGACAAATTGAAATAAACAAAGTAGCTTTTGGCCTTTTTATAAGACCAGAAATTGTGGCAGATGTCCTTCAGGTTTACATTAAATATTACAAAATGTATGCTCTGTTAACATAAATTGACAAATTGAAATAAACAAAGTTATAAGAAGATATGTTGTTTTAAATGTGTTCTACAAATCAAATGCACAAGTATGACATAAGCCGTTTTCCTTTGGAGGTGGCGAAGTACTTACGAGTAGATGAAAACCCTAATCTAGTACTACCAACTGCACATGCTCTCATGCGCGAGTAGATACATTTAACATGTGAAAGCAGTTTGATGTGTTCCATTGAAAAAAGCTGGCAAAGTACTTGCAAGTACTTCGCCACCTCCAAAGGAAAACGCCTATAGTAAACGGCGGGGGGGCGCGTTCGCGCTACCGTTCGCCGTTGCCGCCACGCACCGGCCGGGCCGCAGCGCACGCGCTACCGTTCGCCGTTGCCGCGGCAATGGCGAACGCTAGCGCGTGCGCTGCGGCCCAGCCGGCACGCGGCGACAACGGCGAACGGTAGCGCGAACGCGAACGCGCCCCCCCCCCTCCGTTTATAGTTATTATATCATACTTGTGCATTTGATTTGTAGAACACATTTAAAACAACACATCTTCTTATAACTTTGTTTATTTCAATAATTGAATGTGAAGAAAATTTGAAAAGAAATTTTTCTGTTTAAGTGGAGTGACCGAATATATAATTCAAAGTTAAAAGTTCAAGTGAGCTCAACTCCATGATTGCGTTTCGCCCAACTATCGTACCTGGGCGAAACGCAATCATGGAGTTGAGCTCACTTGAACTTTTAACTTTAACGCAATCATGGAGTTGAGCTCACTTGAACTTTTAACTTTGAATTATTTGTTTATTTCAATTTGTCAATTTATGTTAACAGAGCATACATTTTGTAGTATTTAATGTAAACCTGAAGGACATCTGCCACAATTTCTGGTCTTATTTCCAAAATAAATTTGGAAATTTAACCAAAAAGTTGATCTTTTTTGGCGTTATTTCCATTTAAAGTTTTTGGCTTTTTTTCCAAAAGTGCGGCGTAATTTCCACGTTTTTTGGCACTTTTTCCAAAAATTGTATGCCAAACATTTTTGGGCTTTTTTTCCAAAATTCTTTTTGGCGAAATTTCCTATGGCGTAATTTCAGGGAGCCGGCCACAATATATCGCGATACAAGAAAAATCTCGGTATGGTTTGGTATCGGTATCGGTATCAGACACCAAAACGATACCAGCTCCAAAGCATCTGAAACGGTATTGAGACGATAACCAGCCGATACCGTTCTTTATGGACCGAAATTTACCGACACTCTCGGGAGTATCTTTGGAGCGACAGAAAAAAAGAATTTTTGAATAAATTTATTAATTTATTACAAAACACAATTCTTGTAATTGTAATGAGCCCAATGATTTGTATGAAGTTTTCAGACTTGGTTCTTTTTAGCTGGAGGAAGTGACTTTAGTTGACAGATGAAACTTTAGTTTGTCTTTCATTCAGTATGCATATTTTTATAATGATTTTTTATTAAATCTTAAATATACCATGCAGGTTCAAGAATATGTAACCAAGTAGGGCATTTTATTTTTGTTTGCAACTGAGACCAGGCCGAAATCAACAGACGAAAGCGATACCGAGACCGATACCGAGACGATACTGACATTTTTCAATTTTGACGTGTTTTGTGTGTATCTGTAGAAAAAAATAATTCGAATTTTTCCGTCGCGCTTTACTAGTGCACGAAAACGGATATGGAGTGGTGGTCTTAAAAAAAAACTTCAATTTTTTGCTTGTTCTATTTGGAACAGATGAAAGGAAACCAAATATATATGAGAATATTTTTTATTTTCTCTTTATTTTTTTCTTACAATCTTCAAAATTTGCCGCCCCCAAAAATTTGCCATGGTTAACCTAGCCTGCCTTCATAATATGTAGGTGGCAAAGTTGGCGTTGGTGGTGGAAAACTATATAACATTTCGGTGTACGTTGAAATTTTCCTGTTCAAAATTCGAACAAGGAACTTTAAAAACCACATGAGGATATAAGAAAAAACAACCATGACCTCGGGATAGCATAAGAACAGAAAGAATTGAAATTTGTAGCATGAAGGTATGCTTAAACAACAATGTGCACGAAAAAAATTTTTATTTTACAGAAGAGTTAAGACTATAAACCACTTGCATATGGCTTCCGTTTCTGCAAGCAATTGGTTTCCCATCCTTTTTTGATCAATTTTTTTCAAACATTTGAGTGCTCTAATGTATATAGGATAGGTATAGGTATTAAAAAAGTTATACCTTCGGAAATAAAAGGATTTATTGTAATGGATTGAATTTTAAGCCATATCATGCATTAGTTCTTTTTTGGGAAATCAATGTAGGTACAGAGATTCATAAATAAGAATATATATATATGTACATACATATGGGATAAGTAATATAACAAATTTTAAATGTATAAGTTTTATATTGATTTAAAATAATAAATAACAAATATAATAAATTATTTACAACATAATATGACATTAACAATCTGTCAGATTGGCAAATGCGATTTAAAAATTTAGTTGTTTATGTGTTTCAAAAATTTTTTTTCTGTAACATAATATGTATTTCTATTTAATTCAATTTACATTATTTAATTTTTAGCTATTTATGAAAAATATTCATTAATAAATCAAGCTTCTATACTTCAAAACTCCTTTAAGAAATAAATAAAGGATTTTGTAGTTCTGGCCATTCATTTTAAAGTAAAATTCTTCTTTCGTTAAAATTTCTTTTTCAAAGTAGAAAAATCTAATTTTTTTATAAATTGGACATATTGCTACAAGGTGGAAAGTATTTTCAGCTTGATCCAAGTTACAAATTGAGCAAAATCCATTTGTATTTGCTTTAAATGCACGAGCATTGATATCAAGAAAACCGCCTCTCGCCTTAAAAATCAATGATATAATATTAGCCTGCAGTTCGTCATTGAAATATTTTGTGGGTTTTAAATATTCAAGGTGGCAATATTCATCATGAAATTGTGACATTCGAGCCATTTCTACATTTTTTTCCCAAGAAATATTTATTAATTTTTCAATTACGATTTTATGTTGTACATTCCAATCAATATTTTGAGAGTAGAAGTTCAATTCCATTCCAGCGTTTCCGAACACTTTAACCCAATCATTTACCCAGAATGTTGACTCTTGTATTGTATTGTTACGCATATGGGTCAATATTTCAAAATATTAATATTTCAGTCTCCTTCATTTTTGAACCGAAGTACAAAGTTTTATTATAAGTTTGTTAATTGGATGGCTTGAAACAAACGGGTTCTAATATTCGCTCTAGAAAAAATGAAGTTGAAAAAAATATCATACCCGCTATCTCCATTTAAACACCCAAAATGTCATTCCCCTGACGTGACGTGTCCCCAGGCCTACTTACCACACTGTCTGAATTTTAGCAACGAAACTAAAAAAGATACAAGAAATCTAATGATGCAGTCTTTTTAATAATATATGCATTGGGTGGTCCTTATTTTAAAAACTTTTGAGCACCCGTTTTTTTTGTTCATTGACATCTTAGAACACTACCCTATTTTTTTTTATTTTTTAAAATCACGTTAACACGTGCCGCATTGAGCTTAAAGTTGATGCCCCTGTGAGAGTTAGGGATTATTTAAATACTGTTTTAGCTCCAAAAATAACGCTACTTGCTACACAACCCTTATGAAAAACCTTATCTATCTTAAAAACAGCTCAAAAGATTTCGATAATAATTTTAAAAATGTTTGTATAGTTACTGGGATATTTTTAAAAATTCTTAATTTCCAAGCAAATTGAACTTTTTGAGCAAGAACGTGCGACCCAGTCGGGCTTTTTATTTTTTTATTTTGAAGCAAGAGTAGGTTACAGATTTGAAAGTGCACTTTATTAATTCTGCAAATCAAATTTTTAATAGCACTCGGTTTTGGTCGATTTTATGAAAATTCAAATTTTCAAACTCATTGCGACACGTGTTAATACAATCCGATTAGCATGAAATTTTTTTGGTACACGTTTTAAATGTAGAAGAACAGAAAAAAATGGTGCTCAGTAAAAACAAACATTTTTTTTTCCTCCATACAAATAAGGACCACCCTAATATGCATCCTAACAAAAAAATAGTTAAATGATTTTTAGTTGCTTTATTTTTTTTAAATAGGAGCTATTAAGTATGTGTCCCCCATAAATTGATAATTTCTATCCCCCAATGGAAATTAAAAAAAAATATATATAGGCTCAAAATAGAAAACTGATTTTTTTGTTGTTTAACGGTACAGAATTGCTCTTTATGAAAATTGAAGTAAGGGTTTCAAAAAAACTTTGTTGTCTTTTTTATTTCAAGTTAAGGCAAAACATTTAGTTTTTCGTCAAGCGAAATTGTCATTCCTCTAACTCGTGTTTTTTACTTAACCATGTGGTATAAAAATTAAAAAGTTTTACTCGTCTGTGTCTTTTACAAGGGCCTACGTGAAAAATAATATAAAACATCTAATTTTCTAATAACCTCCATTTAATTGTCATAAAACAACCTTCAGAGTCATTCCCCTAACATCATTTTTTGTGTCATTCCCCTAACTTTCAAGTTGTCATTATAATGATTGATTGTGTTTTGGTAACTCTAGAATCAATAATATTACATTTAAACATATTTACAGTATTTTTAGTAGTTTTGAATATTTTCACATTTTCTCAGTCAAAATATCATACAAAAATACGATTATTACTATAAAATGTTTAGTCTCCCAAAATCCTTGAATCATGAGAGCAAGTTCGTGCAACATAGTCGTGGATGCAATTTTTCATGTTAGTATTTGTTCTCTTTTTTCTTTACACTCCTGAAACCATTCGCAAAATTAAATATCCATCTAATCAACGGAGTAAGTATAAATGTTTGCCATTCCCCTGATACAAGTATCATTTCCCTGACTTAGAAAACCGTTAGATTGATCAATAATGTTATGACTCCTTGTTTTAAAGTGGTTATTATAGAGTTATTAAGAGACATAATTGTTCGTCTACCAAAATAGATTCTTTTGAGCGCAGGTCCACTTCGGAGTGAAAAATATTAATGTTTTGAAATATTGACCCATATGGGTTGGCAGAGAACTGTGATTCTTTTTTTAGAAAATTATCAAAAATTAAAACTTCTTGAAAACAATTTTTGTTTTGTGTAAGTCTTCATTTAGTCAGAGTATCATATCAGTAAAAGCATTTTGCTACAACTTTTAAAGAACAAAAAATATAGTGAAATGTACTAAAACTAGTATAGACGATAATGACACCCAGTGATGAAAATTGACTTTTGTCGATTGTACTGAAAACTGAAAAACAAAAATTTTACTGAAAAAGACCAAATAGTACCGAACTTTTTTAAATTATAAAACAACGCAAACAATTAAAATAAATATTTTATACACCTATACATTTCATTGGTATAATTTTAATTTCATTCTTAGGCCAGGATTACACATGTAAGTTTTACTTACAACTTATGTAAGTCTTACAGAAGCAACTTAAAAGAGGCTTTACATTCCAGATGAACTAACAGTAAAAAATACTTCCGTAAGTTTGAAAACTTATCACTGTCGTTTGAGTAAGATGTGAGAGTTCCGTAAGTTGGAAAAAACGTTTTTATACTTGTAAGTTTTTCTTTGAATTTACAGCTTACGTAAGTTGATAAATTTTCTGTAAGTCAACTACAGAGCTGTTTACGCTTGTAATTTTATCAAAAGTTGCTTCCGTAAGTAACTTACGAAAGTAAAACTTACATGTGTAGCCTTGGCCTAAAATAAGTCTTATGGACGGATAGCAACTTTGGTACAAGTCTTTTCTTTGTACTTACATTCATATGTTCATGCATTACATTCATATGTTTTTCTTCCTCTAAAATTTTTTCATTGGCAAGTGGTTTACTCGGTAAATGTCTATTCAGTAGATTTTTTTGAATAGTACAGCTGTGACAGCATTAATTTTTAATTAGGTTTTTAGTTTCTATCATAGTGCAGAACACGCTGTCCACCTGCATTCGGTTTCTTAGTTTTGTTTCAATAATATTTTGATAAGAAAAAATTCTTTCGACGTTTGCGGAAGAATGAGGAATATAAAAAGCAACCTGGACAATTCGGTTTATATTTGAAAACATGAACTCGAAGCATTCATTTTTCACCAGGCCAATTTCAGCCCGGAACTCAGAAATAGAAGCATTTCTAAATTTTTTTAAGTATTGGCGGTCAGCTAGAGCTCGATATTCTTTATTAATGAGTTTAATGTTTTTTTGTTTGCCAGGAAAAAATCTATTGAATTTACTTGGCCATCTAAAATTGAAGTTTGTGAAAAATGTTGCAACGAGTTTAAAAAAATGTCATCAAAATTAAATCTTTTTTCACAACTGAAACTGAAACTGAAACATCTTCGAGGAAACAGGAAAGCTATATAAAACATCCGTGCATGACTTTTAAAGCTATAAATTTCGGTTTCAGTTAAATTTTTAGAAGTGTAAAAAATTTCACTTTCGGTCCCGCAATAGATTTTCTCGACGGGAAGGTGGTTTTATAGTAAGTTTATTGACAAAATGGGTCTTTCATTAAAAGCTTCCTTACGTGAAGATGTGGTGAAGTCTGACTGAACATATCAGTTTGATTTTAGTGATTTATGAAAGTTGACCTTTTCAAAAATTAAAAATAGTGCAAAGAGTACTGAAAATTGAAAAGTGGTACTTGCGTACTCGGGAAAGCCCAATAGTACCGAATTCAGTACAATAGTAAGCCTTTTTGCAACTATGATGACACCTTTTTTCTTTTTTTTTATTTTTTATTTGTTCTCCCTCTTTTTACCATATTTTTGTTGAGATTCTTGATTGTCTAATACGTTATAACCTCTTGAAATCTCAGCTTTCCTTTTTTTCTTTAAAAAATTATCTCTTTTTCGTTTTTGAAGTCTATTCTTATGAATGGCAACCTTTTTCCTTGTGCTGGGTTATTACTTAGTTTTTTTTGCACGGAATGATTTGTGTTTGGTTCGTCTGAGGTATTGCTACCGTTTTTACAAAGAAAATTGTTAGAAAAAAAATATTATTGCAAGAAATTATTTAATTATATTCAACTAAAGCTCAAAAAGTATTTAAATGCCACGGTACTGACTTCCACGGTACTGACACTTAGACAGTTTATGTAACCTCACTTCTTTATGCTTTTGAAAAAAATAATTTCCAGGACAATTTTAACTTATGCCCTTAAAATGAATACAAAATTCTGATAACCAACCAAAAACATGTTATAACATGCTTAAAAAATACTACCACGGTACTGCACATGTCTACCCTTTGAACATCACTCATTATACTTGTTCCTTTTTCAATTTTCGCTCTACTTTTTTGTATTCTCTCCTCTATCTCCCGTACGCCTGGTTCTTTTATCTCTAATTCTTCTACCCTTCTCGCTAGCCCTCTCACCTCAACTTTCAGTTCTTCTCTCTCCTTTTCATCTCTTCTTATTTTTTCTCTCATCTTTCCCAGTTTTTCCTTTATCTCCATTCTTATCTCTTTCACCTCTTGCTTCACCTCTTGCATCTCTTGTTTGAATTAATACCTCATTTCCTTCAATATCCTCTCTAACTTTGACTCCTCTCCCTGTTTCTTCTGCGGTGATCGTTGGATTTTTGCCAACTTGGAATACCTCGATTCCTTCCTCATTCTCTTCCTTAAGCATAGAACGCAGCTGGAGCGGAACGAAAATTTTTATACAGAAATTGACACAAATAACTTCTTGATGATTTTTGATATGTAGTACGCAGCTCGACAGTGAAATGTCAATAAAACAGAAAATCATAATCGATACTAGAACCAAATCTCCACTTAATTTTCGTACACAATTAATTGCCCGTAACAATTATTTCAGATGAAAATTTGACAGTTTGTTTTACTTTTGCTGTTGAATTATGTATGTATATTTTCTGAAAATATAAATGGAAGAAAATACGATATGATTCAGTTCTAAGATGAAAAAACAAATGAAGAACACAGACTGCACTATTTTTCGGAACCCTTAACAGCACAAAGGACGATACGAAAACCAACGAAATAATTCACATGACACAAGAAAAAAATTGACGTCAGATTTTGTACTGTTACTCAGAGAATTTTCGTTTCACTTCGGCAGCGTACTAGGCTTAACCTCCGTTTGCTTGTTCTCTCTTCCTCTTCCATAAATCACTGATATCTTCCATCGATCCCGTGTTCATGTTCATATTTCTAGACAATCTTTCGAGGTTTGTTAGCCATCCTCTCCTCTTCATTTCGTCCTCGCTACATTTTCCTCTTTTGTCCGCCATGCTCTCCTTTTTATTTTATTTATTTATTTTATTTGTATTGATTTTTATTGCCTGCCCTAATAGGCAGGGAGCCGGTGACATCAAAAGTCCCGTCACCGCAGAAATGGAAATAATATACATAGATCATTGGAAAGCTAATTTTATGTACTTTTAGAAGAACTCGGTATGACAGGCCCTAGTCTGCCGAAAGTATATGTCATACCTGTTTCAACGATGCGACCTCCGTTTTTTATAAAATTCATTGTGCCTTTGTATGTATGCTACTGTTTTCGAAACTACTGAAAAGGATGAGCTAAATATGCAGGGAATATTTTGTATATAGGTACCTTTAACTATTTTTGGAAAGTTTGATTAAAGTTCACTGTTTTTTGAGGTAGGGCAGAAATGCACGCCGGGTACCCAATAAAAATGAAGTTAGAGGTCCGATTAGGCGAGAAAAATAAGCCTAAATATGTACCTATGTTGACTGATTTTACTTACAAACATGAAAAAATCAAAAGGAGAATGGGCAAATTTGTATGAAACGTGGGCGTGAATGATTTTGTTATTTTTGGATGTGGTTTAGTCTTTCAATCACCGTGCAGAAGTTTTTTCATTGTGGTGTACTTCAAAAACGAAAAAAATGCATTTTTGTTTTAACACTTTAACTAAGTTTTACTAAATATTCTGGCTTCTAAACATACAAAAATAGAAACGAAAAGTGTGCTAATACTGCAGGCTTTTTACACATTTATAAAAAAAAACTGTTAACTGCAGTTTAGCGATTGAATATGGTGAAGGGGGTTATAAGGAATGTAAAAAAAATCTATTTACCGGAAGCGGAGTTGGAAGGGGGATTTGGGGGGTGAAAAAGAGGGGGAAAATTGTATTATTGCGTTTTCCGACTAAAATTGACCCCAAAATGAAAAGTGTTCAATGGAAATGTTGCAGATCACGCAAAAATCTACAACTTTCACATACATCACTTTTTAACGTAACCTCAAAATTTCCGAGATATATTGGCGAAAAACTGTATTGACTTTAAAGAAATCATATTTGAACGACTTATCTAAGCTATTGTTAACAATGTCCGAATTAATATAAGAAATATCTCAATTAACAATTAATGCCTTGTGGTGTATTCCACGATTGGCCAACAAATAATAATCAGGTTCAGTTACAAAAGCATCAAGCTCCAAATGTGTATAAACAAGATCAAGCCACCTTCCCAAATTATTCTGGATAGAGTTAATCTGAACTAAGTTTAAAACTGACAAAGAATCAACAACTTCAATTTCAAAATCTTTAAGAATATTATATGCAATTAAACATTTATCATCTTCGGAGTAAGACCACTTAATATGAGAAAGATTGAAATCACCCAATATAATTAAAAATGAATTACAATCTAAATCATTGGCTACGTGTTTAATATTGGAAATATGAACTGAATAAATATTTACTGGGGAATTCGGCGGTATATATGATACAAAAAAATATAATTTAATATAAGTATTATCAATAGATCGAAAAAAATCAACTCTTACACAAATTTGTTCAATCAAATCGGATGAATCATACAAATCTATTTGCCTACTAATAAAAGATGAATTAACTGCGAACAATACTCCTCCTCCTCTTGTAACACCAGTTGCAGCTAGGCATCGATCCCGTCTGTAGACAACAAATCTAGCATCAAACAATTCAGACGTAAGTATATTCATGGTGAGCCAGGTTTCAGTGAGAGCAATTAGAGGATATGGAGAGTCAGCCAAAGCAACATAGAAATCAGTTGTTTTCGATCTCATGCCACCCACATTATGATAGTATAGCGCCAAATTAAAAGGAGACAAGTGATGAGGCGACTGAATAGTAGTATTAGGATTTGTATTTGACAAAAATGATACTGAGCTTATGTCAGGTCTTCCTGAAGCCGTACTCCTTCGTTTTTTAAAATGAATTGAAAGGCACGTAACTTCGTTCCTATAGGCCAGATATTTTCATGGTACATTGCATCATTGTATTCAGCTGGAACACCAATTTTAAAATTTATGAACTAAATATTTTCTTCCAGTTCACCTCGTTTAATTAATTTAAAGCATGAAATGACACTCGGATTTATGCAGAGAGCAGCAGCTAAGTGATTAACAATCACTTCACAGGAGATAGAAGGTCGGAAACTACCAAGGTGAAACCATTTAAGTCTTGGCACCACATCATTTTGAAAAATATCACTAGAGCCTCTAACAGTTCTGGGAAAATTATTACGATTGACAACCTTACGTGCGATAGATTCATTCTCAGCAGCAGCATTTAGAACGTCAGCAACACCCGCAACATCAGCAACATCAACAACATCAGCAACATCAGCAACATCAGCAACATCAGCAACAACAGCAACATCAGCAACATTAGCAACATCAGCAACAATTACAGCATCAGCAATACCAACTCCAACGTCGTCGTCAGCACCACCATCAGAAATTTTATCGCTAGCAAAATCAGCAACATCAGCAACACCCGCACCAAGAGCAGCATTGTGGACACCAAGAACACCAGCAACACTAGCAGCAGCAGCACCGAAAACGTCAACAGCAATAACATCAGAAACAAGTACTTCACTACTATTAGTAGCATTAGTACCATCTACAAAGTTTACAGTGGCAACCTTGTTTGCGACATTTAAAGTGTCATCACTGGTATTGGGTTCTTCTACAGCATCAATAAGTGAACGAGAATCATCATGTTGTGTATGTGTAATGACCGTTGCAGTTTTTGCTTTGCTTTTAACAAGTTCAGAGTTAAGCGGCACATTATTACTCGAATTCACATTTATTGTTTTGTTGTCAGCTGTGACTGATACCGATGAAGATTTTTTATTTGCAGAAGGGACTGACTTAGGTTTAGAATTGCGCAGGGGTATGGGGGTTACGTTTATGGACTTAGTTGTTTTGCGTGGTAAAGCAGGTGACGAAAAGCTTTTATTTATTGCATTAGAATTGACTGGAGCATTCAAATTTAATTTAGCTTTTGAGCGAGTGTTCACTGATTTAATAGCTTTACTTGTGCAAGCAAAGGAATCGCGGAACAACTTGAACTCGTTATATAGATTATTAAGCTTTTTGGTTAGAACATTCAACTTCGCATCACAACTCGGAGAATTATAATTGCTGCATAATTCACACTTCCAACAAATGTTATTTCCTTTATTCAATAATTCGATCACATTATCATTTAGTTTTAAGCAATTAATGTGAAAAATCAATTGACATATAACACACGACACACAATCGACGTCGGTGGTTTTGATTTCACAAATAAAGCATTCATTAGACATCGTGATAAGCAAGACAAACAATTTAATACAAGATTCAACCGTGTGATACGGGAGCAAATACGATACTGTTCATTTAAAAGCAACTTTGTGAAAATATATCTTGTTGTGTCTTTAATTAGGACAATTTTTTTCAAGCATAACCATTGATCAGTTTTTGAGATATTCAATTTTGTTTGGAAAAATATCCTTTTTTTCAAATGAAAAATGTACCTACTTCAGAAAATCAGAATTTGTATATGTTTAAGTCCTTTAACTGCAGGAAATGATTGCATTACCAAAGATTTCAAAATTGAATGGGAATTACATTTGAAGTTGAAGTACTGAGGTGAAGTAAAAATACTTCAAAATAAGTCTTTTTAATCAATTGATTGCAATACTGAAATTAATGCATTCTTTCACATCTCTGCTACCCATATATAATTATCGCACAAACACACCCTCGCAGACTGACCGACGATATACAAACTTATCTAACGAGAATTATTTGTAAGATCATCGTTATGATAATTTTGATCAAAACAATGAAATTTCAAGAAATCATGAAAAATAGTTGAAATATGTATATGTACAGTGGTGGAAGGATAAATAGCACTCATATCAAAGCTATGTTTCTTTAACGCTTAGAATAAAAAATATAAGGAAGCGCCATTTGTGGAAAAAAGTGAAGCATTTTTCATAATAGTGTTTGCTCTCACAAACACAAATACATTCCAAAAGGGACGGAGTGATTTTTAATGGCAACTTACTAGGGCGCCATAACAATGAACAATCATTTGTTATTTTCTGAATTTATTTTTCTTTTCAGTGGTATGTTTAGAAAAATACTTACTTTTTTATGATAACCCTCTAAGGCACCGATAAAATGTTTTAATATCTACTTTCTTTAAAATTGTGTTGTTTCAGTGGAACATTATAGATTTACTTAGTTTAATTTACGCATTGTCATGAAAGAAGGCTCTCCAAAACCAACGTGAATCATAGCAAATCATTCGCATCGATACAAAATTGGCACCCCAAATGTGGCTTTACTTCATCTACTTTCAGAATGGTCATTCTTTTACCACTCGACTTTCGGGAACCTTTAAAATTTTTTATTAAATTATTTTAATTTTTGAATAGACAAATTAATTAACATTAAAAAAATGCACTAATAACTTCACTACAGAGAAAATTGAGCAATATTCTGAAGATGCACATGTTAACATAAATATACGAACTCCAAAGGTACAAAATCGATTTAATAACAAAAATAATTTCCTGATATAAAGGGCGCTTAGCAAATAGTTGCGCCTTACAACCACCAATAACAAAAAAAGTACGTCCCTGTTTCACAGAATCGCAGTTTGACATTACTAGTATCCCAAATTAAAACCGAAAAACCATGTGCAAGTTTTCAATTAATTTATTAATTTTCTTAGTTTATTTAAAGTTTAATCATTTAAAATGTGTTACTTGATTGATGATTAATTAAATTATGATCAATTCACATCGCTTTCTTTGAGAAAAATATGATAAAACTCACTTGTGAAAGGAAATGATTCTTGTCCGCCTTATTCTTGCTTTATATACACAATTTAACACTGCACTTCATATTTTTGTATTGTTATTAGTAAGTATACATACATTTCTAAGTAAATCACTCCAAACTATTTGTTTTTTTTCTAACAATTAATGATTTATTAATGTTTTTAGTCTTGTATCACTTTTTGTTTACTTTTTTTCTTCCATTCAGTCACCGATTTGACATTTCGGGCATACAGTTTTCTGCTTCATTCACGTACACTGTATATGTGATATACACCAGTTCCTTTACTTCTTCTTCTATGCTTTAACGTATACAAATAAGAATAACTCCGAATTGAACGTAGTTTTTTTAAATATATATTTCAATTTTTAACCTCAATACATAATTCAGTATAAATTATCAACATTGCTTCAAAAATAAAAACAAGAAAAAAAAATAATATTCAAATTTTCAAAAACAGTTGGAAATGTAAATAGCACCAGCAGTACAATATAGGAACAAAAAAACATAACTTATGAGAAATCTGATTTAGTTTTAATTCAGTCTTTAGTAGGGTACCCTTTATTTTCCAAAACTGCCATTAGTCTCCGTGGTAAACTTTCTACAAGTTTCTGGCAACGAGTTATTGGAATTGAATACCATGCTTCTTCAATTGATGTCCATAAGTTGTCCAAATTTCCATTTTTTTTTGTTTCAACGCCTTGTCTACATCATTCTACAGATTTTCTATTGGATTTAAATCCGGACTCTGCGGTGGCCAACTTAAAACCTGAATCAAAGGGCACGGTAGTGCCCAGCCAAGTTCGCGGCACTACACCCTTTTTACAGGAACAAACTCAGGCGATTTTCAACCCCCCTCTAACTTCAGTACCAATAAAGTCAGAAACTTCAAATTCGCAGTATTTGCTGAGCTGAGCGAGCACAGATGGCTCACCAAATTTCAACTCTTTAGCATTAGTAGTTCCCGAGATATAGGACTTCAAAAATCGCAAAAACCGTAACTGACTGACTGACTCACTGACTCACTGACAGATCATCAAAATTATGGAGCACTTCCCGACATCGTAGAAACTTGAAATTTCGCACAACGGTAGGCCTTGTGGTGCATACAAAGGAAAAAATCGAAAATCTGCAATTTTCTATTCAGGGGGCGTGGCATCCACCCACTTTCATTAAAATTCTTATGAATTATATGGAGCACTTCCGATTGTTGTAGAACGATGAAAATTGGTAGATCGGTAGGGCTTGAAGTACTCAGAAAGAAAAAAATTGAAAAATTGGAATTTTCCATTCAGGGGGCGTGGCACCCACCCACATTCTTAAAAATTCTTATAAATTATATGAAGCACTTCCGATTGTTGTAGAACGATGAAAATTTCTAGGTCGGTAGGGCTTGAAGTACTTAGAAAGAGAAAAATTGGAATTTTCCATTCAGGGGGCGTGGCATCCACCCACATTCATTAAAATTCATATAAATTATATGGAGCACTTCCGATTGTTGTAGAACGATGAAAATTGGTAGATCGGTAGGGCTTGAAGTTCTTCGAAAGAAAAAAATTAAAATTTTCCATTGAGGGGTCGTGGCATCTACCCACATTCTTAAAAATTCTTAAAAATAATATGGAGCACTTTCGATTGTTGTAGAACGATAAAAATTGGTAGGTCGTTAGAGCTTGAAATGTTTTGAAAGAAAAAAATCGAAAAAATGGAACTTTCAGTTCAGGGAGCGTGGTATCCACCCACTTTCTCAAAAGTTCTTGTAAACTATATGAAGCCCTTCTGATTGTTGTAGAATTATGAAACTTTGTAGAGCGGTAGGGCTTGACTTTCACCTGGCAAAATAAATCTTTGCAAAAAGGAGTGAAATCACAACAAAAACATAAATGTTAAAAAAAGAGCCAAGTTCTTATATGTACAAGAAACCTGTGCGTAAAAAGTCTGCCAAAAAAAGTAATGAGATCTAAAATACATGCCAAGTATTAAGTTCATGAAGTTTAATATCAAATATCTTAAGTAGAGTAATATTGAAAACACTCCAAACTATGACAGAAATTTGCTATTTAATGATCACTGATTAAAATTTGGTGGATTTACTTGGCAAGTTTTCCCCAAATTACATAACTTAACTGTATGAAAACTTGACCAGTGAACCCACCAAATTTTAATCAGTAATCATTAAATAGCAAATTTCTGTCATAGTTTGGAGTGTTTTCGATATTACTCTACTTAAGATATTTGATATTAAACTTCATGAACTTAATACTTGGCATGTATCTTAGATCTCATTACTTTTTTTGACAGACTTTTTACGCACAGGTTTCTTGTACATATAAGAACTTGGCTCTTTTTTTAACATTTATGTTTTTGTTGTGATTTGATTCTCTCGAAGCCAAGCTTGGACTGATTTGGCTGTATGTTTTGGGTTATTGTCGTGGACAAATCTCCAAGTCAAGGGCAAATTTTCAAACGCAAAAGGCTCCATATTGTTTTTCAGTATATCCTTGTATTGATACTGATACATCCTGCCAGATACTCTTACAATCGGACCAACACGAAAATGCTTCCCACACCATAACGTTGCCGCCACCATGCTTAATGGTCTTCATAGTGTATTTTGGATTGAACTCTTGACCTTTTGGACAACGAACGTATTTTTTGCCATCAGATCTGTTGAACTTCGATTCGTCGCTCCAGAGTACATTTTTCCAGAAAAGTAATAACTTTCGCAGGTGTTCCTTCGCAAACTGTAAACGCTTCTTTAAGTTTCTTGCTGAAACAAGTGGCTTTCTTCTTGCAATGCAGCCATGCAGCCCTGCTTCGGTAAGACGATAATGTCTTATGTCTGTAGAGCTCATAAATGGATCCCTTCGGCTTGCTGCTACCATTGCTCTATCCATGACTTTTGTTGTTTTTCGTGCCCGTTTCTTTCTTGTGGTGTTCTCAAATGTCTTATGCTGTTTCACATGTTTAATCGCGTTGTAAATCATCTTTTTGGAACAGCCCAAGTCCTTCGAAATATCTAGAATACGCCGAAAATGTCTTCGATTTTCGATGCCACTAGCTTTTTAGTTAGAGTTAAATGAAATAATAATCCGGGCAAAATTTCAGCCCTTTAGGTCCATACAAATCGTATGGGAACTTTTTTTTTATTCCTTTTTTTTGATTCCTTCTTTATTTTATAACTTTAGAAGCGGTTATCATACAGCAATGATCAAGGTAAAATCTGAAAGAAGATTTGATGTTATTTAAAAAAGGTCCCTACTTCTTATCTAATTAATGTACTCCTTCCAAAGTTATTCAAGGTCAGATTGGTATTCGTGGCGAATTAAAAGTTTTTTGGATTCCGTGTTGAAAAAATCTACTATAATACAAGGTGTTTTGCAAAAGTTGTAACAAAAGGCAAGTGCGTGTAGGTTGAACTCAGACAAGAAAAAATCGTTTTAGAGTGGGGGTCTATTTCCCCCCATTTAGGCGGGAGGGTTTAAAAAAGAAAAAAATATATATATAATAGTGTCATGCTATTAGCTTTTTAAAGCCAACAATCCATTATTTAATTAACTTTTTAAAAAAAGTTGTTGTTGTAAATATTTATTGAAAAAATTAATTTCAAACTTAGATTTGAAAAATTAAAAAGTGATTTAATATTTTAAATATGTTTTTGAAAAAATTTTCGTCATCAAGTATAATTTTTGTTTATAGATTTCAATACCTTCCTTAATTTTTAATCAGATGCTGAAAACCGCAGGCTTAAATGTTTTGTAGTTTCTGAGAAAATTGAAAATTAAAATACCTACTACTACTACTGGAAATTGGGTGTTTGTAGGAAGGAACAATTTAAATTCCAGGGCGTTAAATAACAAGAAACTTGGTTTTTGTTATTTTCAATTTTCTCAGAAACTACAAACATTTTAGCCTGCGGTTTTCAGCATCTGATTAAAAATTAAGGAAGGTATTGAAATCCATAAACAAAAATTGTACTTGATAACGAAACATTTTTCAAAAAGATATTAAAAATATAAAATCAAGGACCTTTTTTAAATAACATCAAATCTTTTTTCAGATTTTACCTTGATCATTGCTGTATGATAACCGCTTCTAAAGTTATAAAATAAAGAAGGAATCAAAAAAAAGTTCCCATACGATTTGTATGGAAAACAGAAAGTAGCTATGATCGACCTCTAAATATTGACTGAAAGGGCTGAAATTTTGTCAGGATTATTATTTCATTTAACTCTAACTAAAAAGCTAGTGGCATTGAAAATCGAAGACATTTTCATTTGTTTGAATCAGTCTAATACATACATATACCTTACTGTTTATCCGTGAATTTTAAAATTTCAAAAACCAAATAAAGGAGAGGATTTATTAGGTCTGTGAAGCTTAAAAATTCGTGAATAAACAGTGAGGTATGCAACCCCCCTGCTTGGAGTGGGTTCGAGGTTGGGTGTATCCAAAGTTTCTTTTGCATTTAAATTATCTGGAAACTTTGAATTCATCCTACCATTCAACTCCTTTTCATTATGTTTTCTTATGTCAGGAAAAAAAATTTCAGTTTCGGCAGAATTATTTGAAAATATGAAATAAGTTGAAAATGAAATAAGGCCAAATTGGTCTCATTTTGGTTTCATAAACGAAATAAACCAAATTTTAAATTTGGTGCTATTTCGTTTTTGAAAACGTTATACGACCAAATTTTTGAATATCGGCTTTATTTCGTTTGGCGTTATTTCACGTCCCCGATATTCGAATGATCTCAAAAAATATTTGTAGGTAGGGTAGAGCGGGGCTAGTTGGACCACGGGGCAAGTTGGACCACGCCAATAACTCGGAAACTGCAAGTGCTAAATGAAGACGATCATACACGTATGAAGCATAGTTACTTAATCACACGTGCTAAACTGGTTTTAGGTGAATTTATTCTGCCAAAGGAAAACCACGCGCTTATTTGTGTTTTTTGGGTACAAAAGTAAAAAAAAACGAGTTTGTTTCTTTTTGTGTTATCGTGATGAAAACGTGTGAATTTTTCAACAAAGTGCAGTAATTTTGGGAGTTCTGTTACTGACTTTTTATATTCCATTTTTGAAATTGTAAAATTCAAAGTGTTTAATTTCAAAGTGACGAAATATATTCATCAAGGTAGGTGTGGGGTTAGTTGGACCAACTTGCCCCGCTGTTTATTATATATTGGAAAATAGTATGAAAAACTTTGGACACATAAAGTTTCAAAGAGGAAGAAAAATATTATTGCTGTATGGTGTTATCATGTGTATGGAAGCAAATTCTGAAACTTTATCCGGCGAGGAGTGGGTGCAATGCCATTATTGCTGAAATCCAGGCCCATACAAAATTCCCTATTACTGGCCATGGCACCATGGGATCATTAACGTTATCTAAAGTTGTGATTCGAATTAAGTTTTAGTTTGTGATCAAATTTAGTTCAAACTAACGGCGCGGCGGTTATGTCCTTAATAGAGCTTCTTTTTCAACTTTTTAAGCATTGGTCCAACTTACCCCATCTACTGGTCCAACTAGCCCCGCTAGTGGGGCAAGTTGGACCACTTGGACTTGGTGCATTTAAAGTAATCTTATTCTTCTGCTATAACATATTTTTAATTTTTTTAAATTTATTAAAGAAGCGGAAGTTACATTCTTTCTATAGATTCCAGTTTCATCGTTATGTTATGAATAGGTGAAAAGTTATAAGACTTCAAGTAAAAAGTGGTCCAACTAGCCCCGCTCTACCCTACTCCAGTAATCAGACTATAATTGAATCAATTCACGTTGATTTACCACGTTGTCTTAAGAACGAGCTAATTTAGTTGAAAATTCGAATTTCATTTCCAAATTATCTAATTTCCAAGTGTAATAGTGCTATTTTCCAGGTTCAACAAAAATTTGCACTACGGGAATAAAGATTTTATATTACTTTTTTATATTGCCTTATTTTTGGAATACTCCCGAACAACTCTTTGCTTGATTTAATTTTTTTGTGGTTTGGTATAGGTAGTTCTGAATAGGTAAACTAAAATTGCATTTAAAATTCTAAGAATTTATAAAAACTAATTGGCTTTGGTAGGATTTTCTTTGCTTTGGTAGTTTTTTTTTGAGAAGTTTGGTAGGAATTTTTGTTTGCAAGTGGCAACTGTGACTGCTTCTTGCGGTAAGTGTTAAAGTACAACGTTAGAAATGCCATCGACTCCTACTGACTTCTACCTTAATGAATCGAAGATGAGCTGGAGCCAAGGGCGTACGGAAGGCGGGGCAGTGCAACTGCCCCCCCCTGACAAATCAAAATATCTTTCACATATTTTTTGCTGATGAATAACAAAACCTTAACACTAGAAAATTATTCGAGATGTTGAACTTTTATTTTATCAATGTCTTTTGCTCAACAAAATATCTACATGTACGTATTAGAAACTGAATTCCTAGCAAGTTTTTTTTTCTAAGAAAGTAAAATGCTTCATTTGGCACCTTAAAACTGGATTTCTGTTCTAATACCGCAGTGCTTAGAAGAAAAATTGTATCTACATTTTTGGCTGCATTGAGTCAGGCCAGTTTTGACAAATTATTTACCTATTATTTTATTTATACAAAATAATAAGTTAAAAATGCTTGAGAAAAATGTCGTTTGTAAAAAGAACCTTGTTTTTTTTAAGAAAAATGCACGTATTTGTTTTATTTTAAGAAAAAAAGGTGTTACCACCATACTTGCACTTGAAGATCTGGCAAATTACCTACCTTAGAAAGTAAAATACTTGCTAGTACATACATATATGTCTCTAAATGCCAGAAATGTATGTAGATTAGGGTAGCTGTAAAGAGGTTATCAGGGTTAGAGAAGTAAGTTTCCGAAGATACAAAGCCAACCCCACTGAGGAAAACCGGAATAAGTTCAAACAAGCTCGAAAGACCTGTAACGTTCATATTCGAAGAACCAAATTTTTGCATGATCAGAAATTAAGGCAAAAAATACTACAATGTCCCAAAGGTAGTAAAAATTTCTGGTCATTTGTAAAAAACGTACGTAATTCTACCTCGTCTTCGGTTCCAACGCTCGTCTTCAATGATACTCCTGCTGTCAGCTCACTAGAAAAAGCCAATTTGCTTGCAGCACAGTTTGCTGTTAATTCGACGCTGCCAGAGAGTGTCATGACTCCACCTGTACTTGAGAGCGGTAATGATTTTATGGGACAAATCTTCTTTCGCACTCGTACAGTAGCTAGAGTTCTAAAAGATCTTGATGTACACAAATCCGCTGGCCCGGATAGTATCCCTCCTATTGTTCTGAAGAGGTGTTCTTCAACGCTGGCAAAGCCACTGCGTAAGCTTTTCCATCTGTCCTACTATACTGGTCTCCTTCCGAGTGGATGGAAAACAGCATTTGTCCAGCCTGTCCCTAAAAAAGGTGAATCTTCGTCTCCCTCCAACTATCGACCAATTGCACTTACGTCCCTTCTTTCTAAGGTCATGGAAACGCTGATTAATTACCAGCTTAAGAAATATCTTGAAGAACGGAAGCTTCTTAATGACCGGCAGTACGGCTTTCGTAGCAATAGGTCCACTGGTGATCTGATGGTATATCTCACCGAGCAGTGGAACAAATCTTTACATCGTTTTGGAGAAAGTAAGATTGTTGCACTTGATATTTCAAAAGCGTTTGATAGAGTTTGGCACCAAGCTCTCTTATCGGAAATGCGTGCATTTGGTTTTGATGAATCTTTTCTTCGTTGGATTAGAAGTTACCTTTCGGACCGTTCAATACAAGTTGTGCTGGATGGTTTCAAGTCTGATATTAATAAAATAAATGCTGGTGTGCCCCAGGGCTCCGTTTTGTCTCCGACTCTCTTTCTCATTTTCATAAATGATCTCCTGTCTCAAACTTCTAATCCATTAAACTGTTTTGCTGATGACAGCACCCTCAGCTTTTCATATTCGTTTCTTGATTCACATCCTTGTCCTTCGGATGTGGAACTTGAACGGCAGCGTATGATAAGCTCATTAAATTCTGATCTTAACAGCATTGTTCAGGTGGGAATAAGAAACGGTGTAGAATTTAATGCTTCAAAAACACAATGCTGTTTGCTGTCTCTAAAGCAGAACCCACCCCCTATGCCACTATCCATGGGTGGTACTTGCATCGATGAAACTGAACAGCTTTCAGTTCTGGGTATGTGCATCTCAGATCACCTTCTGTGGAATGAACACATATTCAATGTCGCCAAAAACGCTGCTAAGTGTTTAGGTTTTCTTCGAAGATGCAAGAAATTTTTCTCCCCTTCTGATCTGGCTGTAATCTACAAAGCTTTCATTCGTCCAAAGCTTGAATATAATTCTCATATTTGGGCAGGTGCTCCAATAACTCATTTAAGCCTTTTAGATAGAATCCAAAAAAGAGCTCTTAAAATGATAGGTGACTGTAATATAACGGAAACATTCGCATCTCTTGAACACCGTCGTAATGTTTCATGTCTCTCCTTATTCTATCGCTATTTTATAAACAGTGTTCTAGTGAAATAGCCAGTTGCATTCCTCCCCTAAAACAATTCCACCGTAATACTCGCACTTCCAGGAATGCGCATCAGTTTACTCTTGAGCCCAATTTCGGACGTACTGTAAAGTACAGAGATTCTTTTTTCAGCCGAACAACACGAATGTGGAATGCTTTACCCGGCTCTATTTTTCCCCTCCATTTTGATATTCAGAACTTCAAAACTAATGTGCATCGGTATCTCCTTTCTAATCCTTCCCTATTTTCCTAACGCTCGCACTGTGTTCAATCATTTTAAGGGTAGTGCGCGTATATTATAAAAAAAAAAAAAAGGGTAGTCGTTAAAAAAAGTTATCTCAGATGGACCTAAATTGGCTCTAAAAGAAGACAAAAATCCCTAATTTTTTCAGATTTGTATGTCCCTTATAGTCGCTGTAGGGGTTAATTAAATAAATAGCCGTTCCTTTTTTTTGCATACTAGGAAGTTCGCGTAAAATCTGCCAAAAATTCAGAGCATGTAGGTGGGGCAATTTTATAAAATAAGTAAACGCTCGATTCAGCAGCGATGGAGGAAGTCAATAACGACAGAGCTCCGTCATTAAACGGAATACAACATTCAACAATTGGTGAGATGTGGGGTGATATAAAAAGTGTTTTTATGGAGGCTGGATCCGAAACTGTACCCAAGCAGACGAGAGTTAGAGACTCTTGGATATCCCAAGACACCTGGGATAAAATCGAGCTTCGCAAATCGTTGAAGATGCAAATAAATGCCGAAGCGGATGCTCAACGAATGGCTGAATTACGAAAATAGTATCGCTTAGCACAGATGATGGTCTATCGCTGCCGTGTGAGACGTGACAGGAGGGTGAGGTTAGACGGTCTCGCAGAAAGTGCGGAAAATGCTGCAAGAAGAGGAGATATAAGGGAGTTGTACCAAATATCCAAGGAAGTTGTCGCGAAGAAAAGCAACACCAATCATCCTGTAATGGATGTGGATGGTACACTTTTGGTATCAATTGAGGATCAGCTGCTCACGTGGAAGGATCACTTTTGTGCCTTGCTTAATGAGGATTCTGTTAAGCAGAGTGCTGAAGTGCCCTAGCTTAACGAGATGCGTAGATCATATAGGGGTATTGACGTCGAACCCCTTACAGAACTGGAAATTCAATCTTCGATAAATCTTCTCAAAAACAACAAAGCAGCTGGACTTGACGGTATACCAGCCGAGTTCCTGAAAGCTGACCGTGTCAGAACGGATAGTATTCTGCACCCGTTGATACAAGCTGTGTGGGAAAACGAAATCTACCCCAGCGACTGGAAGGATGGTGTAATTGTTAAGTTGCCAAAGAAAGGTGATCTTAGGAATTGCAACCATTGGCGAGGTATTACAGTTTTGTCCGTTTTTCCAAAACTAATGGCAACCATCATTCTGGAGCCGATAAAGGTTAGAAAATCGAGTCTACACTCAAGAGGCATCAAGCTGGTTTCCTCATATCAACCGTGAATATCTATATATGGAGATCACTTCTTGGTAGAGGAATTCCCCCAAAAATTGTTGTCATTATAAGAGAGTGATTTTGCAAGATGTTTTGTTTTACACAATGTGCAGCTATCCGACTCTTTCCAAGTGCGGCAAGGTGTGAGACAGGGAGATGTTCTATCGCCAATTCTCTTTCTACTGGCGATTGACGATGTTTTGACGTCCAGCGTTGGATCAGCAGAGAGGCAGGCATTCAATGGAGACCGTTTGAAAGGCTTAGTCACTTAGACTATGCCGATGATATATGTCTCTTGGCAAATCACAGTACACATATTAAAGGTAATATCATTAGCGTTTTCCTTTTTGTCAGTTCTGCGCATCCATCCAAATCAGTGGAAAATGGCGAATCCCGTGACCCCCACTCGTTAAACATCAAAATTTGTTGTGTGTTATATGTTCATTTGTTACTTATTTATTTATTTTTAGTGTTTATTAACATTATTTTGTCATGCAAACAACATTCCTTCCTAGTTTTTAGTGTTAATTATATTATCCCTTTGTGTTTGTTTTCTTCGTTGTTGTTGTAATACAGCGGACGGGGTCACGCAAGGCTGCCATCTTGAATTTCTTTGACAGTTCTCATTTCGGATAACATGCGCAAGATAATACCTTAGATATGTGTACTGTGTTGGCAAATAACATCAGCGGGCTGAACGGGATGTGTTAAGCTCTGAAAGTAAAAGGAGAGTCGAGTGGTCTTAAAATAAATAGTAAAAAGACAAAAATAATGCTCACAGGCCGATCCACACATCAGAGTATTTTGATACAGGAGACACCAGTTGAAGAGGTTGAACAATTTAACTACCTTGGAAGTATCGTTTCAGCAAATGGTGGTACTGATCTGGACGTTCAAAGTAGAATAAATATAGCTCGCGCTGCCTTCGGTTCTCTGTCTCAAATTTGGAAATCCATTCAAATCTCCTTACGCACAAAGTTGAGATTCTTCGAATCCAATGTCAAATCCGTGCGTTTATACGCTTGTGAAACATGGAAAGTCACGACTCCCATATCGAAAAAATTGCAGGCTTTTGTAAACCGTTGTCTACGCCATATGCTTAAAATTCGCTGGCCACAAGTTATATCAAACGAGGAATTGTGGCGCAGGACAAGTCAAGAGCGGCTGGACGTTGACAAAAGAAAGCGTAAATGGCAATGGATTGGTCACACACTGAGGAAACCAAACGATGAAATTGCAAAGCAGTCCTTTGAATGGAACCCTCCGGGTGCACGGCGAGTCGGAAGACCAAGAAAAACATGGAAATCAACAGTTCTAGCTGAAGCAGATCCACAGAGAAAGACGTGGCCACAGTTAAAATAACTATCTGCAGACCGTGAATGATGGAAACGATTTGTTGGCGCCCTATGCCCCAATCGGGGTTACAGGACTTGATGATGAGACGCTAGATATAGTGAAGTAATAAAAACCAGACCTGTTTACTGTTTCGAGATTGTTCACTTTTTCGAGCGGGAGTTTTCTAAGGCTTTATAAAAACGAACTTGATCCAAAATGCACATTTCGTTCGATGTGAATGTTTTTAATTTTAGCTAAGCATTAAACACGTTTAAACAAAAACCAGAAACAATTCCTTAGAGCTCTCAAACTATGTAAAATGCACAAAATACGTTATTTTATAAAATTTTGTGTGCTCACTATAGTGGATAGTTCACTATTTCGAGATCCACTAAATCGAGCGTCTACTTTAATAGCATAAAATAGAAAAAAATTACTTACTTAAATTAATAAAACCAACGGCAACACTTACAGAAATTTTTTTTTAGCGTTTTGGAAAGCTGATTTAGGCCCATCCAAATATAAAAACTCAAAAAAACCCATATAACGACCATGCTCATGTAGATACGTTTTCTTCTTAGCACGGCAATATCAGAATAGAAATCTAGTTTTTTTATATTTTGAATGAATTTGCCCTCCCTGATCGAAATCCTGCGTAGGCCCTTGGCTGGAGCTCCACCTTCGTAATTAACAGGGAACTGAACCCATTTCGCTCGGCAATTATGGTGTGTGCCAAATGATCTTCATTGAACCAAGCGAGACCGATGTTCTCTGATCGCCATTGCGTTATGGCATTCCGAAGGTAAAAGCAGCCCTTGATCTATGAGGGGGAAACCGGAGCCTGTGCCCCGGGCGGCAGCTAACAGGGGCGCCAAATCAATATGACTGGCAAAATTGAGAAATCTGACGCTTAATGAAATTAAATGAACTGAGATGCGGCAACAGAATATCATATTGTATTTCTCCGTCATTATTTCACCATTTAAAATTTTTTTTCAAAAACTATTTACAACTATAATTTTATTGCAAAATTAAATAAAAGAATCGAGCTACATATATAGCCTATTGAATACACCTTTTAAAAAAACGAACAATTATGTGCAAGGGTTTTTATTATTGAAAATGTTTGTTGGGCCCAGAAGCACGCTTCTGCTACTAAATTAACCCATGCGTTTCTGAGAGAATGGTCACACTGACCACTTTTCAGTATTTTTGGTATAACTCGAAAACTAAGCCGAATTTGACAATTTTACATATAATACTTTTTGTTCAAAATTTTCTATCGAAATGGATAGTGTACAAATTTTTTTAAAACAATTTGAGCAGGAAAAGTAAACAAAACCCAATATAAAAAAATCGAAAAATCAAAGATTTTTAAATTTTTTTCTAAATTGCGCATAACTTTTTTCGGAGCAAAGATACCTTCAAGGCATATGCATGAACAAAGTAAACTGGAGTCTTAAGGCCTTAATATGACATGTTAAAAAAGCCATATTATTTGAAAATTGACAGAGATATAGCCATTCAAGCTTTACCATTTCTCATAATTGTTCACAGTTTTTGCACGAAAGCCTATTTTTTGGTACTTTATGACAAATTTAACGTTTTTAGCACCTAGTACCAAGTCTTATGTTAATCGGACCAGCCGTTCGGTCTGTAAATCTGAAAGCATTTAAGAACTGCCGAAAAACGAAATTGCGAACTTACATCCTTTTTATAAATTCTCTATAGTTCTAATGTCATAATATATCAAAATTTTGATTTCGAACATTTTTACGAAAGTTAAATTTGCCATATTGTACCGAAAAAGGAACTTTCGGGCCAAAACTGCGAAAAATTATAAGAAATGATAAGATTTGAATGGGAATATCTCTGTCAATTTTGAAAAATATTAATTTTTGAACATGCCATATTGAAGCCTTTAGTCTCTGCTTTATTTTGTGTCTGCATGTCTTGACCCTATCTTAGCTTCAAAAAAAGTTATGCACAATTTATTAAACAATTTAGATATCCTTGATTTTTTGATTTTATTTAGGTTGGTTTTTGTTAACTTTTCCTGCTTAAATTTTTTCGTAAAATTTTTTGAACTATTAATTCCAATAGAAAATTTATTTTTGAACAAAGAGTGTTGTATGTAAAATTGTCAAATTCAGCTTAGTTTTCAAGTTACACTAAAAATATTGAAAAGTGGACAGTGTGACCATTCTCTCAGAAACGCATGGGTGAATTTAGTAGCATTTTCGGTTTTAAGCATGCTTATGGGCCAAACAAACATATTCAATAATAAAAACCCTTGCAAGTAATTATTCCTTTATACTCTCTCATTCTCCGGTCTATTGAATAGGCTAATAAAACATTGTTGAAAGTTTTTCTGTTGTTTTTTAACTTTTTTGTTTTGCATTTTTCTTTCCCTCCTCTCTAAGCCGTAGGAGATGGATCTCATTTCTTTAACAATAAAACACTTCAAAGCGTAAATGGCAATTGTGTCCCTCTACAAGCGTCGCACCACACCGCGCCGCCGCGCCACACAGTGGCTCAAGTTGTATGGAGAGGCGGTCATAAATCTATAAAATCTGAACCAGCCAACCGATTTGAATGATATTCTCAGACATGGCTAAGGATAGTATAAGGTATCATGAGAGAAAATTTCCGCCCACTGACACGCCCACTTAACAAAACTGGTCTTATTACTGTCATAAGTGATATATTGAGGGGTGTGTTCCTTGGGAAAGTTTCAGATACAAAATACAAAATTTTTGTCCACGCCCACTTTTGGGGGCGTTATTTCCAAAAAAAATATTTGTGGACCAATTTCTTAGAAAACGATATAAGTTGCTGTAAAAACATGCACAGACAAATAATAATGCAAAATATTTACCACGCCCACTTTTGATGGCGTTTTTAACAAAAATCGTACTTATTAATATGTTTGTTTCGATTTTCTGTGGTCCACTCTGATTTAAACTTGATAAGAAATGTTTCCGAAAATGTTCTGATATGCGAATGAAGAAAAACGTAAAAAAATATAAAAATTATTTTTGTTTATGTTTTGTGGACTCTTGAATATAATTCTGATATGCTTGCAACTATTGATTCACTTATGTTGGGATACGTTAGTTTTAATTGTTGTATGCAAAGATCATCCTTGCGGACAACGCAATGTTCGATAATAATTCGGCGTTTGATATGGTAAAATTTGCCATCTTCCTGGATTATTTTTTTCTTCTGTAGGATTTTAATTCTTGACGATCTAAACTCCTACCAATGCTTTTGTTTAAATACCATTTTTTAAATTTAACCCACGAAAAAAAATGTCAGGTAAAAAATCGCAAAGTTTTCTATACCTACATTATTTATAAAACTCAACGTCAGGCTTCCTTACAATCCTTTAATAGCTTTTATTTATTACAATCCTTTATTATTGGAAAATAATATGTCGAAAAAGGTGAGGGGCACAGGTAGCTTATACATAATTATAAAATTTATTTAAGCCCAGGAAGCAGGTAACTAATAAAACTATACAAAAATCCAGGGCGTTAAGGAAGTCATTCATTCAATTTTGTATGCTCTCAAAAAAAAAAAAAAAATTATAGTGAAAGTGGACTGTAACTGTAACTATTGTGGACTATTGTAAAAGTCTTTTTCTAAAAATAATAAATATATATTTGTTTCCATGGTTTACGGGAAGGATTTGAAGTTATTTAAATAAAACAATAAAAAAAACGTAATTCAAGGATTTTTTTAGTTTTCAAGGGTCTTGAGATATAAATTAGATGAATTTGAAGGTTCGCAGGTATTAGCAGCTATTTTGTTTTTTGTATTCGATACTTTATGGTTCTAAGTATAGTATGTACCATGTGTCCGACTGGGGAAGACCAGGGAACATTCACTTTTTCTTAGTTGAATTTTGAATGTAACTTAAAAAAGGTACTAATTTAAAAAATTCGCAAAAAAAAATTTACAACTATACATATATTTTAACCGACAAAATAAAACAAAAATGTTTACTCTTAGTTCTAGGAGCTGAGAAAATCGCATTTAATTTTTCAACAACTTTTTTTTCAAAATGGCGGATAACAACATTTTCCCCCAGCCAGAGATTCCCTCACGCGTTTCAAAGAACTAGCCAATCTAAAATGATTGGTGTTTTGAAGGTGCTTAGCCCTCGTTCTATTGAAGATTGAAATTGTGTGTGTCAATTTCGTTGAAATCGTTCAAAGAAGAACGAAGCTATAGTATGTTGACATCCTGTTTTGAATATTTTTTTCTGTTACATTTCAGCTGTCGCCTGTCTAAATTTCATTGCAATCGCTCAAGGAAGAACGCAGTTGCAAAATGAAACATCCTATTTTGAAAATATTTTTTTCTGCTATAACTCTGTTCCGGCTGTTACCTCTGTCAATTTCATTGAAATCGCTCAAGGAACAATGAAGTCTCGAGGATTTCAAAACTTTTCTTCAGAACTTTGTACTTTGATACTTTATCTTGCGTAAGTTTGGCTTTTCGAAATTTGTCCTTTCGTTAAACTACATTTTTCTATCTTATTTGAATATTTCGTGAATGGATCTTCAATAGTTCTCGCATGATAAATTCGAGAACGGACAATATACAGATCCTTGCAGATTTGATTCGAATGAAAACTTATTTTACTAGGAACCAAAAAATAAGACTCGCGCTCGAATCGACAAAAATTCCCTTTTGAATTTTGCACGAGAGAAGGAATCATATTATATCGTTCCACGAACCTTGGCTGTGTATCGTCGATGCTCAGGCATTGTAAATTTTCTTATCTATAATGAAAATTTGCTGAATAGGTATGGACTGCACATCTATTACAACATTTTACTCTCCCAGTGACAAAAAATCCAACCAAGTAGACAGGTGTTTTTTTTATCAAAAATGACAGGGGCGCCAAAATCAAGCTTTTGCCCCAGTTTGGGTAAAAGTAGTAGACTCAGGCTCTGTTTTCCGGGTCATGGTTCCGGCGAATGCATGCATTCACCTTGTAAACTTGCTGGTAAGCAAGCCTCCGCTTTATCCTGCCGATCGTCGACAGCAAAGACGGGCGTCCTCTGGATCAATTCCTGCTGTCAGAACTACGTCTCTGGTCTTTGTCGTTCTCTGAAGCTTAATGGCCAAATCACAATCTCGCGTTCGGTCGATCGCGCTTTGACGGGCTTTTTACCGACTTTACGATAATCTGTGTCATAAAACGTGACCCTTCAATTTGCAAAACGGAATGTAGCTTCAGGCTTCGGGCGTTGACAAATTACAAATATGAAAGAATAAAAGTTCTGTTTCCTTAAACTAACACTAGGCGTGTTTTATTATCATCGGGATCTGTGCCGAGATTCAGCTATTTCCGCGAGTGAGATGAGATGACTCGCCTTACTCGCCGACTCATCTCACTTCACTCGCAAAAGTGATTCAGCTATTTAAGTGAAATGAGTAAGTTCGAATTAAGTTTCGAACATGAGACAAAGAATAAATATGAAAGAGCTAAACTCTACCTCCTTGTCACACTCGTTACGCAAAATGAAATGAAATAACAAATACAACAATGTAAATATTGGAATCTTTAATAATGGAGTATCTCTTGTTTCAATTATTTTTTTTTGTCGTAATTAAAGTTTGAAGTGAGTTGAGAAATAAAAAGTTAAATAGTGTCGAAAGTGAATAGAATATAATTTTATTTGATATACATATGTGCATAAATGATAATAAAATAAGATTCAATATTCAATAAAAGGGTATTTGTTTTTATCTACGTTTTTTTTTTTTTTTTATTTCGTTACCTATGCATGAATAGGAATTCTTGAGAAAAGCACACATACCTATCCAAAACTAGAAATTTACCAACACATACACCAAGTCACTGCGGGAATATCTGGCGAGTAATCTGACATTTCATTTCACTCGCTCACTCACTCACTTTTGCTAGCTGAATCGATTTTCGACGAAAAGTGACTCATCTCACTCCCTCCCTGCGATTTCGATTTAGCTGAATCTCGGCACTGGATCTGGATTTACTTTTAACAAGTGTTACAAAAACAATTTTAGAAAATTTCACATTATTTTGTTTTTGTATTACGTGTAAAAGTTAATCCAGATCCAGATCCCGATAATAAAAAATACGGCTACTATAAAAATTCTTCACCAAAAAGGGGGACATTAACTCTCTTTTATTTATAAACAAAAGCAGCAGTGGGTTCGGGAGCTAAATTTGAGCAGGTTTTTTTTGCTCTTAATTATGAAGCAATGAAAAATAAAAATCCCGAACATTTTCTTTTATAAATAACTAGATGCTTAATGTTAGTATGAAACCACTTCACAATTTGTAAACTTAAACGTAACTAACTTTAGCTTAATTTAATTTTTTTAATTTTAACCCACTGATTTCGGAGGAATAACTGCGAAGTTCAACGATGGTTCAACAATATACATCGCTACCATCACATACTTGAACCACCATTATAAACCACGGATTTACAACTGGCCCTAAGAAAATCCAGTTTAAACGACTAAAACAGTGACAGTAGTTCTTGCAAACACTAACCAAATACACCTTTTTTGACAATTGTAAATGTCAAAGTGTCATAATGGAGTTTGTACGATACGATAAAGATAAAGATCGAAACAGAAGGAATTTCAGTACAACACAGCACTCTGCATCACATATTCACCACTCATCACACACAAATCTGAATTTTTCTGCCCGTTTGACATCGTTGTAAGGTACAAAATCACCATACTTAGGGCCAGTTTGTTAACAGTAGGTTAAATGTGCAACTAGATTATCACTGATTCTGTTAAACCCATCGTTATGGACCTGTGATAATCAGAGAGTGTTTGTTCACTCAATTTTCAGTATGATTAATAAATCATAGTTTTTCCAATAATTGTTCCATTTTAAAGTCTATCTGTCAAATCAAATTGTTTATTTTTTTCTTACAATATGGACGATGCTTGGTTTCTGTTTATTCATGTTCCTTGTTCGTAGGAATTTGATAGATTTTGTTTCTTTTTTCTATACCTACGCTTTAGGAATAACCAATGATGAACAAACGAAATTCCAGGATATCTTTGATTAGATCATGCTAATCAAACAGAATCGGCGAGTTACTGATTCTTCAATTAAGTGCTCAAATCATGGATTCTCTGTTTAAAATTTTGTTGAACAAACGCATTCAATGATAATCAACTGGAATAATCATTGATTTAAGTTGACAAAGTGTGAACAAATAGCCCTTAGCAAGTACCGAAACCAAAAGGTATGAAGAGAAAATTCCCTTATCGAGTTCCGAATTTCCTACAAGCATCAACCATAACAACCACAGACAAAGTACAAACAAAGAACACGAAGAATGTTTTTCCTTCCAGGCCACATTTATTTGGAATCTATACAAATATTTACAAAAACACACTTATCTGCACTAGCAAAGATTAAACAAATTACAATTGCATTTACATAGTTTGTATTGTTGACTGAAAATGTGTTTAAGTTTTCACAAAAAAACGAATTAAAACAAGAAAAAATAAGTGCCGAAATAAATAAAATATCCATCCGAGCTCATTTTTTAAGGATCCAAGCAGTACCGACAAAGTTCGGTCAGTGAATTAGCTGTCAAATCCCTAAACAAAACAGACCAAATGAGTGAAGTCACCATACATTTCAATTGAAAAACTTTTACTGATAATTCAAAATTCTTTTGCTTTCGAAGAACGCAAACCAATGCTAATGTTCTATAACCCTTGCATCGACAAAATTCGTCGAGAAGCTTTTAAAAATGGATCAAAACTCATGTGTTTTGTTTCAGATTTCATCATTACAGAACCTGGCACAGTGTACACTGTACATAAACACTTTCTCCGGAACTTAAATTGATTCAAGCAATCGAACATGCCCAAGATGAGAACAGTGCAAACAGCTGTCAAATGTATATAAAAAAAAAACAAAACAAACAAAATTAATTTCACAGGAATATTTAGGTTATTTATTTGATTATTTTGGGTTATCACTGTGTAGTTTTATTCAATTGTTATGTAAATATAAGGATAATAGAAACACGTTAATAAATTGGCATAGTTATATTATATCCAATCTGCCTGTTGAACTGCAACAAAATACATTTCAAACACGTACAGCTGCGGTCAAAATAATAGTAGTACTCCTTAATAAAAAATCAAACTTGAAAAAAAGTTGCTCCCTTAATTTTTAACAAATTAATACCCATGTGATTTTCAAATTGGTGTTTTTAAGCTTTTATTTTCGAAAAAAGAAAAAATTCCAAATATAATATTTTATAAGATATTTTCAAATTTATTGAAGAACTTTTGAAGAACAGCGGTCAAAAAAATAGTAGTGTGCAGATAATACACCTTTAAATATCACAAAAATCAAATTTAGGGCAAAATTTGTATCATAAGATTTAGTTGAGGGTTTGAACCTTAAACTCACAGTAAGTCGCAAGTCCCTTGTTGGAAAAAACAGCAGCACAACCGCGTTGCATCGAGTTTATCAGGTTTTCACACCTTTCTACGTTTATCGAGCTCCATGAGTGCTGTATAGCTTCCCAAAGGGCTTTATTGTTAGTTGGATGGCAACTAGCAACATATTTATTTGTATCGCACAACAAGTTCTCAATGGGATTTAAGTCCAGAGACTGTGCGGCCAGTCCATCACATCAACTCTATTTGCCTGGAATCATTGCTTCGCAAGTTAACTAGTAGGCTTTGGGTCATTGTCTCACTGAAAGACACGTTTCAGTGGGTTTTTCATCTTCAGCATAGAGTAGCATTACTTCCTGGATGATCTTAATACAGATTTCCATATCCATGATACCTTCAATTTGGTGTATTGGAAAAATACCATAGAAGGAAAAACATGCCCGAACCATTATGCTGAGTCCTCCGTGTTTAAGTGTTTTTGCTTTGAAACGTGGATTATATTCTGTGTTTGTTGGCCTTCTTACATATTGATGATGTCAATTTCCACCATATAAAACAATCTTCAACTCGTCGGACCACAGAACATTACTCCGATTTGATGCAGGCCAGTCAAAGTGGTTCTTTTGCGAATTTCAATCTTTTTGTTACATTGTTTTTTTTGTCAACAATGGTACCCCTCCAGGCTGTGGGCGGTTTGAACATGTTCTCGTGACTTTCTACGAACCGTTTAATTGATGGCAAAAACATAAAATATGCCTTTAGTTTCAGAAGCTGGCGTAACGGGAGTGATTTTTAAATGCCTGATGACTCGTTTCATCAACGCAAAAGCGGCTTCCGCCCGCCATTTTCTGACTTTGGCAGTTAAATAATGACTTTTCTTACCATTGTTGGTGAGCATTCAACTTGGCATTGAACCAGCGCATAAGTTTTGCCTTTCGATATCAGTCTTCTAACTAAGACACGCTATTCCGGTGTCCGGTGTTTGCCTCTGCCCATTGCTGGGAAAATATGACCAATTTTTCAATAAAAACTATGAAGATGTTATGGATAAACAAAAACCAACGTTTTTTTAAATGTTTAATTTAAGAAATAAGGGAGAAAAATAATATTTCTTCACATAAACCGTTGCACTACTATTATTTTGACCGACAGAATTCGTAGCTTTGATTAATAACGGTTGCTTATTTGTCATATTACCGTTGCAAATAAAAATGTATGTTTACCCACTCATTAAGAAAATGTTATTAAGTCAAAATGCAACAGTTTGTTACTATCAGCGCAATATTAAATTTACAAAACTTCAGTTACGCAATTCTTGAACTTGTACTACTATTATTTTGACCGCAACTGTACATAAATACAATGAGTTTTATTTCTGCTGTTGTCGTTGCAAATTAATAAAGTAATCACAAAAACACAATTTTTAGTTTCTACTGGCTATAGGAATTACTAATCTATTTTTTTTATCAGAAATGGTAAATTTTATTAAATATTTGCTAAAACACTTCTCATACACACAAAAAAAAGAAAACATAAAAAGAAAAAGTCTATTTCAGTTGTCAAAGCGCGACTGGAATAGAAAATAGATCTATTCGGGCGTTTGGCTCAGGCTTACGATATTAACGATCTGAGGCAAGCCCGACGCCTGAGGTAACATTTAAGATTGCCCCATAAGAGTCCATTGTTTCTGTTCAATATGTCAAAGTCGGCGCGACCGAACGCTTGATTGTGGTTTGGCTATAAACAGCCCAGGATTTACCCTTAGGCCAACCAGGCCCAGGCCTGGGGTATCACGACAAAAGGGGCCACAAAAGTAAGTAAACACAATGAAGCAACTGAATCTTTATTGCAAGCAAAATGGATAATAAATCTTTGCAAATCTTCAAATTCGGCAAACCGCAACGCTCAAGTATTTTCATATAAGATGGCCAGCCTATTGAACGCTTCTTAACGTTTTTGGAGATGCATTCTCATACTAAATACAGAGGGCAAACAACGACAATGCTCCAAATATGTCCGGTCAGTATAAAGGGATGCAACAGCAAATTCTTCTGACAAATCCATATGCAGTCTATGTACCTTGTGCATCACACTCTTTAAATCTTGTTGGTCGCTGTGCTGTGGATTGCTGTCTTATCGCAGTTGATTTTTTTTTCTGTCGTACAATCGCTATACAATTTTTTCCGCATTAACTAGATGGCAAACGTTAAAATCTGCTTTTCAAAATGATAATGTGTTAAAATCACTCTCAGATACACGATGGGAAGCTCATGCTGCAGCTACTTTTGCCATCATTAAATCATATAATAAATTATTAGACACTTAAAACGACATTTCCGAAGATAATCCACTAAAAGGAGATGCTAGGAGGGAAGCTGGTGATCTACTAAACAAAACGAATACTAGAATTTGCCTTAATACTTGTGATTTGGAACGATATTTTACAAAGTTTTCAAAAAGTCAGTAAAGTTTTGCAAAGCGAAGACGTAACACTACTGACGTGCGCGAATTTGTATAGATCATTGTCCGACCAACTGGAGAAAATACGTGATATTTTCGACACTATTGAAATGCGCTCTAAAGAACTTCTACCTGATGGCAGCTACATGATTAAACAAAAACGAATTCGCAAAAAAATGGTAACGATGGTAATGCTCCCGATGTAGATTTAAGCCCGAAGGATAAGTTTCGAATAAACGCTTTTTATATTATTATTATCGATAAGTTAAGAATACAAATGGATTCCAGAGGTAAAATATATAAGGACATTTCTGAACGATTTGATTTTCTTTGCGTTTGGTGTCAATTATCCGGAAGATTTAAATTCAGAACATTTCAGAATTCAGATGCATTAAAATGGCAATAATTTTAAATTTTTCAATCAAGCTAATTTATATAAGATTATGTGGGAAGATAAAATTACATCAGCGTTTCCGAACGTAGACACGGATTACGTTTATTTTTAAGTCTGAAGGTGACAAATTGTTCTGCGGAAAGATCATTTAGTCAATTAAAACGCTTAAAAAGTCCTTGTCGAACAATGATAACGATGGAAAGACTTGATGCACTATCCCTGCTCTCTATTGAGAGTGATTTGCTTCATGAAATAGATTTCGATGAACTTATAAAAGACTTCGCTGCTAAAAAAACAAGAAAACAATATTTCAAAAATTAAGTAAAAAATCTGTTAAAAAAGTCGTATGCATAATGTACATATTCTTGTAACTACCATTATAAATAAAATTAATTTTTGTTTTATGGAATTCGTTGTAATTTGTTTTCTTAAGTATTTAATTTTGTATGTAGTAAACCATACAATATAGGAGAATATACATATGCAAAGGGGGCACCATTTATTCTTCAGGCCTAGGGCCCAAAAAAGCTAGATCCGGCGCTGGCTATAAGACACGGTGGTCGATCTGATCATTCCCTCTAAATATTTTGTTAATTTGGAAGAACATACTTGGGTCGCTAGAATTAATGTAACGATAGTTTTCTACAATTTTGATTATAACTTTTTTTATTTATAACTAACATAAATTGAAGAGAGTTGAATTTGCTACAAATTTGTACCAAAGTTATTTCAAAGTTTTTTTTTCTAAGTTGCCAGGGAAAACTTTTTAGAACTCGTTTTTCAATATGGTGGCCAAATGATAGGGCTTTTAACACCTAAATCGAGTTTTATATTTGCACTGAACCCCCTTACACATCAAAAAGGAAAATCTTTGTCCAACCCAAATTGGGAGGTTATTGTAACATTTTAATAGAAATTTTGGAAAAATGTAAAAAGCTGCTTTATTAGATGATTGACAAAGTTTCTTGGTTATTTTGTTGATACACAAGCATGTGTTATACCATTTTGGAAAGTGCATTATATATGTTCTCATACAAATTTAATTTATTAGAGGTGGTCAAACTTTTTTGAAAATAAATTTTTATACTGAAAAAAATATTTTAAAAAATTATAATAAAAAAAAAATGCAATAAATACTATTAAATTTTGCCAACCATTATTACAACAGTTAGGTGCCAGTTATAGCTATCATTGAAACTCATCATTGATAATTTTAATGATTGGTTTTGAGACGTTTAGGAGGCAAAATCATTTATTATTTTGATGAACGATCAAAGCTCAAGACTTAATTAATATTTATAGTCAAACAAAAATTTCTAATAGGCCCAACTTTCCTCAAAAATTGACTTTTAATTTTTCAAAGATCATTGGTAAGGTAGTTCAATCGTTGAAATAAGAAAAATCTTTTTATGTGGAAAGTTGGGCCTATTTGAACAATTTTTTTGGCTAGAAATATTAATTAAGTCTTAAGGTTTATTTTTCCATCAAAATAATAAACGATTTCACTTCCTAAACGTTTCAAATTCAATCATTAAAATTTTCAATGATGAGTTTCAATGATAGCTATAATAAACTGGCGCCTTATAATAGAATATTACAAAAATAAAAATATAGTAAAAATTGTTCATCCATGGTCGTAGCGTTCACGTATTTGAGGAAAGTAGTACTTGTTAACAACTTTTGGAAAAAACATCATAGCATAGTAGGTTAGGTTAGGTTGAAGTGGCTGCCAGTCGTGGAGACTGACACACTTAGACCATGAGTTGGTCCATTGTGATACCACATGAATCTAGGAAACCCTTTTCCTTACTCGGTGAACCATTTGGAGCTTCTTATGAAGCGTAATAGACTGCCAATGTCTAAGTTTCTCAGATCACTAGGATCATTGAAGTAGAACTCACCAAGGTGAAGTCTTCGTCTATGAGATAGAGCAGGGCACGTGCATAGAAGGTGAGGGATCGATTCTATCTCTTCCTCATCCATACAGCTTCTGCAAAAATCGTTAGCGAATACGCCAAGACGCGTTGCGTGCTTGCCTATGAGGCAGTGTCCGGTTATAACACCAATCATGGAGCTGATGTGCAATCTGCTTAGAGAAATCAAACGCTTAGATCGTTTTAAATCCATTACTGGCCAGATTTGTTTTGTTGCCAAACAAGAGGTGATATCATTCCACCTAAGATTTGTTCTCTCTAAGGCATCTTGCTTCAGCAAAAGTTTACATGTAGCGATGGGTATACCTATTTCTGCCTTACTAGGTAGAAGAGGTAAAGTTGTACCATTTTTAGCGAGTTCATCGGCCTTACAATTACCTGGGATGTCCCTATGCCCCGGCACCCAACACAGGTGAATATTAAACTGTTGTGCCATCTCCAGCAGAGACGAACGGCAATTTAGGGCTGTTATAGAGTTAGTAGAGACCGATTCCAGGGATTTAATAGCTGCTTGACTATCCGAGAAGATGCGGATATCTGTAGTTGATATCACGTTTTCCTTCAGCCAAGATAAGGCTTCTTTAATCGCCATAAGTTCCGCCTGGAACACGCTACAATGATTAGGAAGACGGAATGAGAGACTTAATTTTAGTCTTTCTGAGTACACACCGCCACCCACCCCTTCATCAGTTTTCGATCCGTCCGTGTAGATATGAACCGATTCATCTTCCAAGAAAGCCATATCCTCCCAGAGGGTTCTAGAAGGAATGGTGACTTGAAAGTTTAAACCGAATTGTGGTTTTGGGATGGTGTAGTCAATGCGACTAGGTAGTGACCTGAATGAATTCAGAATGATGGAATGGCCAATATTATTGTTGTACCATTGTGAGGAAGCTTGTAGGCGTAAGGCTGTATTTGCAGCCACCTGTTTGCTAAATATATCGAGGGGAGTCAGATATAGCAGAACGTCTAGAGCGGCAGAGGGTGTCGTGCGAAGCGCACCACTTATGCATAAACAAGCCGAGCGTTGTACTTTGTTTAGTCTGTCGCAGTTTACCGCTTTATCTAGAGCAGTCCACCATACTGCAACACCATATGTGAGAATCGGTCTAATCACCGATGTGTATAGCCAATGAGTAATACGAGGTTGAAGGCCCCATTTGTTCCCAACGGCTTTTTTGCATGAGAAGAGTGCTACTGTGGCCTTCTTGACTCTTTCTTGTATATTAGGTTTCCAACTTAACTTTTTGTCTAAAATAAGACCCAAATATTTTGCCTGATCAGTGAATGTTAATGGAACACCTTTAATAGAGGGAGGATCTACATGAGGGATTTTATATTTCCTTGAGAATAGAACAAGTTCTGTTTTATGAGGGTTGACGCCCAGACCACACCGGTCTGCCCAATTGGTTAGTCTATTTAAAGCATTTTGTAAGAGTTCTTTTAAAGTGGTAGGATGCTTTCCTGATACGGCAATAGCAACATCGTCCGCATAGGCAATCACTCTGTAACCCTCCTCTTCCAGGCATATTAGCAGCTCATTTACCACCAAGTTCCATAGAAGGGGAGAAAGGACACCGCCTTGCGGCGTACCTCTACTAACAGACCTTCTAGCAGAATAGCTACCTAGTTTTGAGTTGATAACCCTGCTCGTCAGCATTTGGTTAATCAATTCTCCAAGTGAACCATCTACCTTCAGAGATGTCAGCGCAGATGCGATTGCAGATGCGTCGACATTATTAAAAGCGCCTTCTATATCTAAGAAAGCAACCATGGTGTACTCTTTGTGATGGAGGGAATATTCAATGGTTCTTACTAAACTATGTAAGGCAGTTTCTACAGATTTCCCTTTGCAGTAAGCATGTTGACTCGTAGACAAAAGTCGCGTGTCAATGCATGATCGTAAGTGGATATCAATCAATCGTTCAAAAGTTTTTAGAAGGAATGATGATAGACTAATAGGTCTGAGATCCTTTGGGTTTACTTGGGAGCACTTTCCAGCTTTGGGTATGAACACAACCCTAACCTCTCTCCAAGACAGGGGGATGTAGACGAGTGCTAAGCAGCTAGTAAAAATAGACTCCAGAATTGGCAGAATTAAATCTTTATTCATCTGGAGTTCGGCTGGTATTATGCCATCTGGTCCCGCAGACTTGTAAGGCTGAAAGCTGTTGAGCGCCCAATGCAGTTTTTCCCTTGTAATCAGACCTTGTGGATAGCTTGGATTCATATCAAACCTATTACGGTCGAAGCTATTAATGTTTTGAGAGCTACCAGGGAAGTGAGTATCCAATAGCAAGTTAAGCGATTCTTCGCAGGAATTTGTCCATGAGCCATCAGCATTTTTTAAGCAGCTTGGCATTACTGGATTTGTAGAGAGAATTTTTCTTAGTCTAGATGCCTCTGAAGTTTCTTCTATTTTTCCACAGAAATTTCTCCAGGAGGATCTCTTTGACTTTCTCAATGCTTTCTTATACAGTTTGAGGGTTATTTTATAAGATTCCCAATCTGACACTGCACGAGTGCTTTTAGCTCGATTGAAACACTTGCGACAGTCTTTCCTGAGCGGTTCAAGCCCAGAATCCCACCAATGTGGTTTCTTTTTCCCCCTAACTAGAGTAAGTGGGCAGGATGTAGCCATAGATTTGTTGAGGGCTAATGTGAGATCATTGACCTTGCAGTCAAGTTCATAATTATTAGAAGGAGGATTTAAGAGATCTGGTTTTAATAGCCCCTGGAGTGTAATCCTATATTTGAGCCAGTCGGTTTTTCGAGGGTTTCGAAATTCTACGCGGCAAGGATGTTCATCGATGAGACTGAATTGAATGTATCTGTGATCGGAGAACGAGTGTTCATCCGACACTTTCCAATTCGAGATCTTATGATGAATGGTGTCTGAGACAAGAGTAATATCTAATACTTCCTGTCGGTTTTTAGTGATGAAGGTAGGTTCATTACCCACATTACTTACAATAAGGTTAGTACTTAAAATAAAGTCAAAAAGAGACTCACCTCTATTATTGATATCAGTACTTCCCCATACTGTATGATGGGAGTTCGCATCACTCCCAATGATGAGGCATATCTTCTGCCGTTCTGCATGAGCGATCAGTCTCTCCAGTGTATGACCGGGGAGAGGGCCGAGGTGGTCATGGCCCAGATACGCCGACACTAGCCAGTACGTCTCATTGGCCGTTTCGAGCCTTGCGGCGGTGATATCTCTATCGCTGAAATCAGGGAGTAAATATACATTAGTGCTACGCTTAACTAGTATACACGATCTAGGGTCACCTTTATCAGACGCATACAGTACGTAGTATCCAGGAGTCCTGAGTCCACTAACAATGGATTTAAGCATAGTAACTACTGGGAAAATATTTTTTTTATATTTTTTTCTGAAAAGGTCATAAAGCTTGCTACAACCACTTGCAAGCTTATCCATTATTTACAGGACCCCCTGTATATGTTACCGGAAATGTATGTAATCCGTCATTATATACCTACATATAATTCCTAGGAAATGTACATATATAACACCAAAATTCGCCAGGAAATGTGTGAAATATTTTTTTCTTTACGCATTTCCTAGGAATTCTATGCATTTCCTAAGCAGCAAGGCATTGTATAAAATGATACAGATCTACAATTATTGTTGATAAATCCCGAAAACCCAAAATCCCGAATAGTTTCTTTAAATCCAGATTCTTTAAATGCAAAAGAAACCCAACCTCGCACCCACCCCAAATCCTATAATGTGCCCGAGCAGGGGGGTTACATACCTCACTGTTTTTTCGTTTCATGCTGGGTGCTAGCACTGATCTTATTTACACTTGCTTTGCTTGCATTAGTACTGTGCTGGCACCCAGAATTACTGCGAATAAACGGTTAGTGATTTGGGGTGGGTGCGAGGTTGGGTGGATGCAAAGTTTCTCTTCCATTTAATGAATCGGGATTTAAAGAAACTTTTCGGGATTTTGAGCTTTCGGGATTCTGGATTTTTAGGATTTTGGGTTTTCTGGATTCAGAATTTCGGGGTTGTGTCCGTCTCCCTCACTATTTCTGTGGTATAATATTTATTTAACACATTTCCTAACATTATTTAGCAGTTGTATACAATACCTATAGGAAATATATAAATTTCCTAGGAAATGTGTGTTTTAAATAATCTTTTACAAATCATTTTATACATTTCCTAAATAGGCTCGTCATTGTATACATTTCCTAGGAATTGTATATAATTCCTAGGTTTCATACATTGCCGGTAATATATACAATTTTCTTGAAGCCACAGTGTCTTGAACATAAGAGCAAGTACGTGCGACCCAGTTGTGCATTTTATTTCTTTAACTTACAAGAAAATTACCTACATGTCAACGCAGAGAAATCTGTAATAGCATACAGTTTGCTCTACAAAGCAGGTTGTCAAATTGGGCTATTTATCATAAATTGGACTATCTTTTTCCTATTTCCTAAATTTGCGACAAGAATTTGGAAAAAGTAGCCCAATTTCATATTACTTCTATGACTTTTAAAAAATTCGTTTCATAAGTTCAACGATATATTTAAGTTCGTCCAGATTTTAAGGATATGTCCTTGGAAATTATTCCAAATAACAAGAAAAACGTGGAATGTGTAAGTAATTCTAGATTTTTTAGATGAGATTGGGCTAGTCTTTGGGCAGCGATTTTGAACTATAAGAGTTCTGAAATTGGGCACAAAGTGCTTCTTGACCATGGGTGTCTGTGTTTGGCAAATAACGGACACCCTAATGTGTATCCATAAATGTACACAGAGACTGATACTAACTCTTATTAAACCTTTTTTCCAGGCGCACCACAGGTTCTACGGCTGAATCCATCCATGCATTCAGTCTCAGTAGAAAAAGGCGAATCTGCTAGCCTATCATTGGTAGTTTGTGCCGATCCAAGACCACATCGCGTTGCCTGGGAATGGGGTTCGTTGCGGTTAGAAGCTGGAGCTGGAGTTGGTAAGTTAACACGATAACATCATTCATCATAAATAGTGTCTACAGTCTCTTTTCTTAACGTCTATCTTTTGTATTCCTATATCCAACATTGAAAAATTAAAGCAAAGTATTTGTAATTAAACCCCTTCTGTTTTCGAATTAACTGCAACGTGTGGCGTAGCTTCAAGATAGAGTCAGAATGTTACTGTTTCTGCGGTCTCTACTAATCTTAATTTTTTTTTTTACAATTTAATTTCTAAATTTTCTGTGCAAATTTCCTTCCTTAATAGCTATAAAAGGTGCTGTTTCAACATTAAATTGTAGAAGTTACTTTTTGTAAAAGAATTATTTATTTATTTATTTATAAATATTCACAATAAATTTAAATCTATTATTAACATAATTTTAAAAGAACACTAGCATCAAAATACTTTCAGCTCTTAATTTAATTGGTAAAAACCGTTTATAAAAGTGAGTTAAACTAGAGTAAGAAAGTATAAATAATATGATAATATTATGTACTAGCTGGCCCGCCCCGGCTTCGCACAGGCATAAAATTTTTAAGTTACGTAGAGAAATTAAATTAATTATCAATGATACTACCTACAATAATAGGTATATATCTATATTATATAAATATTGAATTTGTTTGATTGGTTATTAATATCGTTTTCGATGTGATTTTGGAATTGTTTTATTCCTATTGTATATTGAAATTTAAACTTTTGGATAAAATATAAATTTTCGTTGTTTCATCTTTTGCATTGACATGTAAATCCGATGACTTAAACGTCTTGAACATTTCTAGATACATAAAACTGTCCAATTGCGAAGCATGGATTTTTTAGTGCCAGCCCACACACCTTTTGATTATAATCATTGCAAAGGCAAGTCATATCAGAAATTGTAAACTCTTCAATTTAAAAGGCGTTTCTTGTTACCATTAGACTGTGTGATAGTAACATATTATTTTTCTCCTTTGAATTCGCCATTTGAAATCGTTGCACTGATTACGTTATTCATCAATCTTTTCACAACCTCACACACATGTTGTTTTATGTCATTTCTACATCGACCACTAATCATTGGAAAACCCCTTATACAGTACAACACGGGTATTAGAATTAAGAAAGTCTGAATATCTGAATGTCATCCTAAATCCGAGTTTTTCTTTTCTTCAAATAACTGAAATAAGCAAAGAAAAACTCCGTGTATTAGATTGCGTTTCTTATCTATATATTAATACGTAAACACTTTTCTATATCTCCCTTTTTAACTGACTTAATGGCATCGTATTTTCACAATTTTTTTTTATTTGAAAGGTATAGCCAATCGCTCTGGCAGAATCTAATTTTTATATTAATATGTTGCCATTAAAACATTAATAGAGAAAGGTCGAATTTCGACCACGGGGCGATACTAGTATTTATAAATGCCTGACAAAGTGCGTAAGCATCCCCGATCATTTGCAAAATTAAAAACAAAAACAAAAAGTTGTTAATATAAGAAAAGTCACAAAATCGAATAATTTATTTTGGTCATATCATTATGTAGTTACATATTATGTCAGATGTAATGCATATTCGTTTGTGTCTAATGCGCCAGTTATAGCTATGTATCATTGAAACTCATCATTGTATATTGTAATGATGTAATGATTGCGTTTAGAAAGTTAAATCAGTGGTTATTTTAATGCCAAAACAAAGCTTTTGTCCTAATTATTAATTCTGGCAAAAAATCATTTTGGTCCAGCCTTTCACATGAAATGAGTTTTATTATTTCAAGGATTAAACTACCTTACCAACGATCATTTAAATATTCAAAGTCTTTTTATCTAGAAGAAGTTGGGTCTATTTGAAATTCGTTTGGCTAAAAATATTAAGTAAGTCTTGAGCATTATTTCTCCATCAAAATAATAAATGATTTTGCGTTCTGAATGCCTCAAAATTGAAGAAGAAAATTTGTCAAGCTCATTTGTCAAGCTCAAATTTGTCCTCTGAAAACTATGACTTGCACCTAACAGAGAAAGTAATAAAAAACTTGCTTTTTTTTTATTAAAAAAAATAATGAATGATTAGAAACGGTATTTATTTCATATTTTGAGATGAGATAGGACAATCAAGACTAAAATGTATTGTCCCGTTTTTTCATACAATGAATTCATATGTATGTACGATGCATCCTCAAGTGTCGTATTCCAATTTGCAATAGTTGGCAATCTTCTCCATATATGCCCAGTTTCCCAAAACTTGTTCTTGATTGTTGGCCTATGAAGGGCAATATACAAATCGCAAATAGATTTATTCTTCATTATTTGGTAGTCGGTGTATAACCAAAATAAATTCACATAAAACCTTCAACAACTTTACCCGTTTTCTCTTTTGCCTTTTCATTTTCCGGTATAGGACACACGCTGACCGTCAAAAACTGTTGAAGGATTGGAGATGGAGATTTGAAAATACTCCAAGCTTCTTGTATAATAATTTGTCCTAGCCAGCCATAACATTTTCTTAATTTATATGTATGTTTGCAAATGTTTTACAACGACAATACACAAAAAAAACTAAACTTTTTCAGTCTGACCAATAATTATTATATTTACTGACAGAATATACAGAGCTTGTTTTTGAAATAAGCTTTATTTTTTCGCATACAAATATCAATTTTTCTTTTTTATGATACAAGTGCAGCGCCACTTATTGAAAATTTCTCAAATAACTTTTAAAACCTTGCCAGTCATTTTTTGAATATAACCCATAAATTTGAGCTCAATCTGACGTGTAGTTCTTGAGTCTATAGGTCATACACAGACAAACATTCATTTTTATATACAGGGTGTCCTATAAATAATGGATAACCTTGCAACTGGTTATAGCAGGCCTTATGACCTTTCCAGAAAAAAATATAAAAAAAATATTTTCCCAGTGGTTACTATGTTATGATGTTTTTTCCAAAAGTACTACTTTCCTCAAATACGTGAACTCTACGACCATGGATGATCAATTTTTGCTATTTTTATATTTTTGTAATATTCTAGAATGACTGTTGTAATAGATAGATGGTACAATTTAATAGTAGTTATTGCATTTTTTGTATTCTAATTTTTTAAAATATTTTTTTCAGTACACAAACTTATTTTCAAAAAAGTTTGACCACCTCTGATAAATTAAAATTGTATGAGAACATGAATGGCCAATTACTCAAAAAAGTTGTCCATTTAATGCACTTTCCAAAATGGTATAACATATGCTTGTGTATTAACAAAATAACCAAGAAAATTTGTCAATCATCTAATAAAGCAGCTTTTAACATTTTCGCAAAATGTCTATTAAAATGTTAAAATAACCTCAGAATTTGGGTTGGACAAAGATTTTCTCTTTTGATGTGTAAGGGGGTTCAGTGCAAGTATAAAACTCGATTTTAAGTGTTGAAAGCCCTACCATTTGGCCACCATATTGAAAAACGAGTTCTGAAAAGTTTTCCGAGGCAACTTAAATTTAATTAATCTTAGAAAAAAACTTTGGTACAAATTTGTAGCAAATTTAATTCTCTTCAATTTATGTTAATGCACTTTTTACCATAAAGCTATAAATAAAAAAGTCATAATCAAAAACATATGCATTTTTTCAATGTTCAAATTTTGATTATAACTTTTTTATTTATAACTTTAGGGTAAAAAGTGCATTAACATAAATTGAAGAGAATTAAATTTGCTACAAATTTGTACCAAAGTTTTTTTCTAAGATTAATTAAATTTAAGTTGCCTCGGAAAACTTTTCAGAACTCGTTTTTCAATATGGTGGCCAAATGGTAGGGCTTTCAACACTTAAAATCGAGTTTTATACTTGCACTGAACCCCCTTACACATCAAAAGAGAAAATCTTTGTTCAACCTAAATTCTGAGGTTATTTTAACATTTTAATAGACATTTTGCGAAAATGTTAAAAGCTGCTTTATTAGATGATTGACAAATTTTCTTGGTTATTTTGTTGATACACAAGCATATGTTATACCATTTTGGAAAGTACATTAAATGGACAACTTTTTTGAGTAATTGGCCATTCATGTTCTCATACAATTTTAATTTATCAGAGGTGGTCAAACTTTTTTGAAAATAAGTTTGTGTACTGAAAAAAATATTTTAAAAAATTAGAATACAAAAAATGCAATAACTACTATTAAATTGTACCATCTATTTATTACAACAGTCATTTTAGAATATTACAAAAATATAAAAATAGCAAAAATTGATCATCCATGGTCGTAGAGTTCACGTATTTGAGGAAAGTAGTACTTGTAAACAACTTTTGGAAAAAACATCATAACATAGTAACCACTGGGAAAATATTTTTTTTATATTATTTTTCTGGAAAGGTCATAAGGCCTGCTATAACCATTTGCAAGGTTATCCATTATTTACAGGACACCCTGTATATAGATGTATGATGTATGAATGTATATTTTTCTATAATCAAATTTTTATGTTGTGTTTGTATAGTTGTTTATAAATTATTTCAATATTTTTTTTACTTGGGTCTTGAAGAAGTTCCAGGACGTTATTTTGGTGGTTGTTGAAGTCTTGAACAGGATTTCCAGAAAGATAGCACAAACCCATGAGATGCGTTATCGTAATCACATTGTTACATTTTGGGCATATCGGAGGTGCTTCCCTTTTCAAAAGATGCTGGTGCGTTAGGTGGGTGTGTCCAAGACGCAGACGAATAAATTTGATTATGTTTAACTTCGACGTATTATGAGGGAAGGTTGGGTTGATTTTGTAAGGGTTTATTTGATGTCTCGGATTTTAACAATTTTACTAGAGTCATGTCTGGTGTTTAAGATAGTTTTTAAGACGGAAAGGCTATCAGACCAGATAGTCCATTTACCATTAGTATGTGAAAATTTCTTAACGGCTTCATAGATAGCTTTAGCTTCGGCTGTGAATACTGAGGCAGTATTTGGAAGGATGCCTTTGAACGATTGTTGATCCATTGTGTGATGTTACTGCAGAAGACGTACTACTAGAAGTTTTTGAACCGTCGGTCGGTATAAATAAATGTCCATCCTTTTGTGGCAAAGTCGTGGTATAGTTCAAGAAACCTTTTTTTGTATATTATATTGCTGGTGTTTTCTCTCGGGAGTTCGTGGAGTTGTAGTGAGATGGATGATGTATTTAGGTTCCATGGTGGTGAGGATGGTGTACATTTTGCAAAATGCTTAAACGGAATCTCAAAACTGTTTGCCATTTTTAGAGTGTTATGTATGGCCGAGGGAATTCTTCTCCGCCGTTTGTGTTTCATAGCTAGGGCAACATCCTTATCGATCATCGAACCCGTTTGAAAAGATTAGATAACTTAACCATGAGTTTTAGTGCCAATTCTGAAAACCTTTCTTCAATTGTAGGTAGGCCGGCTTCAGCAAGAATGTTTTTTATAGGACTTGTGATAAAAGCTCCTAAACTTTTCCATGCAGCTTGATGGTAAGTTGGTTTAAATATATTTTTAGTTGATTTCGGACAGGAACCGTAAATAGCTAAAGCATAGTCTATCTTACTAAGTATTAAAGTTTTAGTCATATAACAAAGAGTATTGACATGTACATTACTTTTTTTTTAAGAAAGATACTTAATAATATTGAGCCTTGATGCTAATGACTTTTTAGGGGCGGTACAGTGGGGCTTCCAGCTATACCTCTTATTAAAAATTAGACCTAAAATACTTAAATTAATAACATTTTCAATAAGTATATTGTTGAGAGATAAATTTAAATTTTGACAATTTATTTTGCGACAAACATGCAGTATCTTACATTTTTCTAAAGATAGTTTTGATCCAGACATGGAAAACCATTTTGTTATCTCTTTAAGAAGATTAGAAAAAACTAATTTTGTTTGATTTAGATCATTGTGTTTACATAATATTAATGCATCATTAGCATACACACAGTGATCTAAATCCTTATATTTTGAAATTAATATGTTTAGCTTATCAAAAGCGATGGCAAAAAGGATAACTGAGAGGGGAGATCCTTGTGGGATTCCATTTTCAAGGGATATGGTTATTGAAAAAGTGTTACCAATTTTGACACAAAATTTTCTGTTGGTTAGAAATGATTTTATATATTTGAAAATTTTGGGCCGAAAACCCCATTCACTTATTTTTTTTAACACAAGGTGTATTCCAATGCGATCGAAAGCTTTTTCAAAATCGAGTGCTTAGATAGAAATATGGTTTCGAGCAGATAGCGCATCAAAGGGCACGGTAGTGCCCAGCCAAGTTCGCGGCACTACACCCTTTTTACAGGAACAAACCCAGGCGATTTTCAACCCCCCTCTAACTTCAGTACCAATAAAGTCAGAAACTTCAAATTCGGAGTATTTTCTGAACTGATCAAGCACAGGTGGCTTACCAAATTTCAACTCTTTATTTGAAATTACATAATCTAAGTGAAGTAGAGCGTCCATACAGCCTCTTTTTGGTTTGAATGCTACTTGTTTCTGACTAATCAACTTTTTCGATTCTGTAAACCAAAGGATACGGTTGGCAATTATTTTTTCTAAAATTTTCGATAAGCATGGTAGCAGTGAAATCGGGCGGTAACCGTCAACTTTATCAATTTCTTTTTTTGGTTTAGGAATTGGTATAATGCATGCTGTTTTCCAACTTTGAGGTATAATACCCTCATCCAGTATGCTATTATGGATTGTGATCAGCCTTACTTTGGCTGCTTCTGGTAGATTCTTGATTATTGGATAAGAGATCTTATCACGACCAGGTGTTTTACCACTTAACCTTGACAAGCAACTCTCGAGTTCTATTAGAGAAATATCTTTTTCAATTTGTTTTGCAGATATATTTGTTGGAAGTTTAGGGACTAAAACAAATGACTCAGATTTTGCTTGTACAAATGTCGAAGAAAAATTTGAGTCCTTTGAGTTATCCGACCATGTGTTTGCGAAAATGTCGGTAATCTCATCTGTAGAACAAATATGGTCACTTGGAATTTCGATGGATACTATCTTTTTGAGAGCTGGGTTTCCCGTTAGGTATCTTATACTTTGCCAAACCTTGCTTGTAGATGTATTCGGATCAATTTGGGATTAAGTTTTCAAAGCTCTTCAATTTGCAAATTTTTAGATGTCTTCTAAAAACTGCATTTGATTTTTTTATAGGCTATCTGATTAACTTGTGCAGGATTTTTTTTAAAAGTCCTCCAAGTTAAAACCTTTACTGCTCTTAGCCTAGCAAGCTCCGGATTCCACCATGGAACCACAAATAATTATATACAGATGTCTCACCTCCATAGAAAATTCTGTCTTCAAAAATTTTATCAGCCGACAAATCATCAGCCGACAAAATGCTTTTTAAGTGGATTTCATGAGAAGAAGAGAATTTTAAGCCGACAAATATCCAAGAAGAAAAAGCTTTTTCTAATAAGAAAAGAGATCAACATGGAAAACTCTTTGAATAGTTTTCTCATTAACACAAAAACAAATGACAGAAGAATTTCTCTCACACAAAAAAAAAATTAAAGATACAGGAGAAATTTAGCTTTGTGTAGATTTTCAGATGTTTTTTCTTCTGCGGAGTTGGTTTTAATTACTTTGCTATTCAGATGCAGATCGTGGACACTGGCATTGTGATTTTGAAAAGAGAAACAGCAAAATTATTTTTGGTGCGACCTTAGCATATGACACATGTTTTTAAGGTAGTTTTTAATGCTGCATCAAATGACATCAAAACCAAGTCGGCCTCCCTGAAAGAAGTTATTGTCATTTTTTTGTATGGATAAATATATTTTCTTACTGTTTCTTTTTTCATTTTTGTGAATGGGTACCTACTTCTTTAGTAGTTCAAGTAATATGGAAACAGTTTTGTAATTGATAGAAAAATTAATAAGAAATACATTGATAGTAGGTAGCACATTTTAAACACTTTTTATTTCAATTCTATCAAAAAATATTGGTATGCAATCATATTAGTTCTTTAAAAACCTTTCGCTATCGGCGATACGTAAGTTTAAGTTGTTTTTTTTTAATAAAACTGTGACATTGAAGGATTGGTTACTTCATCAGACAATTTTTATAAAGTTTAATCATAAATCACTGGTATATTTTGCTTTTTTTCTATTTAATAATTTTTTTGAAAATATTTGAAAAGACAATTCAAAAAATATTTAATCAATTGGAATATGTATTCAAATTCAGAATTATTACAAATATTTACAAAAACTGATCTAAGGGCGGCGATTTAAATTAAAAAGGTCACGGAAAAGGGAATAACTTTTTTGATATATATGTAGTAATGTTTTTGAAAAAAAAATGGAAAAAACGAAGTGAAAAAAAAATATTTACTCAAGCTCATTAGAAGCGCTTTTTACAAAAATAAAAAAATGGCTAAGCTATTGAATATACACCTCAAGGAGTTAGGGTGCGTTTATGCTAAAGCTGAGATAAACAATCCGAGCAGCTATGTTAGCAACGATGAACTCGAAGATCGAATCACAGCTTTTATGCTGTGTTCATATTGGAGCGTCGATAACTGATGTTTTCTTAAACAAATTATTTATTTTGTTTTCAATTATTTGATTTCATCATAAAATTTTCAGCATCTTTCCCCGATAAGAGCTTCAAGAATATAATCGATGATTTTCCTTGCTCACCTTACCCTAAGGTGAGGTTAGTTCAATCATTTTTACTTGCGATATACCGTGGTGGACACATAAATAGCACACTTTAACCTTCATTTGGTTAATTGCATTCAGGCCTGAGCTTTTATTTTAAAGTAACGGGATCTCTCTTTGTTTTAATTATATGAAAACAGGAGATAATGAAACCGTTAAAATTTTATGTTTTTTCCATTACCTATTCGAATTTTTAACAATAGTCGTGAATCATCATTGTTGAAGCGTGGTCATTTAATTAGCACAGTTGGAGTTACATTCAAAGCAGATTAATAATTTAATGTTTAACATAATTTATTGGAACGGTAAGTCTATTTGTGAGGTCAATTTAAAATAAGTAGCTATAAAAGTATACGATAGACTATAAAAATATACAATAGATATGGGAAAAGGACCACATTGTTCATCAGAAAAAAGGGCTTTAATAAACGAGTTGAAAGGTCAAGGAAGAACCGTAAGTGAAATATCGGAAGTATTAAACTGTTCCAGGAAACTAGTATATAATGCAATTCGGCATCTAGAAACTTATGGAACTCCAAAAATTTTTATAGAGCCCCGCGTGCAAGAAAAATGAGTGTAAGAGAGGACAATTTAATACACAGAGCTTCGACTGCAGACCCATTCAAAACTTCGAAGCAAATAAAATTAGATGTTGAGTCACAATACGGTATTTCATTGTCTTCCCGAACAATACGACGACGCCTGAATGAAAATCACTTAAGAGGCTGCATAGCCCAGAAAAAGCCGTTTGTTTCGAAAAAAAATTTAAAGTGCAGAATTCAATTTGCAAAGGAGCACCTTCGAAAACCTATACACCAGCAACACAACTCAAAATACACACTCAAGACAATAAAACATGGAGGGGGACATGTTATGGTGTGGGGAGCTTTCTCTTGGCACGGTGTTGGGTCCAATTGTCAAAATAAACACAAAAATGGATCAACATGTGTATAAGAACATATTGGAAGATCACATGATTCCCTATGCTGACGACAATTTGCCATTGACCTGGCGATTTATGCACAACAATGATCCGAAGCATACTTCTCGCCTGGTGCAATCGTGCTTCGAAGGTAATTTTGTCAATGTATTGAATTGGCCGGCTCAGTCTCCCGATCTCAACCCGATTGAGAATCTGTGGAATGACATTGAACGCCAAATAGAAGGTCAAAATCCTTAAAACCACAATGAACTATGGGAAAACATCAGAAGTGCCGGGTATGCAACGCCAATAGACACTGCAGAAAATTAATGGAAAGTTTGCCAAGAAGATGTCAAGTTGTCATTGCAAACAAGGGATTTCCAACAAAATATTAAATTAAATGTTGAAATTTTAAGGTTCAAAATCTTTTTCAGGTAATGTGCTAATTATATGTCCAAGCAATAACATCAACTTTGAAATAACTGTGTTACTTTTGTTTATTTTGTACAGTTGTGACTGGATCAAAAACAAAAAAATGGATTTTTTATAGATCACATGATGTGTTAGCTTTCAAAAATCCACTAACTTACTATATAGTTAAGCCCAAACTGTTTTTATATTCAAATTTAATAAAAAATAAAAATTAATAAAAATGTGTGCTATTTCCATGTCCACCACTGTAGGTACTATAAGGCAAGTTTTGGATTCGTGCAAAAAAAATAATTTCGAGATAACAATCAAACATGAAATTACGATGATAGAGAACACGAAAAAAGTGGGTGACGAAATTCTGTCTGTCTGTCTGTCCGTACCTCAACCTACAGCCTAAACCACTGAAGCGATTTTCTTCAAATTTTGAACTTAAGGTTTTTTTGTAACTCTCCAGAGGAGAAATTGAAATTTTTTTTTAGCTAAAAAAATAACGGTTCTTGCCATACAACCGTTAAGGAAAAGCTTATTTATCTCAAGAACGGCTCCAACGATTTTGATAAAAAAAAATCAGTGTATTATTGTAAATATAATGTACCTATTAATAAGAAAAAAAATCACCAGAAACATTTATTAACGGTACCTGCCATATAACGGTTTTTTTGATTTTTGATTTTCTCATTAACCTCTCATCCGATTTCAATGAAATTTTTTGCACAAAAGCTTTGTTAAAATATAAATAATACTGCATACCAAAATTTTTGAAAAAATAAATTTTTTTTTGAAAATTCAATATTTCAAAAACGGGTTGATGAATTGTTTCGAAATTTCAGTTTTAAATGTATATTAATATATACTCAAAATTGCCATACCAATTTTTTTTTTTAAATGTTACAAAAATTTTATATATAAAAAATTAATTTTTAAGAAAACGGCTCCAACGATTTTAAAATTTTTTTTTGCAGATATTCATATCTTTTCAAGTAATCAAATGGCATACTTTTTTTGAGCTCTAAGTTATTTATCAGGCTGTTTATACAATTAAAACGATTTAAATGCTTTTTATACTTTTTCTATAATTACTTGAATATTTTTTAAAGTTCTTAAGCCCCACACAACTTGAACATAAGAGCAAGTGCGTGCGATCCATTCGTGCATTTTATTTTTTTTATAAAAAGAAACATTTAAAACCTTTTTAAATATTTATTTGTAAGGTAGTAAACATTTTAAAAATAATTATTTTTCTGGGTTTAATCGGACTCGCCTTCCCATTTGAGAAAAACTTATTTTACGAAATCTCAAAGAGTTTGTTAGAATATTGGAAACTTAACATTTAATTTTCCCTTGAACCGGTTTTTATTCTAAATCAATTTTTGTTTTATATCCTAATCTTAGGGCTTTTAGGTTAAAACAAGTGGAAATAAATACCTAACTATTTTTATGAACAAGAATTTGTTTTTCTGTCAACTTTATTTTGTGTAACCCCAAATAAAAATTTATTAAATATAAAAAAATATTTTTTCCATTTCGTTCGTTAGTCTTATAGAAGGGGGTTAAGGGAGGTTGGGCCCTTCTTTAATTAACTTTGAAGAAAAAATTGACTTTTTTTTCAAAAAGAGGAAGGTAAATTTTAATTTATTTTAATTTTTGCCGGAGAATTTGATTGCTTGTACTCGCCTAGCTGGGAATTTGGCAGAAACTATTGGAATTCAAGGTTTTTTTTTTGTATGCGTACCTCTGTTTTGTGTAAAGGATGTCATTTGAAAAAGTAGTAAAGTAGTTGCTTTGTGCTACAAGACATAAGCAAAAAATTGGTCTTTTAAGGGCTAAGGTTTTAAGGCCAACAATAACGGCTCTTAAACTATATTTGCAATAAGAATAAATTAATTTTTAGTACAATACCGTGAGTTTTAAAGAACGTGTACCCCCCTTCCCCCTAGCCAAAAGTCTTGGCCGCCCTTGCTGTGAGGCATCACGCACTATTAAAATGTTCTTCTCGATGCTTGATGCAAAATTGACAGTTCTCTTTTATTGTGAAATTCGGTGCTACTTTTAAAGCGGTTTGTACAGTGTCTGTATAGGAAAAATACGGCAAATGCTAAAAAGAAAAAGATATCAAGAAGAGACTCGGAAGCCTTGGCCCACGACTCACAGGCAACTGTTTTTCCGTCTCATCTTTTATATCTTTCGCACTCATTTATGTTCGAAAAGAGTCAGACGCAAAGAATCATCGTATAATGGGGGACATAGATATTTTTTAATGTATTTAATGTCCTGAATTCGAATTTTTTTAATAATTGCTCAAGAACGTCAGGTTTTTAAGATATTTCTATTTATATCTTAGAAGTCCTCTTTTCTAATTTATGAAATTAGCATGTTATTATATAACATATGTAATTTAAGATGAAAGCTAACAACTAGTTAGCAATTTCTCGAAGCAGAATGCAAGTAGGTACCTACCTATTTGAAAGATCAAAAAAGAATTTGAAGGAAATGTTTCTGCCTCAAAATAACGATAGCAAAATTATTTAAAAAAAAAACCACTTAAGAAATATCTAATAAAACCCGAAATTTACCGAAAAATCGAGCTATTTTTCAAATTTTATACTGGAATGCCTACTTCAAAAACGTAACATACTAGAACTAGAGCAGTTCTGAAACCAGATTCGGATTAAGCTCAGCAAAAACCACCAGAAAAGTATAGACATATCTGTAGTGTTTAAGGTAACTTCATTTTAAAACTTGCGTCTTTAAGTCCACTTAACATTAAACTAGATGCTGGAGCCCAAACGAGTTTACAGATTTTCTTCAATTTTGGAATATTTATGAGCACAATCTTTGACAAATTATATTTCAAATTTGAAGGAAATCAGTTCATCCGTTTAAGCTCTAGGTCGATGTAAAGTGGACGTAAAGACGCAAATTTTTAAAAGCAGTCATAATATTTCTACCAAACTACGGATTCTAGGTAGGTATGTTACTGGTTTCAAATTCAAATTTTGTTACACAGTGTTATTATAGCAGTTTTTTTCCTACAACATTATTTTTCTACAGTAGATAATCAATCCTACCTGCCTAGATATCTGATACCATTTTTGCATCAAACAAAATTAAAAACACTGGATTTTTGATATTTTTTAAGCAAACACTGAATTTGTGAATCATCATCAGAAGGTACCTATGTACCTATGTATAATCTATAAGTACAACAAATAATTATATACAAATCCATCTGTAAGCCCATCTTTGGAATTTAATAAAGTTTATTTATATAAAAAGAATAGGTTACCTTCAAAAAAATTCCCATACCTATAGGTAGGTAGGTACATTGCCTTTCTTTCATTTTTTAGCAGACACACAAATCTTATCAAATCAAATCACACAAAAATTCATCATAATCTGAATCACTCACAAATATTATTTTTCCTAACTTAATCAAGAAAATCTTTAAAAAGGCAAATAAATTCAAATACCTACATACAAACATATGTATGTATCTACATCTATGTAAATAACACGAAAAATTCTGTTTTGGTTTCCTTTAATGAATACACAAGAAGTTATACTTACCTACAATCGGAATACACAACGCACCTGCACTTGCATTTTTTTCTCGTCTAACTTTTTTATCATTAAGATCCCGCTATGAGAAATTTAGGTACATAACCATAGGTATACGGTATACCTATCCCTTACGAGAATACTTGAAAAAATACTGTGGCGGGATGTTAGATTGAAAAAAGAGTAACGAGAAACAGAAATAAAAGTGAGAAAGCATCGCAGAAAATATATTTTTGTTGTGATTTTAGAAGGTACAAATTTGAAAGAGAAAAAGCACTTTGACCAGATCTTAAAATAATTCCATGTAAATAGCTTTCTTAAAAGCTCATTGAATTGTAGATTTTCAGCACAAACAATCATATCCAGATGTCTCACGCCTATGGAGCAAAATGACCTATGAAATTGAAAAAGCTATATTTTTCAAAGCTTTTAAAAAGCGAGTTTTACTACAAAAATGAAAGCACCTTCCCCAGACTTTTTTATCTTTGACTCTGTTGGATTGGAAAATATCTATGTCTATCTCTTCTTCTCTGTCGATTTCGTTTTTGTTTCTGCAATGCTAGCTTTGCCCCTTAAGCCACGATCAAGTCAGTGCTATTTTTTTGTTTTACTTTGCTTTACCGGTTGTTGAGTAGGTATCTACGTTTTTTTGTCTGAGGCTTGCAACGATGAACAAAAAGTATGAACTCATTTCTCCATTGTAATTGTATGCATGTATAGAATATAATTTGTGGCCTTGAGGATAGGTAGAGAAAGATTTTTTTGTTGTGGCGAAGATATTTCTGATAGTGGAAAAAATAGTTGATGTTTTTTTGGTCTGAGCATGTAAATTTTGTTTGCGTATTTTTTTCGAGCTGAAAATTTTTTGATAATATCTGTAGGTATGTATGTATGCATGTAATTTTTTCGCAGCATCTTTATTCTAAAAGCACATAGGTAACACAAATAATCATATGTTTATTTGTGCTAAAAGTTAGGTTAGGTTAGGTTAAGGTGGCTGCCAGGAAAACTACTGACACACTTAGGCCAGAATAGGCCCATTGTGATACCACATAAAGACTGCGAGATGACCCTCGCTAATTAAACCAATTGGAGCTTTTAATAAAGCGATGGAGACTGTGAATGTCGATTTTATTTAAATCACTGGGATCGTCAAAGAAAAAATTTCCTAAGTATATTTTACGTCTTTGAGAAAGAGCAGGGCATGAACAAAGAAGGTGTGGGATAGTTTCTTCCTCCTCCTCGTCCATGCAGCTTCTGCAGAAGTCATTTGAAAGAACGCCTAGTCTATTGGCGTGTTTGCCTATGAGGCAGTGTCCAGTTATGACACCAATTGTGGAGCTAATATGCAATCTACTAAGAGATAACAAACATTTCGATCGCTTCGGATCCAGTGTTGGCCAGATCCGTTTTGTCCCCAGACAAGTAGTGATACCTGTCCATCTGCTGTTTGTCATCAACATGGAATCTTGCTTAAGCATAAGTTTACAAGTAGCGATTGGTATTCCAATATTCACCCTGTCAGGTAATATTGGTGTAGTAGTTCCCTTCCTGGCGAGTTCATCGGCCTTACAGTTTCCTGGAATATCTTTGTGTCCCGGCACCCAGAAAAGGTGAATGTTGAACTGTTCTGCCATCTCCATTAGAGACGATCGACAGTTTCGGGCAGTTACGGAGTTTGTAGAAACAGAGCCTAGTGATTTAAGGGCCGCTTGGCTATCTGAGAAGATACGGATATTTAAAGTAGATATTACGTTTTCTTTGAGCCAAGATTAAACTTCTTTTATCGCCAGGATTTCCGCTTGGAACACGCTACAATGATCAGGGAGACGGAAAGAGAGACTAATGTTTAGTCGTTCTGAGTACACGCCACCACCCACCCCCTCTTCAGTTTTTGAGCCATCCGTGTAGAAATGAATTGCTTCATCTCTCAAGAATTCCTCATCATCCCAAGTGGATCTTGTTGGAATTGTGACTTGGAAATTTTTGCCAAAAATCGGCTGAGGGATGGTGTAGTCGGAGTGTTTAGGGATTGATTCGAATTTGTTCAGAATGATAGTATGGCCAATGGAGTTATTGGACCATTGAGAGATGGCTCTGAGACGAATAGCTGTGCTCGCTGCCACTTGTTTAGTGTATATATCGAGGGGTGTAATGTTAAGCAGTATATCTAAGGCAGCGGAAGGTGTCGAACGGAGAGCTCCGCTGATACACATGCAAGCCGATCTCTGCACCTTGCTTAACTTATCACGATAAGTTATTTTATCTAAAGCAGTCCACCATACTGCCACCCCATAAGTGAGTATCGGTCTGATGACCGCTGTGTATAGCCAGTGGGTGATATATGGGGACAAGCCCCATTTGGTTCCAATAGCTTTTTTACAGGAGAAAAGTGCCACTGTGGCCTTTCTGACTCTTTCTTGTATATTTGGTTTCCAACTCAACTTTTTGTCTAAAATCAGACCTAGATATTTAGCTTCATCTGAGAAGTTAAGTGGGATACCATTTATTGATGGATGGTCTATATTCGGAATTTTATATTTCCTTGTAAAGAGGACAAGTTCAGTTTTGTGGGGATTTACACCTAGTCCACATTTGTCTGTCCATTTAAGTAGTTTGTTGAGAGCGGTTTGCATTAATTCTATAATGATTTGAAGATGCTTTCCTGATATTCAGTGCTGCTAACCGTAGAATAATTATGCTTCATGTAGCATAATTTGTGGTCCTGTATGATGTATGATTGAAATTCATTATCATACGCAAAATGTATGATAATTGTGATATTTGACTAAATACAAAATTTCTCTATCCAAATTTAAAAGACATGAAGAAACATAAATCTACTCTTTTTCTTAAACTTCTTCTGAATGCAGCTATCAGCCTTCTACTACATTTTCGGCACTATTTAATTCGTGTAGATGCTTTCATTTTCGTTGTTCATTGAACTCCTTTCAACAAGACATTACCTCTGTTCGTGTACTACACAAAACTGCCAATTTCTACCCATTTTAGGCCAAAGTTCTTTCAAAGTTCATATAAAATGATATTGACAGAACTTTGGACTAAAATGGGCTGTTTTGGATAGTACACGAACAGAGGTACTATTTTTTGTTACATTTTTTGTCTGCTCATAGAATATATAGCTGACTCTCTTACTCCAAACTAATTTACCTTAGAATAGAATAGAAGAGTTTTTTTTTGTATGGCATTGTTTAAAAAAATGTGCCGTTTGCCGCAGCCTGTGTCGTTGTCAGTGCTGAGAACCGTAGAATAATTATGCTATACATGTAGTATAATTTGTGGTCCTCTATGATGTACATTATGTTTGAAATTCACTATCATACGCAAAATGTATGATAATTCTTATATTTGGCTGAAGTTTGAATGGCTATATCTCTGTCAGTTTTCAAATAACATGTTGCTTTAACATTTCATACTAAGGCCTTAAAACTCTTCTTTACTTTGTTGAAACATATCTTGAACGTATCTTTGCTCCGAAAAAAGTTATGCGCAATTTAGAAAAAAATTTAAAAATCTTTGATTTTTCGATATTTTGTATGTTGGTTTTTGTTTTCTTTTCCTGCTTAAATTTTTTAAGAAATTTTCCAAACTATCCATTTCGATAGAAAATTTAATTTTGAACAAAAAAATTTAAGTGTAAAATTGCCAAACATTGAAAAGTGGCCAGTGTGACCATTACACAAATAATAATAAAGGCCAAACAAACATATTGAATAATAAATACTCTTGCACGTAATTGTTCCTTTTTAAAAGGTCTATTCAATAAAGTGGGGCTGTTAAGGAGACCAACCTTTCATTTTGACCTTACGGGTTGAACTTTAGTATACTAAGAGTTCATGTCCTAACTTTACTTTAAAGAAGTGTTGGGAGGGTGTCAACACTGTCAGAAGGACAAGAGAAGGGTTGCCACTTACCAGTTTAAATCCCGAAATGTTGCTTATAAATCTAAAACCAAGGGTTGGGCGTTGGCTCGAGAACTCCCGTTGGTTTCAGCACTCTTGAAACCATAGGACCACATAATTGTTCTTCTCCCACCCCTTCCCTTGTACGAAGGGGTAGAAAAAGTCGTTTTGGGAAAGAAAATTTTAAAAGCCAAGAAAAGTAAGAAAAATATTCTAATTAATAAAATTTAAAGACGGTGTCGACGCAGAATTTCACAATCTACTACATTACATCAGAAGTTGATTGAAAACCTACTTTGGTTTGTTTCTAAAGCCAGGGGGGATATGAAAGATTAACAAACTAAAATATTCATCTTGGTTTAATATAAGCATATGACACATGTTTTAAGGGTATTCTTTAATATCCAAGCATTGGCACACACTTCATGAACTATTAGTGTACTAAGACTCAACCCGTCGGGTCGAAATGAAAGGTTTGCCCTCATATCGTGCACTAACGCCCCTACTAATAAGCTATGTGGAATTCATTAAACAATCAAAGCATAGCAAACATCATAATTGCTACTCTATATTTTTTTTAGATACAAAAAATGCGTTTTTTATATGTACTTACATAAATATTTAGGGACATTTTTTTTGTTTTGCGTATGATAATTTTTACTCTGGTATGATAGAAATCAGCGCATTGTATGATAATTCATTGTGAACGATATGGCAGCACTGCTGATATTGCAATGGCAACATCATCAGCATATGCAATTACTTTGAAACCATCCGCTTCTAAATTAACTAATAGTTCGTTAATTACGATGTTCCATAAGAGTGGGGATAGGACTCCACCTTGCGGTGTGCCTCTGCTGACAGATCTTCTAACAGAGAAGTCACCTAATGTTGAGTTGATTATTCTACTTCTCAACATGAGGCTGATTAACTCCCTAAGTGAGCTATCAACGTTCAAGTTCTCAAGCGCGGTTAAGATTGCAGCATTGCTGACGTTGTTGAAAGCACCTTCAATATCTAAGAAAGTAACCAGGGTATACTCTCTATGATGAAGGGAATATTCAATAGTACGTACCAAATTATGCAGGGCCGTTTCTACCGATTTCCCCTTGCGGTAAGCGTGTTGTGCCGGAGAAAAAAGATTAGGTTCTATGGCACTACGCAGATGGATATCAATCAGTCGTTCTAAAGTTTTGAGAAGGAATGATGATAGGCTGATAGGTCTGTAATCACACACGGTATGGATCTCAATATAAAAAAGTGTAAAGTGATGACCTATTCTCGGAAAAGGGAACCTCTTCTTACCTCTTATTTTATCGGAGAAAATGTATTAGAAAGAGTGGAGACATTTAACGATTTGGGCATTCTGTTCGATACGAAATTAACTTTTAATCCACATATAGACCTAGTTACTAGCAAAGCCAGAAGTCGTCTAGGTTTAATTATGCGTTTCTCTAAGGAATTCAATGACCCGTATATTACAAAAACATTATACTGTGCACTTGTAAGGCCTATATTGGAATATTGCAGTTGTGTTTGGTGCCCAAGCTATGCAGCAGCTATTAACAAAATTGAAAGTATACAAAAACGTTTTTTATTGTTTGCCTTGCGAAATCTTCAATGGAATCCAACTCATCATCTTCCATCATATGAAAACCGCCTTAAATTGCTGAGCTTACCTACATTGGAAAAGCGAAGAGTTGTAAGCAACATTATTTTCTTGTTCCAATTGATATCTGGATCTATTGATTCTCCGGCCATTCTTAATCAACTAAACATTAATACTCATCCAAGATCAACTCGTAATCCAGTATTCTTTTACACCACATCTTCACGAGTAAATTACGGTTTAAATGAACCTGTCAACAATATGTGCATTGATTTTAATAGTTTTAATAACTTAATTGATTTTAATTTATCAAAAAATATCATTAAACGATTATTACTTATTAACTAAGAAATGTAAATAAAATATTATTGTTAGTTCTTAAATCTGTGCAATGTAATTTTTGGATTGATGCAACTTAGACGTTCATTTGTCTGCAGTTGAATAAATAAATAAATAAATAAATCCTTCGGATTTACATGAGAGCTTTTACCCGCTTTGGGTATGAATACAACTTTAACTTCTCTCCATAAAGATGGTACGTATGCTAAGTTCATACATGCTTTCAGAATTATCTCAAGGATGGGGATGATGATGTCTGAAGCCATTTGCAGTTCAGCTGGTATTTTACCGTCAGGTCCAGCTGATTTATATGGATCGAAGCTGTCGATTGCCCATTTGAGTTTCTCTCTAGTAATCAGACCAAGTTTATTTATTATTATATTGTTAGACTCTATTGAGTCAGAACTGCGTATATTTTGGGAGCTACCTGGGAAGTGAGTATCTAATAGCAAGTCGAGTGATTCCTCACAAGAGTTAGTCCAAGAGCCGTTGATGGTTTTCAGGGCACTTGGCATTATGGGGTTTGACGAGAGGATTTTTCTTAATCTTGAAGCCTCTGAGGAATCTTCTATTTTGTTACAGAAGGTTCTCCAGGAGGTACTTTTATTTTTCCTAAATTGTTTTTTATATATCTTAAGGGATTCTTTATATAAGTCCCAGTCGGAAATTTCTTTGGAATATTTAGCTCGGTTGAAAAGTTTCCTACATTCTTTCCTGAGCGGTTCCAGCACTGGGTTCCACCAGTGAGGTTTCTTCTTTCCTCTTATTTGAATAAGAGGACAGGATATGTTCATTGATTTGTTGAGAGCTAAGGTAAGATCATTGACTTTATTGTCAAGATCTTTTCTGCTTACGGGGATACTTAGAAGATCAGGTTTAATTAATCTGCTAAGAGTATCTCTATATTTTACCCAGTTAGTTTTCCGATGATTCCGGAAAGCTATCTTTTTTGTAGTTTCATCGCTTAGATTGAATTGTATATACCTGTGATCAGAAAAGGAGTGCTCTTCTGATACTTTCCAATTCGTGATCTTTTGATGAATCGAGTCGGAGACAAGAGTAATGTCTAATACTTCCTGCCGGTTTCTGGTTATGAATGTTGGTTCATTACCGATGTTGCTTACAATGAGGTTAGTACTTAGAATAAAATCAAAAAGTGACTCACCTCGATCGTTTATGTCGGAGCTACCCCAAACTGTATGGTGGGCGTTAGCATCACATCCAATAATGAGGCAGACTTTTTGCCGTTCAGAATCAGCGATAAGCCTCTTTAGCGTGTCGCCAGGGAGAGGGCCAAGGTGGTCGTGGCTGAGGTATGCAGACACAATCCAGTAGATACCTCTATCTGTCTGGAGTCTGACTGCGGTTACGTCTCTATCGCTGTAATCAGGGAGTAAATATACGTTAGTGTTACTTCTTACCAATATGCAGGATCTAGGGTCACCTTTATCCGATACATGCAGGAAGTCGTATCCAGAAGTCCTGAGTCCCTGAATTGTGGATTCGTAAATCCAGGGTTCCTGGATCAGGACGACATCTTCCCCATTTCTGTTGATGCGGAGAAGAAGGGAGGCCGAAGCCTGTTTTGAGTGCTGGAGGTTAATCTGAAGTAATTGCAGCATCATCGCTACGATTCTTCAGATCAGCCCCCACCACGGTTTTGTCCAAATCCTCTTCGGATTCTGACTCAGAAGGTGACCGTAGGAGATCATCCTCACTGAGCAGATCAGTCTCCATGTCAGAGAAGCTGTCAACATTGGAAGCCTCAGGAGGCGGGTTAGGAGAGCATACCCTCGCGTTGGAAGTACCCGGTGTATCTACTTCCATTGCTGGTTGGTCGATACAGCGAGTATTTTACTCCACTGAAGATATGATCTGTGGCGGAAGAGGTGGAGGTGTTTCCTCATCTTTTTTGTAAACTTTCAGGATAGCGGTAGTCCATCCAAACCTAATGACACCTTGAGTCGACACTAGAGGAGCCAGAGATTCCTTATTGAGTACTATGATTACGGTGACCATCCGTCCCGGATTTCCCGGGATTGTCCCGTATTTCTATAGCCTGTCCCGGTTTATTTTTTAAGAAATCCGGGACGTACAAATGTCCCGTATTCAGATTTTTGTTGCGTATTTGTCCCGTATTTGCACATTCCATGAAGTCTTTTTATTTCACATAAATAAATAAATACAAAAATATAAATTATTAAAAGAGTAAAGGCCAATAATTCAGTGCGAGCTCACCTCGGTTTTAAACTTGAGTTTTTCAATAAATATTCTAACAGTCGTATTCATTAGAATTCACTAAAGCACCTCTCAACGAGTCAACAGTTACGCAGTGTATTAGCCCTTATTAAGGTTCTATTCAAAGCTGCGTAAATCCTTATTCAGAAAATATTTTGCGACCCATTTTATTTACAATGCTCTTGTGTTAAAAAGAGTATGAAAAAGATAAATCTATTACGTTTAGATGTCATACAAAAGTATCCTTATGTAGTCACTTTCCTACTTCTAATGCGTCTAGCTTGAAATGACTACTCAACGTCACATAAATTGTATGAATAACATTTTGCCGTTTAGAGGCGTTGTTACTTTACACAGTCTCTAATATGCGTTTAAACATAACTCTGTAAGGTAACTCCAAGCTTACTCGCTTAATTTGATAAGTTGGCTCAGGGACCAAACTATCCCGTTGTGGAGCTAACTCGATTTTGATAGTGAAAGTTATTGAAATATTTGTAATGTGCAGTTTTCGTAGTTGCGCTATCTTGATTTCAAAAGCCGTTAAAAGATTTTTGATAACTGAAATATTTAGTGAAAACTGTTTCCGAAATAACTCAGGATTGACTAATTTTCAGGACTAGCTAACTCTTATTTTACTCAGAGTTAACTCTGCACTGAAAGACTAGCCCTTATATTTGAATAATGAGATTCAAAATTTTAAGTTTATTTTTTTTTAAGTTTTTAGCTTGTTGTGTTGTGGAGACATTATAATTTATTTTATTGTTTCATTCCTTTTCATTTGTTTTTCAGTTATTATATTTTTGTTATTTTTTTTAGATATTACATACAAATTATTGAAAAGTCCAATAATTTGTTCACGTTTTTAAATTGTCCACTTTTTGTCCCGGGTTTTGCTCCCAGAAATATGGTCACCGTAACTATGATAGCAGATCTATAAGGACCAACTGGATCCTCTAGCTTCGCGACCTTCCAGTCGTGAGTAGGGAGAGATGGATTACCGTACCTGATCATTTTCAGAATAGTATCCTTGCAGGTTAGATTTGCTGGGATTCTGATGCGAGCTCTAGGTCTGCAAGGAATGTCTTCCTTAGCCACGACTTCGAGCTTAGCACCAGGCCATAGCCCCTCTAATCTGCTAACAGCAAGTTTATATAGATCGTATGATCTCTTGTCATCAAAGGCGACGAGCTTGGCCCGACCCTGGTGCCACCCTGCATCCTCAAACACAACAGGCTCACCCGGATTCTCCATTACAAGAGTCCAGTATGACTCCTGTAATTTATTTGAGACCGTCGTCCATTGATCAGAAGAGATCATACCATCCACATTACTTCTGTCGATAACAGCTGCAATAGTCTTATCCTTTAGAACGTCACTAAAGGATAAGTCTTTTTTGGTGTAGGAGGTGTTATGCACCTTTGGTTTTTTGGGGTCCGGAGTGGCTCCCTCTACAGACCGTTGTCGCTTTGACGTGAAGCCTTTGCTGGTCATTGGTTTAGCAAGGGTGCTTTTGGCCCAAGCGAGTTTAGCGGATTGCTTCGAGTTTAGATCGGTCAATGGGATGTTTCCAATGACTTTCACTATTCTCTCTGCGGCCCGTATCTCGCTGCGTGAGGCATTTTTGTTTCTCTCGCTGGTGGAAGATGAGCTGGATGTCACAGGTCTGCCATCAGGGAGGGAACCCTCCACCGTGTTCGGAAGGGGTCTGCTCTGACCAGAGGTGAGAGGTGATATCTGCATGTCGCAGATATTTTACTTGTCAGAAACAGCCCCCTCCGAACTCGTGAGAGGTCTTTTTGAAGGAATGGTAATACAGCCAAGCGTCATGGCAATATTCCCACAGTTTTGTGTAAGAAGTGTTTTTTCTACCGTACCCGTTGGGATTTGATCACCGATAGTAGAAGTGAGGCTGACAGTCGCAGTCTCAGCGCTACCAACGCTGGGCAAACCCACCGAGTGTGGGTTGTGTATAGTACTAGTGGAAGGTGCACCTCCTCCTATACTAGTAATAGCGTCTAGATTGCGAGTCGTTCCATCATTCCTAGGAGTGCCTGGGATGATGGACGGCTCAACAATCCTACCGCTCTTCACTTTCTTCACTTTGCTGGTGGATTGGATACTTTATTTATCGCTGGCGACTTATCCTCACCTGAGGCCAAGCCCTCGCCGGCAGTCGCGATACCTGCCGACTTTTGAACGTATATCCCCGTTCGTTTTTGCTCTTTATTTTTACTTGTATCCATATTTTTTTCAAGTTTTCAAACATTGAGGTTTTCGGTTGAGTTATGTTGGTTGTGTGGCTCTGCAGCTGGATTGCTGGAGAACCCCACGTAAGCACCCCCACCACGACAAGGTCAACTCGTAGGGGGTGGTGCTAAAAGTTAAAAACTTGCGATTAAAATAACTTTAACTTTAAACGTATTTAAGCTGAATTTGTTAATAAGCAAGGAAACAAATATGTAGATTAATAGAATAGAAAGGTATATGTATATGTTCAAATGCAGGTACCAATATATGTACCTATAATCAAAACATAAAAAAGAACTACATACCTACGTTAGGTGGGTAGCTTTTAAGGACATTTTTTAGGTGTCTTTATGATTAATTTAATACCACTGGTTTTGTTAGCGTTAAATTTTACACCTCTCTTTTTTTTTGTATTGTTTAATATAGGATGATTCACTTTAGATATGCACATAGGTACGACAAAAAAATTCGTATCAGTATGATTTAAACAAATTCAGGATAAAAAATCAATAAATTCTTATTATTTTAGTCAAGTAAATCTATGGTTTAGCCCCAAGCAAATTATAACAAAAGAAAATTTCGTGCGGATAGACTCAGAACACTGGTGAGTGGTTTTTAAAACATATCCAAAATTAGTTTCTAGAATTCCCATTTAAAATTACTTTCAAATTAACTTCAAATTCATTTGCTTGGCAAGTTAAATTACCATGCTTCGAATGTAGGTAGGAAAGGTACCTATACAGAAATTTAATACCAAAACTAGATTTTGTGAAGTGAACATTTACATATATGTATTATGTTTATTACAAAATTATGTAAAAAATATAGTCCATTCAATTTAGACTTTTTTGTAACAAGAGATTGGGGATGGAATTTTTTTCTTGACTTCGTTAAAGTAGATACCATACATAAAGCTTAAGTCAAAATTTTCGGCCATCAACGCCTTGGAGGGTTGCCGATATATTTATTTAAAGAGTGAATTCGTTTTTAACGAATAATATCCGTAATTTTAAATTTATTGAAAAAATAAAAATGTATTCCTAACAAACGCATTTCTACAAATTTCAATATATGATATTTTTTCAAATTTTGTGCATTTAACGAGTTATAACCAATTATCAGCAATAAAAATGGAGTTCACACTTTTTTAGTCATTTTTTTTTCTTTCAGTATTAACCGAAAATTTCTTTCAAAAGTTCTAGTAATCACTATATCCTACAGTTTTGTTCTTAACATTTTTATAAGCAATTATTGCTTACCAACTGTATTACCTGAAAGGTATCCGCACATCATTATAATTATAAGTGTTCAAAAGTGTGAGTAGGGTTTTTTTTTCAATATGGAAACGGGAAAGACATTTTTTATTTTTGAGTTCGTTGAAGGACTAGCTCAAATCCAAACTTTCGACCATCAACTCCTTTCAGGGTTGCCGCTATCTTCAATTAAGGAGTGAACTTGTTTTTCACAAATAAAATCTGCATTTTTAATTTTAAAATACAAATGCAGTCTTGACAAGAAGAATCTGTTTAATAAATTTGTAAAAAATGCCACATTTGTTCATGTTTTGTGTATTTAAAGAGCTATAACATATCACATATTTTTATTCAATTTTTGTTCAGTGCTACGTACAAAATTTTAAGAGTCAGAAAATGGTCTCACAATTTATTAAAAAATTAATGTTTGTTTTTTTTTTTACTTAAAAGTTGAACAATATAAATAAACTAAGAGCCAACAGCAGATTTTGGGAGTGAGTCATAGCAAAAAAAGAAGTATAGGCGTCGAAAGCTTCATTAAGGAATATTCAAAAAATCAAAGTCTTACAGTTCACAACTAGGGCCTTTGCGATTAACAGTGCATTGAAAAAAAAATATGAATGCAACGTCGAAGGAAATCGTGTTAGCCGAAATTGGTTTTCACCCCTCCCTAGATAAGCTCCGCGGTTCCCATATTACGGAATCTGAGATCATTTGAGTGTTTAATTCGCCCTGCCAGACTGTTTAAAAAAACCTTTTTTCACTTAGCATTTTGAATTTTTAAACGGTCCGGTAAAGCGAACTATACACTCAAATGATTTCAGATTCCGTGATATGTGACCAGAGGAGCTTATCTAGGGAGAGGTGAAAACCAATTTCGGCTAACACGATTACCTTCGAAGGTGCATTCATATTTTTTTTCAATGCACTGTTAATCCCAAAGGCCCCAGTTGCGGACTGTAAGACTTTGATTTTTTGAATAGCCCTTAATGAAGCTTTCGACGCATATACTTCTTTTTTTGCTAACACACACTCCCAAAATCTGCTGTGGGCTCTCAGTCTAAAAGATAAGGCCACAAGCTGGAGAAACCAAAAATCTATGGAATAATTGAATCGGTGAGTGGAAGAACAGTACAAGCGCCATTGCAGAAAAATTATAATAACTTGGTTATTGGCTTAAACAAATGTTTTTAAAAATGAAATTTTAAACTTTTCAATCCTTTTCACATTTTCATACCAAAAAATCTATTTTTTATCTGAGCAATAAGAAGTTATGCCTGTTTTTTCTTACATTTTTAGTTTGGCACTTGTACTGTTCTTCCACTCATCGATTCAATTATTTTAACACATTTCTAACGATTTTATTTTAAAATTAAATTTTAACAAAATCAAGCCCAATCAGAGCATTTTATGAGCTGTGATCTTTCGATCACAATGAAATTTCTTAATAAAGATTTTTTGTTCGTTTTGAGGGTTATCATGCGTTTAATTTATTTTACTGTAAATAAACGTTAAAATCGATATCAATTTATCACCCCGATTACAGAATCCGACGAATGAATTGCAGAGGGAATCAGACTCAATTTGGACATTTTTACTATGAGCCAAATGTCAAAATTGAGTCAGATTCCCTTCCGCAGCTCATTCGTCGGATTCTGTAATCGGGGTGTATATTTTGATTAATTCTTACGAAAAAAAAACAGTTGTTTCTTAAAAACCAGTAGGTACATAATGTAGGTAATGTATGTAGGACTATATTTTCAAAAAATTAAAAACTCAAAAAATATTTTTTTTTTATAAATTTAGATTTCAATCTACGAGTAAAATGACTTTCTCGTAGCGAATGGAATACGATCTCAGCTTACTTATTGTATTTAAACCATAGTTAAATCTGTTTTTTTTAACCTGTTTAGAATCATTTAATTATCTTATTATTTAAATATTTAAATTTTAATAAAAGGAAATCCGCTTACTGTTGTGTTGCATTCATTTTCTTCTCGATACCACCCATTATTTTAGTATCTACCTAAATAACTAGCTTATAAAAATATTGACATTTTTCATAAGCTTTTATGTTTAAAATAAAGTAGATAAATACCTACAATGTACCTGAGTACCTATCTACATCTACCTATTCCTTCATACCTACCTACTCACAAAAAATACAATTTACCTTGTGTCCACCTCACCCTTAGTTCATTTTCTTATTTTATACATAATAACTGTTTATATGTGTGTATAAAAATCCATATAAATACATAATATACCTTCCTAAATATTGTTTGTTATTTTTCCTTTATTAAAAGGGATTAACCATCAAGATCCGATCAGTAGATCCAAAGTTATAAGCGAATCAAAATTTCCCTACAAGAAAATCATTCATCAAATCACATTTCCTTTACCAAAGAAAGTTCCAATTCAAAACAAAAAGATCTTTACGAAATCACATTCACAACCCGCAAACCAGTGATGAAAATTGACTTTTGTCGATTGTACTGAAAACTGGAAAAAAAATTGTACTGAAAAAGACCAAATAGTACTGAACTTTTTTAAATTATAAAACAACGCAAACAATTAAAATAAATATTTTATTAAAACAAAAATACATAAATTAAATATACCTATACATTTCATTGGTATAATTTTATTCTAAAATAAGTCTTATGGACGAATAGCAACTTTGGCATTAGTCTTTTCTTTGTATTTACATTCATATGTACATACATTACATTCATATGTTTTTCTTACTCTAAAATTTCTTCATCGGCAAGTGGTTTACTCGGTAAATATCTATTCAAAGGGTGATATGAATAAAACAGAGCACCTGCTCAAAACTCAACTTTTTGAAGCAGGTGCTTTATTTGGTATGAATAAAATACTTGCGAAGGTGCTAAACGATTGAACATCTCCATGTTTGATGAGAACCTTCTCAGGGTAAGCACCTGCTCCACTGTATGGAATGAATAAACCGAAGCACGTGCTCTATCGAGACGAGCACCTGCTCCTCATTTGTAAGTTAGATCAGTTGGTTGCTCAACGTTGAAGTAAATACCGTTTAATAGCTTTTGCTTCATGAATGGGGAAGTTTATACAAATTTTTTATCGCAAGGTTAAATTTTATAAGAGAAAAAGAGAAGGATTAAAAAAAATACTATTGCATTCTATATAAATTCAGCACAGAAAATGTTATTTCTTAAGGAACCATTTTTTTTTTTAATAATTAAGGAGTGGTGGGGGATTTAAGCAAATGTTGTTTCTTTCTTATTAGTCCAGTCAATTTGTGCTCAAAAGGGCAAATTGTGGGATTTTTTAAATTAGGTAGTAAGACGAAAAACAACGATTTCTCGAAGACGAATGGAGGTATTTGAAGGATTCAAAAAGAATTTTGAAGTAATATGTTCATACTTCAGAATGACCATAAACATTTTTGCGAAAAAAATTACCTCGAGACCAAAAAACAATAACCCTAAATTTGTATAAAAATGCATTTTTTTTTAATTTTTAGATTCGAATATCTCAAAAACGTGACGTGATAGAGAAATTTCAAGGCCAGATTCAAACTCAGCGCATCAAAGACCATCAGAAAAGTATATCTTGGTTCATGTTACAGACAAAAGTTCAAATTTTGTCACACAAAGTCATTTCTTAGAGCTTTCGATAGCTTAAGTCCAAACATTTGCGAAAATTCTAGTCGGACAAGGCTTTTCTGGTCGCAACGGTTAGAAAATGCACTTTTCAGGTTGCATTTTCTGCTAAATGTACCAATAATATAAGCAATTTCTATAAATGGGGTATCAAATGAAAGCTAGGGCTGTCCTCTATACGATACCAATGGTCGAACAGACTTTTTTTGGCTGTTGCGACCAGTCCGACGAATTTTTAAAAAATGTTCTTTTCTTAACACTACATTTTACATTAGGTAAAACTGAGTAGAATCATATCAAATAGCTAAGAAAGTGGCCTTAACTACTTTTTACTCATTTTCATCCAAGGATGCACAAAATCCCTAATTTTAGAAAAGTGGTCGGACTCGTGACAAGAGCCAAAAAAAGTTTATCCGACCATTGGTATCGTGTAGAGGACAGCCTTAGCTTTCATTTGATACCCCATTTGTAGAAGTTGTTTATATTATTGGTTCATTTAGCGGAAAATGCTACCTGAAAAGTGCATTTTCTAACCTTTGCGATCAGAAAAGCCTTGTCCGACCAGTACTTTCGTAAGTGTTTGGACTAAAGCTATCAGTTGGCATCCAATTTTTGCGTGGCCAAGATGAGATACATATGTAAGTAATATTTCGGTCGGCTCCCGGACTAATATCTCAAAAACACAATTGAAGACCCTTTCGTGTTTTTGAGAACCGGAAAACCCATGTTATTTTTAACAATTCTTGGGGTTGTCAAGAAAACCTTAAACTTCAACGAACAAACCTTTTCACAAAAAATGCGGATCCAAACAGAAAAATGTTCATATTTTAAATTATTTTTTTATTATAAATCATCGAAATTAATTCTAAATGTCAAGAACAATAAAATTTGGTTTGAGGTATTAGAGAAGCTACTCTGTTTGAATGAGGAGGTGCTCTCAAGTTTGTTTATAATTTTATTCATACGAAATGGGAGCAGGTACTTTTTTATTGAGCACATCCTCCGATTCTCATGGAGTACCTGCTCTGAGTACGTGCTCCGTTTTATTCATATCACCCAAAGACTTTTTTGAATAATAGAGCTGTGACAGTAGTCATTTTGAATTAGGTTTTTAGTTTCAATTAGTGCCGTGTTCTGTCCACCTGCATTCGGTTTTGTTCTAATAATATTTTGATAAGAAAAAATTCTTCCGATGGACGTTTGCGGAAGAATGAGGAATAGAAAAAGCACCCTGGACAATTCGGTTTATATTTGAAAACTTGAACTCGTTGCATTCATTTTTCACAAGGCCAATTTCAGCCCAGAACTCAGAAATAGAAGCATTTCTAATTTTTTTTAAGTATTAGCAGTCAGCTAGAGCTCGATATTCTTTATTAAGGTTTTTAATGTTTTTTTTGTTCGCCAGGAAAAAATCTTTTGAATTTACTTGGTCATCTAAAATTTAAGTTTGTGAAAAATGTTGCAACGAGTTCAAAAAATGTCTTCAAAATTAAATCTTTTTTTCACATCTTCGAGAAAAGCCATATAGAACATCCGTGCATGACTTTTAAAGCTATAAATTTCGCTTTCAGTTAAATTTTAAGAAGTGTAAAGAATTTCACTTCGGTCCCGCAATAGATTTCCTCGACGGGAAGGTGGTTTTCTAGTAAGTTTATTGACAATATGGGCCTTTCATTAAAGGCTTCTTTACGTGAAGATGTGGTAAAGTCTGACTGAACATATTTGTTTGATTTTAGAGATTTATGAAAGTTGACCTTTTCAAAAATTAAAAATAGTACAAATAGTACTGAAAACTGAAAAGTGGTACTTGCGTACTCGGGAAAGTCCAATAGTACCGAATTCAGTACAATAGTAAGCCTTTTTGCAACTGTGCCGCAAACTCCTAATACAAAAACAAAACAACCACCAGCCACTTAGACGTCAGCCAAACCAATGCACAAAGAAACAGCAGCCATCAATAAAAAAAAACAACACACACACAACATGAGTTGAGGTAGTCAATGAAACCCAACAAATAAAAATAAAATAAACCAAGGGGAAATAGAGTTCACGAACAAAAATAACAACAGAGAGAAAGAGATGCGTGTACCTTACCTAATGAGAATGAGAAACGAATTTTTTTTTTCTAGATTTTGTATCTTTATCACCTATCACTGCTGGCTTTTGTATTTTTGTTTGTTAAAGCTGTTGGGTTTTGTATCTTTGTCAGGTAAGACGATGTCAGGTAAGGCAATTTCTTAAGACATTTTTTTCTATGGGGCTGAGACATCTGTATATGATTATTTGTGTTTTCAGTTTCATATCCCAGATTTTTCTATGAGCGTGAGACATCTGTATATAATTATTTGTGATGGAACGTTTCTTTGGGCTTTGAAAGGTAAGGTTTGGGGTATGGAATCATTGGCTGCTTCTTTATTTATACATGAATGTTGTTTTTTTGATAACCTTACGTCGACTTTATTTCTGAACTTATCCCAGTTGGCTTGTTCTGTTTTGTATTTTGCAATGTGATCGTTCCTAACGTTTGATCCTAGCGTTATTTTGGTAAAGATAGGGAAGTGATCGCTCTTATATAAATCATCTAGGATGAACCACGACGCCCTCGGTAAAATTTCTGCTGAACAACAAGTAAGATATATGTGTGTAAAAGTGCCATGGGTAGAAAATTGGGTTGGAGACCCATTGTTTAGAATGGCAAGGTCAGAATTCGTAATAAATTTTTCGAAAGCAGATCCTCGTTTAGTGGTTTCTGGGAGCCCCAAAGTATGCACCAAGAATTAACGTCGCCAGTAAGAATATACGGCGGGTTTACTTGTTGAATAATACTCTCAAGATCGGTTTTACTAAAAGCTTGATCGGATGGGATGTAAACAGATAGTATGGTGATTCTAATACCTATCTGAATTTCTAACGCAGTTGCGAGAATGTTAGATCTGATTGGGATATGTTTGTGAGGGATGTTATTTTTAATAAGCAAACCAACTCCATGCTTTGCAGTAACATTACATGGAAGATTGCTAAAGTATCCGATGTATGGTTTAGGTGTTATGGGTGCTGCCAGGTTTGGAAAATGAGTTTCTTGTAATGTATTATATCTGGGAAGTATTCTTTGATTAAAAGATTAAGCTCGTTGATGTTGTTAATGAAACTTTTCATGTTCCATTGCATAATTTTGAAATTATTTTCTGAAAGGGGTTTAGTTTCGTCGTTGATATGGTGTTTAAGTGAAAGTCGATGCCTGCACTTGCTGTGGAGATGACAGTTCCAACCACAGGTGGATGGATCTGTACTCCCCACAGCAATTAAAGGCATCGACGTATTGTTTGCTGATAATTGCTTAGAGTTATGTGCAATCATGTTTATGTTATTGTAAATTGGAATTTTGGGAGAGTTGAAAGAGATTGAGCAGATTCTGATAGAGATGTGTTGAGAGAATGTTTTTTTTCTTTGATTTGAGATGTAGGGAGGGTGAGCATGGGCTCATCTGCAGCGCTAGCGACTGGAGATGAAGAAAGGAACCGGTTTATTGCGAGACGGTATCTGAGGGGGGTTTTCGGGAACATTGTTTGGTTTCTTCTGCGAAAGTTTTGGTCATGGAGCTAGCTTGAATTGAAATTTGTTGGCTGTAAAGACGTTTTACCTCAGCCATGGTGCACTTATTTTTTGTTTTAATTTTAAGAGTTTCCTCATATTTCATATTTTGGGCATGTTTTTGATGTGGATGGGTGCTTGTCAAGGCAATTTGCACACATGATACGTGTACAGTCCAAGGGCTCGTGAGGGGGGAAATTACAATTTTCGCAGATTTTAGCTTTAGAGCATCGCTTAGTGGTGTGACCAAGAAGCTGACAGTTGCGGCACCTCCGGATTTGATATAAATCAAAAGTGAATAGAACTATGCCTGTTGGTTGAAAATTTTTTTCAACTTTTTTTGTAAATTTATATACATCAATCACGCCTTGAGCTTTCATTTCAGAGATAAATTCCGACTCTTTAACATTAATAAGGCAAGGAACATATACTATGCCTTTTGAGGAATTTAAAGTTTTGTGAAGTGTTACTTTCACAGGACAATGGTTTGCTAGGTTAGTTATTCTGAGGAACTTATCTGCAGATTTGACGCTCCTGGCAAGTATGAGAATACTGCCATCTCTAAGTTGTGAAATATTATCATACTCAGTACTAACCGAGTCTATAAATTTTCTTAACAAAAATATACTAACGGAAATTATTGGTGTATTTTGGTTTGACGGAGAAATAACCACGAATTTTGGGTTTTTTAAGTTTGAACTGGATGGAAGTTCGGGGAACTCCTCAAAGCTAGAAAATTTTTGTTTTCTCTTTGGCCGTGGCTCTAACGATGTGTCATCGCCAAGCACATCGTAGTAGCCTTCAGGCTTCTTCCACGGCCCCGGCGATGGGCCCATGCCTGAAGTTAAAAGAGACACTTAATTTGTGAAAAATTTAACCGTGAGGCTACGGAGAAGTTAAACACAGCGGTGAAAAAAAAGAATTGAAAAAAAAGAGAGTTGTCAAAAGTGCACGTCAAGTGGTATCAAGCGAAAGATTAAACAAGATGTTTACGCTACAGGAGCCAGACTGCGACTGTTTGTAAAAGCAATAAGTTCCTTCTTTACAGAATTCTCCTTCTAAGAGAAAACTGGGAGAAGGATACAACCAGTGGCGTAGCGAGGGTTCGAGCCATGGGGGGGTGACTTTCATTAAAATGCCGACTTATTTTAGGAATTTGCCGACTTATTTAAAAAATTTGCCGACTGTATAGATTTAGCATTTTTCGGGTGAAACTCAAAATGAGGGAAAAGCAAAAAAGGGATTTTTTCCGAGTGGAATGACATTCGGGCGAAACTCCTGATAGGGCTGATTGATTTTAGCGCAAATCTTCACTTCGCCACATACACTTTTGAGATTTCGAAATGTGAGATTTTTCAATGAAACCGCCTTCAGCTGATGTAAGGGATGCTGTTTCAACGAACGATGCGCTTGGCATGGAATGTAAAGGATTATCTTACCGCATTTTGCTGCGTACCGTTGTACTTTCCGGACATGTTTTTGGCGAAGTCATAAGATTGAAAAGCAATGTTTTTAATGGAAATTCCTACTGACTGAAGGGTCACTATTATTTTTTGGGCCAATTCTTCTCCCGTTTTTTTCGTTAGGACGACGTCCATTTTCAGAAGATGTTCAATAGGAATAAGTCTCTCGTTTGCTTTCACTACGTATCGAACATTTATAGCAAGTCAATCTTGATGTGATGAGTCTGGAGTTGTGTCAACCATTACAGAAAAAATACCAGCTTTATTGATTTCATTTACAATGGCTTTTCGAGTTCTAGTTCCCAAGAGATCAATGAATTCATTTTGGGCATCCGGACTAAGGTACGTCCCATGACGTGGTCTTTTTGATGATTCATCCAACCATTTTTCATTAACGGGCAATGTCGTGAAATCAAATGAACAATTTGTCAAAAATTGCCATCGCTGTGCTCTAGTGATTCGTCGTGACCACGAACCCATTCCGGATTAGCGAAATGTCTATCAATTCCTTCTGAAAATAAAATGCAAATTCCTTCTGAAAATAAAATGCAAACAAAGCAAAATGCTGCATCTTTAGAAGGACTGTATTCCAAAAATGAGTACTCGGAATACCATGCTGGGTTGAATCGGGATTGGTTGTAAGACGGTATTTCTGCATTGGTTGGATAAATGTAAAGTTTCGGCTGGTATGGCCCAAGAGAACTTAAATATTTACGTTCGTTGGCAGTCGATATTTTTTCCGTTTTCGCAATCGGCAAAAATGCTCGTTTTATTTGATTTTTTTCAAATTAAGCTTCGTTGATCTGCCGACTCTGGAATTAGTCGGCATATTTGCGAAATTCGCAATCGGCAAAAATGCTCTTTTTTTTTCAAATTAAGCTTCGTTGATCTGCCGACTCTGGAATTAGTCGGCATATTTACGAAATTCGCAATCGGCAAAAATGCTCGTTGTATTAATTTTTTTCAAATTAAGCTTCGTTGATTTGCCGACTCTTGAATTTGTCGGCATATTTGCGAAATCCGCAATCAGTAAAAATGCTCGGTTTATTAAATTTTTTTTTAAATGAAGCTTCGTTGATATACCGACTTTTGAATTAGTCGGCAAATTTCCGACATCCGCAATCGGCAAAAATGCTTAGGCTCGTTTTATTCATAATTGTTTGCAAATGAAGCTTCGTTGATTTGCCGACTCTTCAATTATTCGGCATATTTCCAAAATCTGCAATCGGCAAAAATGTCGATTTGCATACATTTAAAAGCTTAAAAACCTTAATATAATGAAAATACAAACTTACTTTTTTTTTAATTTTTCCGAAAAATATTGTAAAATTTCTGGTTTTATTACTATTTTTTTTTTATTGCTTGAATTATTAAATCTAGCTTCCTGAATTTGCCGACTCTTGAAAAGCGTGGGGGGGTGGTACACCCCCCCACACCCCCACCTCACTACGCCCCTGGATACAACTTTTCTGAGGCGAAATAAAAACCACTTTTCTAGACCCGTAACTTTTCTTTTCAGAATATAAGGATAAGCTGGACGTTTACTAAATTATGCGTTTTATCCTGGATGCGAATCTAAAATTCTAAAATCCAAAGCATGAAAAATGGGGATGAAAGTAGTTTTCATTGTGCATGTGCTGTGTTTAGAATCTTAGTATCTAACTACGCCTCAGACTAGAAAAAGAGTATATATCCACTTCCGAAACTCATATCTTATCTCGGCCAGATAACTTATAGTACGGGAGGCAGCGTTAATTTTTAGTAGTCATTTTACCCCGAATGATTACAACTGCATGTGGAAGATTACAATCGAACAATCAAAAAAATGCAAGTCAGTCGCCGCGCCCGCGGTGGGTGTAGGAGTATTGGGGTCTTGAAGTTGTAAATTTTTTTTTTTTTTTTTTTTTTTTTTTCAAGTCATTTCATACAGCTCTAAAATTTGTGGGATAGTTGTTCAGATAATACTGAATCAAAAAACAATCGTCAGCTGCATGCGAGGCGGGGGATTATACGTCAGTCAGGTGCATGAACTGGTAATTTTTTTTTTAAGTCATTTTATACCTTATGAAATTTACGGAGCGAATATTGATGTTTCATAAATAATGAGAACAACCGTCAGCTGTCTGGCTAACGGGGGAAAGACCGTCAGTAGGCGTCTTAAACATTCTTCGCCTATAGCAGTTCTGTGCATTTAACAATCACCGTAACATATAAAGTAACGACCTTTACCTCCACAAACATTCAACTGATACCAGTTTTTATAAAAATTTAGTTCCGGAAACCGAAACCATTGATGGATACAGGGGTTCATAAAAATCATAATCTTCCCCCCTTTCCTGGGATTTTACCGAGTTATAAATTAATTTAAAATATGTATATGAAATCAATTGTGATTTCACCACAACAAATTAATTAGGTACATTTTTATTTCGGTTGTCAATAAACCAGTAGTACCTCGTGGCTTGATGGTTAGTGCGTAGGACTGTCATGCCGAAGGTGTGGGTTCGATTCCCAGCCGTGCCACCTAAAAACAGAAATGTTTTATTCGAGGTACTGCCTCTTGCGAGGAACTGACAAATCCTCCAAGAGTATACTTGTCATGAAAAAGTGCTTCTCATTTAGCCGTTCGGACTCGGCAAAAAACTGTAGGTCCCCTCCATTCCTGCCAACAAACACGCACACAGGAATGGTTGTGAGTTGTAAGTCACTAGGCCCTGGTTCTCCATGAGCTGTTGCGCCACCCAATTTATTTATTTTTTTTGCCAATAAACCATTAGATATTTGTACAGGTATATTTTAGAGAGATAAAACCCGAACGTTAGAAATGAAAAACGAATAGCTAGTTTACTAGTTAACGAAAAAAAGTCGTAATTATTTTCCTCCAAAGAAATAGGAATAATTTTCTTTTGTGGATAAAGTTGCAAGCAACAATTGCGCTTTTTGTTCAGTTTATTTTACTTTACAAAAAATTATTAGTTTGTTTTAAAAACATAGTCCAGTCAACGAAGGAAAAATAAATGCAATAAATCATGCTCTGTGGATTATTATTTTATGTCATAGGAGTGACCCCCAGGTATAACACACTAAAAGTCCCCTTCTCAGGGCCGCGAGCTTAAGGTTGGAGTTAAGTTGGGGTTAAAGGTAGTTTTTCGTGAATATTTTTAAAATTTAGCGCATTCGCGGAAAAGTGTACACTACGAAATGAAACACAATTAAATTTCCTAAAAAACAGTTTTATTCATATTTTCGGTAAGAGCAGGGTTATGAAAAGTACGAGGCGTAGAAATGTCAAACATTTGAAAATCAATGTTACTGTCTTATATGTATAATTGAAGGGTTGTTATTCTTAAAGGTCTAAGTGCCAATTTTACTATTAAGAGATATACAATTAAAATAATAAAAAAAAAAACATTTCAAATAAATAGCCCAGTAACCTTGCGTCAGTTACGGTAGCTCTGATTTTTTTGGTGAGTTGTTTATGATGTTGGCCTGGGCCGACTTCCAAAAAACCACGAATTTTTCACGGTTTTTAAACTTATTGGCCAATTTTAACCATTACGCCTTAATTTCGGAATAAAACATTGCTCTAGGATTTCAACCTTACTAAATTTGCTTCAATTTTAGTCCAAAACTGTTTTCGTAGACACAACAGTTTCCAAGGGACCGCTTTTCAAAATATAGCAATAAAAATTTAAAACAACAAGTAGTACAGTGGACGTCCAGAATAACGAATGATATAATGTAAGAGGTCATTCTCTATATCAAGAGCGTACGTTATATCAATCGCCTTTTCCTTTAAAAAATCGTAATAAGGGATTGATAAATTTATTTATATATTTATTCTATTATTTCTATAGGTAGTGTTAAACTGACTTGTCTAATCGATGGTAATACGGCGCTGAAGAGAAAAAAAGTCATTTCCGAAAATGATGCGTTTTAATGAAGCGGGTTACCTATGGGAAGACACAGTTCCCCATATGTACAGAATTTTGCAATGTAGAATTTCCCATCTTGCCGCGATATTCCGAAATCTTCGAAATCACTAATTGAAATGTTTTTTCTACATTAATGAAGCATTTCACTTGAAAGTTTATTCGATCATCTTTCCAGATGCATAATATTTCATCAAAGAGTTTAAAATCTTTCAGAGAAGTGGTGGTGCCTGGAACCCTTGTGTTCGAACGCACTAGACGTTTTTCTTTTTTAGTTTAGAATAGAGCTATGAACTCTGAATAATTTTTAAAACATACCTGTGCAACTAGCTGTCACCATTTGACATTTCGCCTTTCAAATATGCTTGTGTTCAGCATTTAACTCTGTCTGAGAAGTTATTTTACTCTGAGCTAATAGAGCGCACTCTGAACATGCTCAGAACATGCCTAGTACGAAAAAAGAAACCGTTTATCGAAGCTCTGAACGCTTTGGGCTAAAAAAAAACACAATTGACAACACGGGTTCTGCTCCAAACTAAAAATGATAAACGCATATTATGTCACTGAGCAAGTAATTGCCGTAATGGAGCTTTGTTAGGTAGATGGCGTTCTGGGGCCTATTTCAGCGCTAAAAACCTCTCCAACTACATCATACAACTAAAACTTACAACAACATCAGTTACATTTTTCTGTTTCAAATATACAACTGGAATTATGAAATAAAAGAAAAAAACTTTTATAAATCTACTATAAATGTAGTAGATAAAGTACCCCTGAAATCGGCCCCCTGGTCCATCGGTTGTATCAACGGTGCTACATTGAGTGGCATAAACATATCCCATTTTAAACATTTTACATTTTATATCAATTTATCTATGCGTTGGTTATATCGCAAATTCGCTACATCGGGTATTCGTTATATTGGACGTCCACTGTATACTTAACAGCATAAGAACAAAAACATGGTCTTTGACATATTATGCTGCATCAAAGCAATAGAGCAGTTGTTTTCTTCTTTTGACCCAATCTACAAGCTCCATTGCTTTGATGCAGCATATGTGAAAGACCATCAGCCTTATTCATTAGATAGATATAAGGGAACCTATAGCCGATATCAGTAGAGATAACACGCGGATAATGATAAATGTTATAAGTAGTCAACACACAGGTTTGCAAGTGTGTCACCTTAATGCGCAAAGTCTGAGATCAAGAGCGAAATTGGATGAATTCAGATACTTATTTGAAGGTTCCAAGGTTGATGTTGTATGCGTTTCTGAGTCATGGTTTTTAAGTGATGTTATTGATGCGATTTACAATCTTAAGGGTTATACGCTCTTTAGATCTCTTTTAGAGTTGATCGTGTTGGTGGTGGTGTGGCTATTTTTGTTCGAGAAAGTTTAGATTGCAAACTTATTCGGAAGGCTTTACCTGGTAGTGCAATCCAATATGTTTTTTTAAGAATAATTTGCGAATCCAATAATATATTACTAGGTTCTGTATACCGACCTAACGCAAATATCGACCCTTCTCCGCTTCTCGCTATTTTAGATGAGTTATCCTACGTCTCACCATTTTTAATTGTATGTGGAGACTTCAACAGCAATATTCTTGAAGATACTTCACTCATCAATAGTATGAGTGCACTTAATTTGGCACCAGTAAATACTTTAATGCCAACACACTTTACTAAGGATAATAGTACACTTCTTGACTTATTTTTTGTAAGTCATCCATACAAAGTCCTTCACTTCAACCAACTCCCAGTTCCTTGCTTTTCCTGTCATGCTATGATTCATTTAACATATCAATGTGAACCTCTTAGTACTGAACATTTCGAAGCGTTTCGTGACTTTAAGAATATTAACACAGAACAATTAAAAGAAGATCTTTCTGCAGTTGAATGGTTCAGGATTTATGGTATGCCTTTTGTTGATGATCAAGTAGCTTTCATACAAGATAATATTAGCAATCTCTTCGATTCTTATGTTCCGCTAGTAACTAAAATTATAAGATCGAAAGATTGCACACGATCATGGTTTACAAATAGTATTACAAATCAAATGCTACAACGTGATAAGGCATACAAGCGGTGGAAAAGATTTCGTTTAGATATAACGGGTGATTTTTTAGCTGGTTTGGTTTTGGCAACACTGGTTTTGACAGCTGACGTGTGTTTAGTACCTTGTGTCACTGTCAAACAGCTTCAGTTTGGTTTGCAATTTAACCATGGATCGTCTTACAAATGAACAACGCTTGCAAATTATTGAATTTTACTATCAAAATTCGTGCTCGGTTCGAAATGTTCATCGCGCGCTGCTTCCATTTTAATTTTGGTTGAATGGGTACGTAAATAAGCATAATTGCCGCATTTGGAGTGAAGATCAGCCAGAAGCATTGCAACAGCTACCAATGCATCCCGAAAAAGCCACTGTTTGGTGCGGTTTATGGGCCGGCGGCATTATTGGGCCATATTTCTTCAAAGATGATGCGAATCGCAGCGTTACTGTCAATGGTGAACGCTACCGAGCGATGATAACAAACTTTTTTTTGCCCAAAATGGAAGTTCTTGACTTGCATGATATGTGGTTTTAACAAGACGGTGCCACATGCAACACAGTACGCGAAACAATGGCGCAATTGCGAGGCGAGTTTGGTGAACAGTTAATTTCACGTTTCGGGCCGGTCAATTGGCCGCCTAGATCGTGCGATTTGACACCATTAGATTATTTTTTGTGGGGGTATTTCAAGGCTAATGTCTATAGGGACAAGCCCGCTTCGATTGACGCACTGGAAGCCAACATCCATGCATTCATTCGTGAGATACCGGCCGATATGTGTGAAAGAGTATGTCAAAATTGGACTCAGCGGATGGGCTACCTGAGACGCAGCCGCGGTCAAAATTTGCATGAAATTATCTTTAAACTTTAAATTGCAAGGTTCAAACTATCGATTCAAATAAATATTTCATTCATTTTTTCGAATTTTTTGTGTTTTTTTTTTTTTTAAAGTTCTAAACCTCTTAAAAAATCACCCGTTACTTTATAATGCTTATCGTGTACTGAGAAACAGAGTTACTTGTGAAATACATGAGGCAAAAAAACGTTTTTATGCTTCGCGGCTTGATCCATCCCACGCTAAACAAAATTATGGAAAAACTTAAGGGAAATTGGAGTGGGCAAACAAATAAAACGATATAATAATGATTTTGACTGTAATGAGTTGAACAAGCTTTTTGTCTCAGTTTCTTCCTCAACTAATGTTGATGATGCATCGAACTATCCTTACAGTCATGACTCTCTAACCGTTAATCCTGATAACTCGTCTTCTTTACCAAGCTTCTGCTTTACAGCTGTAGATGATACTGATGTTTTAGAAAGTATTTTATCAATAAAATCAAATTCTCCGGGTTTTGATGCAATAAGTCCAAGGTTTGTTAAAATCATTCTTCCCTATATTTTGAAATATATAACACACTTAATCAACACTATTTTTATGACAGGAGTTTTTCCTTCATCTTGGAAACGGGCCAAAATAATACCAGTCCCCAAAAATCAAACCGAATTTAGACCAATTGCCATTTTGTCCTTTCTCTCCAAGGTTCTTGAAAGGTTGATGAGTAATCAGATACGTAGATTTCTTAGCAATAATAATTTGCTTTGCGATAATCAATCTGGTTTTCGTCCAAAATATAGTTGTACTACCGCATTGATAAACGTTACAGAAGACATCAGACAAGCGGTGGACAGTGACAAAGTAACTTTTCTTATCTTGCTTGATTTCTCTAAGGCGTTTGATACCGTAAACCACAATATTCTCTGTAGTAAGCTTCGAAATCAATTTAATTTTTCTGTTTCTTCAACAAAGCTGATAGCCTCTTATTTACATCAGAGATTACAGGCAGTAGTTAATAATAATCTCGTATCAGACTTCCTTTCACTAGATTTAGGTGTTCCACAAGGTTCAATACTTGGGCCATTATTCTTTTCAATGTACATAAATGACCTACCAAAATGTCTTTTAAGTCCTCGGTTGATATGTATGCTGATGATGTGCAGGTTCGGAAGAGTTTTCCTTTGGGCCTTGTAGAAAATGCAGCATGTGAAATGAATGAGGATCTCGACAGAATTTTGTGCTGGTCTCGTGTGAATGGCCTTTGTTTAAATCCATCCAAGTCAAAATGTTTGGTTATCTCCAGGAAACCGATTGATACATCATACTTCCCAAAAGTATATCTTAATAATAGCAGTATCGAATTTGTTGAGTCGTGAGTCCGCAAAAAATCTCGGCATAATTTTCAATAAAACTCTTTCTTGGAATAACCACATCAGACTGACAGTAGGTAGGGTTTATGGAGGTCTTCGCTTGCTTTGGGCAACACAAAAAGTTACGCCTTTAAAAACTAGACTTATTTTGGCTAAAACGTTACTGATTCCGATTATGTTGTTTGGTTGTGAAATTTTCAGCAACTGTGACCAGGGTTGTGACTTTACTGCAATTGCAGTAGATCTACTGCATTTTTTTCGAAAAATAAATCTACTGCCGTTAAATAAAATCTACTGCACTTTTGGTTTTAAGTAAAAAAAAATCATTCAATAAATGTAAATGTGATCCACAAAATATTTGTATAATTCTATTACTGAATGCAGTTAAACTCATTCTTCTTGATGGAATTTATCCTATTCTATATTATGATGCGGGTGACATAACTGCTTTTTGGGTCAAACTAAATAGGTAACGAAGAAAACGATTTTGGGGAAAAAATAGTGTGCCGCAGCAGAACAAAACAAATTAAATACAAACACTTTTTAAAAATGTTATTCTGTGTAAGGAAATGGGTGACGTTGATATTGATTGTTGGGAGCCTTCCGCCGCCGGTCATATAGACCCCTTTAATAAGTTTTCGTTCGATAACGGGCAGTTAAAAAAACAAACATTGAAAATCTTGCTTTTGAAATAATGTTAAGACTGATATGAATATAAATGTTTGAATTTTTGTTTTGTTATGTTTTTTAAAGAGAAATGAATATTTATTTTATTATTTTAAATCATTGATGTTTATTCATGTTATTTCTTATTTATATTTCGACAATGTAAAAATCTACTGCGAAAAAGGTGAATCTACTGCGTTTTTTTTCCAAATCTACTTCGGACATTTTTTCAAAAAGTCCCATCCCTGACTGTGACTACGAACATAAGCTGAAACTGAAGGTGGCTTACAACAGTATCGCTCGATATGTATTTGGAATCAAAAGGTATGAACACATATCCTATTTTTCCAAATCAATTTATGGTGTCAGTCTTGACGGTCTTTTTAGGCTGAAAACATTGACCTTACTTCATAATGTGCTTCAAATACGCCAACCAACGTACCTATATAATAGGGTCTGTCTTACTCGTTCAATAAGAACTCTGGATCTCATACCAATTCGCCATAATTACTTGGTTTCTGAACGGCAATTCTTTATCTATGCGATTCGACTGTGGAATTCCCTTCCCCGAACCATAAGGCTAATAAGTTGCAGAACACTGTTCAAAGTTAGGCTCAAGCTATTCTTGGAAGAACTAAGATGATGATGATTGGCTGTTTAAATACATATACTTAAAAAAAAAAAAAAATATTTATTGCTTTGAATTATTTTCTATTTCTTTCTTCAGTAATTATTTAACTAATCAATTGTTACTATCAATTTGAAATGATATACATAATGTAAAAATGTAAAAATATAATTATAATCAATTTGAAATGATATACATAATGTAAAAATATAAAATTGTAATTCATGAATAAGTTTTCCTTTTGAAATTGTAAGAATTGTTGTAACACTTCACATTAAATAATATTTATATGAGAATTTTCATTGAAGCTTGCACCATTAAAAAAGATATTGTATCTTACTGTGTAAGTTATTAAATAAAATTTGATTTGATTTGAAAAAAAAAAAAAAAAAAATTCCACTAAACTAGTTATGCACTGAATAAGGACTTTTATAGCCACTATTCAGTGTTACACCAATTCTTATTATAAAACATTTTTCTACCCATTATAGTTATGCAACGCTTGTGTCAAATAAAGTACCAAAAAGGGAAAATCTATTACAAATCTCTAAGCAAATATCAGCTGTTTGTGAAAAATCAATAAAAGAATAATACTGCCAGTTCGGACTTTTCAATTTCAGTGTTAATAATTATAATTTTGAAGTTTTCTTGTGTCCTTTTTAGTAATAATTAATTAATATTTCAACAAAACTAAGTTATTTGATATTCCGTTTACTCAGTAAATTTTTATTAAAAGGAAAAACAAATCAACCCCCATTTTTCTGCTGCGACGTCGTCGGCGGCTACCACAGCTAGGGTTCCCAACCGTACTATAATATATAGTATTGTACTATATTACAACTATTCGTACTATATACTGTTAAAGAAATATATAGTACGCAAAAATACTATATTTCAAAGTTGGCACTAAAACAACGGTAAAAAGACTGTTTCCTTAGTAAGAACCATAAAATTGCTGCAATTCCTAAAAAATAAATCTCAAAAAGAAAGTGATACAAATAAAGAGAATCGAATGAAAACTTTTCGTTAATAAATTCCGGAAATATCTGATTGTAAGTAATAGTTCAATTTTGACATAACCATTTGCTTATGCAAAATCTAAAAAATAAATTTGAAAATCAACATATGCTCCATTCTAAAGCTGCAAGACAATCGGAGAAGTTCTTAATTTATAGGAAAAAATGATTATTAATTTTTGTTATAATTGTTCGCACTGTTGGCCTGGAAGCCACTTTTTCGGTACTACATGGCATATATATCAAATTCGAACTTAAAATTTTGATGAAATATGACATCACAATTATTGAGAATATTGAAAAAGAAAGTAAGCCCGAAATTTTGTTTTTTCGGCTGTTTTTAATTGCTTATAGATCTGAACTGGCACTAGGTGCAAGGATAGTTTAATTTGCCATGTAGTACCAAAACACGGAGTTTTGGCCAAAAAATGATAAAAAATGGTAAAGTTTTGAAAAGCTATATCTTTGCCAATTTATGAATTAAAACACTTTTTGAATATTGAAGATTTTAGCCTCTACTTCTTTTTGTTGAAGTATGCCTTGAGTTGAACTTTGCTCTGAAAAAAGTTATTTACTTTTTTTTAATAAATTAGGTTTAAATATCCAATTCTATTCAATTAGAATTTGATTTTGAATAAAAAGTTTTAAGTGTCAAATTCAGCTTAGTTTCCAAGTTATCCCAAAAATTTTGAAAAGTTGCCAGTGTGACCATTCCCTCAGAAACGCAGGAGTATATTTAGTAGCATTTTCGGTTTTAAGTATGCTTAGGGGCTTAACAAACATAATTCAATAATAATTTCGTTTAAGCTGTATTCAATAGCGTAATAATCAAAAAGATAAATGTTATAAAACATAAACTCATTTATTGTAAAAAAAGTACTTGGTTTAATTTTTACTCTATTTTCAAAATACTATATTTTTTAAAGTGTACTATATATTTGTATAAATAAATAAATTGGGTGGCACAACAGCTCATGGAGAACCAGGGCCTAGTAACTTACAACTCTCAACCATTCCTGTGTGCGCGTTGTTGGCAGGAATGGAGGGGACCTACAGTTTTTTGCCGAGTCCGAACGGCTAAATGAGCAGCAGTTATTCATGACAAGTTTACTCTTGGAGGATTTTTCAGTTCCTCGCAAGAGGCAGTACCTCGGATAAAACATTTCTGTTTTTAGGTGGCACGGCTGGGAATCGAACCCACACCTTCGGCATGATTTGTATAGCTGATTCTGAAAAATACTATAATTTGTCGAAAAAGTGTTGGGAACCCTAGCCACAGCTCCATTCCGGTTGGATTCATTTTAGTTTTTTTTTTAATATAATACAGTTTTCGTTGTTATTGTTTATAGTAGGTATGCATATGTGCATAAATTAAATAAAAATGTTTGAGATAAAAAACTTGTTGTTTTATTTCATTACTAGCTCGCGCTCATGGTTATTTTGCCAATATAAAGAAATCATTAACGAAAAAATTTTTAATTTATTATTTCAGGTTATTGGTTAATACAGATGAAGATAAAATTATAACAAAATGAAAAATATTTACTGCAGAGTCATAGGTTCTACCTCGCTTCGAACAAAATATCCCACTATTAGCTCCCACTATAGCTGGTAGCTGGTAGCAAATTTTTTGGGTGAACGCATAACCAAAATATGAGTTTGAGAATCTGTAGGTGCATGCACCTTAATATTGAATTCAAAAGTCTGGAAAGATTTTTTCAACACCCGTGTTGGAGACGGGGTGTTGAAAATATGTAGCTGTTTTCCAATTTTTGTGACAGGGTTACAACCACATCAATCCATTTTCAAAGAACAGGAAATGATCCTCTGTCATTTTTCCTAAGTCCATAGACTTTAATTTTGACCATCTGAACTTGAGATATAACCATTTTAGGTGCACTATATCGAGAAATATTTGGAGATTAAAAAAAAAATAATAATATTAAGGCCGATAAGTTTTGCTTTATAGGCTCTTATCTTGAGATTATTACTCGGATCATAAAATTAAAGTTTGGGGACTTAGGAAAAATTACAGAACACAATATCCCATTTTTAATAAATGAATTGAAGTGGTTGTATCCCTGACACAAAAATTTAAAAAGTACTATTTTTAACCCCTCGTCCCGAACACGGGCGTCAAAAAAATCCTTGCAGACTTTTGCATTCGATATCAATATGTATGAAATTACAAAGCCTTAAATGAACTCATATTTTGGCTATGCGTTCACCCACGGAATTTTCTGCCGGCTCTTAGACCAATGTGAGGATGCTGCTGTATACTACTTACATGATGTATGTCCTTCCATTTTGCGTTAACATACAAATTCTGGGCATATGGGTACACGCGAATTAAAATCAAAACTTTCTTTGAGAAAGTGTCTCAGCAGCTCTCAAGACAGCCTCTTAATTCGACATGAATGGATTTCTTTTTGATCGACCAAATTTCACTGCCCGGGCTTGCGATGATCTTCTGTTTAATTTAAAGCAGCGCTTGTGAAGCAAATGGTATAATAAAACTTCAACATAATAAAAAAACAAACTATTAAAAAAAAAAAAAAAAAAAAACGAAATATCAAAATTGATTGATTTTTTTTTCAAACTTAATTGATTTACTTGTGTTCACATATAAAATGAAGTTGTTTTGGTACCAAATATTTTTTTCTTTTTTTGTCCATTATGGTAAAAAAAAAGTATCCTATTGACGACGCACAGTGCGTCAACCAGTGGACAAAAATCAAAAAATCAAAATATGCAGTTTTGTTCTATTATGCTTTGATACGGGTCAAGCATATGTTAAATAACTGTCATTTATTGTTTTTTTGTTGTTTGCTTTTTTTAGATGATAGATAAGCGGAATTGTTTAAACCATTTAAGGTAATTATAGTCAGAGCCTTGTTGTGAAACGCGATTTTGTGTGAAGTGATTTAGCTGGTGAAAGAAAAGTAATTGAAGAAATTTTTTTTCGGCAGTGATTATTAATTATGGATTCATTTAGAGCTGTTATGACTAATTTTATTTGGTTTTTGAAATAAGTTGTAACTTAAGTGAATTATTGAAAAAAATCATATTTTAAAGGCATTTTTTTCATTTTGGTTAAACTTTTAAAAAAAGTTTAGCAAAGTGTAGCAGAATTTTTAGTGTCATTACATTGTCTTATAATTTTGCTTTGCGAAAATGCAAAGTTTTCATGCTACTTTTTGCTAACCTTCAAAATATTCAACTTTTTGTAGGACAAGGTCAAACCTTTAAAAATCAACAAGTTGTTGAAAATGGATTTCTTTTGATAAAAAATCATGAATTGAAGATCATTTAACATTTATTTTGAATGAATTGAAGAAAAATAAATGTCCCTTTAAAATTAAAAATGATTTAAAGTCCAAAATTAAGTTTGTTGACTCAAACCTTGAATGGCGATGGAAACAATGGTTTAGGAATCATGCTCTTTTCAAGAAGCGCCATGAGGCTTGGCTTACAAATGGTTTTACACTTCTTGATAGCATTTCAACCTATCTGCAAAATGTATCGCCTTTTGATGAACCAGGAAATAGTCGGGGAAGACCCCAAACAACATTTTCAGGAGCGTTAAAAAACACGAAAATCGAAGACTTGCTAATCTTTTAGCCTCCAATTCAACTGAAGAGCTGAGATTTGCAACCAACGAAGTCCAGGATCAGATCCTTTGATTTCAAATTTAAGAAAAAAAAATTAAAATTATCGAAGGAAGATCAAGAAGAAATTGCTCAATATACATATAAAAAATACTGAACGTGTTGATAAGTCTTTGGCTGCGCTTACTTTTTCTACCATTGAAGATTTTGAAAATAGGACTTCTATTTTTGGTTTTGTAAAGAAGAATTGTTCATTTTTGTGCAAAAATTTCTATTTTTGTCCTTAAAATAAATATGTTTTAAACATTTAAGTCCTTTGGTCTTGTTTATTTGTGTTTTCAGAGTTTATTTAAAAAATGTTATTTTAAAATCATGTATTTGTGAAGTATTTTTCACGATTTAAAGGAGGCATGGCAGGTGGCGAATAGCGTTAACAATATCTTGTGTTTTTCAACTCACTATCTAATTCAAATTTCCAAAATAATTTTCAAATCTTACAAGCGGTTTATTAGAAGTAAACAATATAAAAAGTGGGCGTGGCAGTGGGCGGATAGGGTCCACACTATTTTCTGTTTTTGAACTCACCTCGAAAGTCAAATTCTCTAAATTTTATTCAAATCGTGCAAACCATTCTTAAAATATAAACCATATTCAAAAGTGGGCGTCGCAGGGGGTGTGCAAATTTCGTTAGATTTTATAAAATTTCTTTTTCATTATATTACGAACAAATTTTTTTTGCAAAGTCAACTTAGTCTTGGAAAATTGATTTTTGTCCACCATCTCCATACAATCGACGCACTGTGCGACGCTTCCAGAGTCCCATCTATCTCTATATCCAAATTTGTCATAATTGATTCAGCAGTTTAGGCGTGAAAGCGTCACAAACAAACAAACAAACTCTTTTTCACATTTATATTTAATATTAGTAGGATAGGATAGGATTGTATATCTCTTAATAGTAAAATTGGCACTTAGACCTTTAAGAATAACAACCCTTCAATTATACATATAAGACAGTAACATTGATTTTCAAATGTTTGACATTTCTACGCCTCGTACTTTTCATAACCCTGCTCTTACCGAAAATATGAATAAAACTTTTTTTTAAGAAATTTAATTGTGTTTCATTTCGTAGTGTACACTTTTCCGCTAATACGCTAAATTTTAAAAATATTCACGAAAAACTACCTTTAACCCCAACTTAACTCCAACCTTAAGCTCGCGGCCCTGAGAAGGGGACTTTAAGTGTGTTATACCTGGGGGTCACTCCTATGACATAAAATAATAATCCACAGAGCATGATTTATTGCATTTTTTTTCCTTCGTTGACTGGACTATGTTTTTAAAACAAACTAATAATTTTTTGTGCTTACAATACCTCCACGTTTGGTAGCCGCCGGATACTGGTCTTGGCTTTATGCCTTGACTTGCTAAACTTGTAAGTGCGAATGTTGACCAAGGAAAGAATTGCAACATTAAACCCATGGCCCTACAGATTGGAGGTTAGTGCGTTGGGCTAACGACCCAACCACAGTAAAAAAGCCAATTGTTATGAGAGAGACGCGAGAAGCCTCGGATAACGACCCCCTCAAATGGCAACCAGACCCGGAACGAAAATGGACTATGACCTACGAGTATGTACCTGGAATGTAAGAACACTCTATACACCAGGTGCTACTCAAAAACTTGAATCTGTCCTCTCGCGGTACAAGGCAGATATTACCGCGATCCAGGAGATACGATGGATAGGATCAGGTATAACGAAAAGAAAAGATTGCGACATTTATTACAGCTGCCATCAAAGACTGCACATGTTAGGATGCGGATTCGTCGTGGGAAATCGACTCAGATCGAAAGTCATCGATTTTAAGCCGATTAGCGATCGCCTGGCTGTGATCCGCATCAAAGCTACCTTCCAAAACATCAGCCTAATATGTGCACACGCCTCTACCGATGAAGCTGAGGAGTCTAACAAGGAGGAGTTTTACGACCTCCTGGACGGAGCCTACGGAGCCTGTCCGGAGTACGATGTCAAAGTCGTGCTCGGAGACTTCAATGCTAAAGTCGGAAAGGAAAACATCTTTGGCGGATTAGTTGGAAAGCACAGCCTCCACGAAACGACAACAGATAACGGCTTCCGACTAATCGACTTTGCTGCAGCTCGTAATACGGTGATAAGTAGCACTAGGTTCCCCAGGCGAAGGATACACACAGCAACCTGGCGATCTCCAGATGGTCGAACCGCCAACCAAATCGACCACGTGCTAATTGGCGCAAGGTATGCATCGAACATCTTGGACGTGCGAACTTTCCGAGGCGCAAACGTGGACTCTGACCACTTTCTTGTTGTGACAAAGTTCAGAGCCCGACTGTCCAACGAAAAGAAAACGAAGACCGCCCAAAGGAAGAAATTCAACATTGCATGCCTTAGCACATCTGAGAAAGCCAGAGACTACAGTGAGCAATTGACCGGGAAACTCTCTGCCGTGAACCCAGCCACAAGCGTCAACAACCAGTGGAACCAATATCGCGACATCATTAAGGAGACAGCCGAGACCACCATAGGCTATCAACCACCCAGAAAAAAGAACCCGTGGTATGACGATGAATGCGCGGTATTGAAGCAGGAGACGGAAAATGCACGAATGCAAATGCTGCAACGGAAAACAAGAGCAGCAAGAGAGGAGTACCGTGAAAAGAGAAGGAAAGAGAAAAAAACCCTGCGTAGAAAGAAAAGAGCATCCGCAGCCTCTCAGCTCAAGTATCTCGAAGAGTCTAGCACCGCCACCAACACCCGCCGGTTCTACAAAACAGCCAAGCAACTGGCATCTGGTTATAGGACTGGCACGCAAGCTCTTCGAAACAGCGAAGGAAACCTAGTCACCGAAGCACAGGGAGTTGTAGACGTGTTTAAGCAGCATTTTCAGCAGCTGCTTAGTGGGCATTATGTAGAGGAGGCAATAGAGGAACAAAGAAGCATAAGACCAGTCAATGAAGATCCAGTCCCAGCGCCCAGTACTGAAGAGGTTAAGAAAGCCATCCACAAGCTTAAGAACAACAAATCCGCCGGCTCGGATGGCCTACCTGCGGAACTCTTTAAGTATGGAGGAGATGTCCTGGTAGGGTGCATGCACCAGCTCATCAACCAAGTTTGGGAGGAGGAAAGTATGCCCGACGACTGGTCAAATAGCTCCATATGCCCAATCTACAAAAAAGGCGATCCTATGTCCTGCAAGAACTACAGAGGCATATCCCTGCTTAATGTTGCCTACAAGATCCTATCCAACGTACTATGTGAGCGTCTAAAACCTTTCTGCAACACTATGATCGGCACGTACCAGTGTGGCTTCAGGCCAGGCAGATCAACGATAGACCAAATCTTCACATTGAGGCAAATCCTGGAAAAGACCAACGAATTTCAAGTCGAGACCCACCACCTATTCATCGACTTTAAAGCCGCATATGATAGCATAAGTCGCCAAGAGCTTCTATTGGCGATGTCGGAACTCGGGATCCCGAAAAAACTGATCCAGCTATGCCGCATGACGTTACAAAATACGCGGTGCAACGTGCAAATGGGTAACAGCTCATCCGAGTTATTCCAGACGTGTACAGGGTTCAGACAAGGAGATGCGCTATCATGTGATTTCTTCAACTTAGTCCTGGAGCAGATAGTGCGCAAGAGTGGTGTTAACATGGAAGGCACTATCTTCAACAGGTCTTCTCAACTGCTTGGCTATGCGGACGACATCGACATCATCGGCCGCTCCAAAAGAGCTGTACTTGAAGCATTCACAGCTATTGATGAACAGGCGAAACGCGTTGGTCTTGAAGTGAATGAGGACAAAACAAAGTATATGCTATCAACAAACAAAGCCTCATCTGTCCATCGCCTAGGACAAAACGTCACTGTTGGTAGCAGTAATTTCGAGGTAGTCAAGGAGTTCACCTACCTCGGAACAAACATCAATTCCACGAACGACACCTTAGTGGAAATCCGACGAAGAATTACCCTAGCGAACCGCTGCTACTTCGGTTTGGCCAAACAAATGGGTTCAAAACTCCTTTCCCGAAAGACAAAGTGCACGCTATACAAAACGCTAATTTTACCAGTTCTACTCTACGGCGCCGAGTGCTGGACGATAAGTAAAAAAGGGGAATTGATACTGGGCACTTTCGAGAGAAAAATTCTTCGGCGGATATTTGGTCCTATATGCGAAGAGGGCGATTGGAGGAGAAGATTCAATCGTGAACTGTACGAGCTGTACCAAGATGTGGATGTAGTCCAAAGAGCCAAAACACGTCGACTACACTGGCTCGGCCACATTGAGCGAATGGACAACCACGCTCCAGCCAAGAAAATCTTCGAATCCCAGCCCCCAGGTTCGAGATGACCAGGAAGACCGAACTTCCGCTATAGGGACCAGGCGGTTACAGACGCAAGAGCGCTTGGTCTCGACGACTGGAGGGAGCGTGCGAGGGACCGCAACCGATGGAAGACCGCAATATCTCAGGCAGAGACCCTTCATGGATCGGGAGCCGGATAAGTAAGTAAGTAAGTAATCATTTTTTGTAAAGTAAAATAAACTGAACAAAAAGCGCAATTGTTGCTTGCAACTTTATCCACAAAAGAAAATTATTCCTATTTCTCTGGAGGAAAATAATTACGACTTTTTTTCGTTAACTAGTAAACTATGCGTTTTTCATTCCAACGTTCGGGTTTTATCTCTTAAAATATACCTATACAAATATCTAATGGTTTATTGACAACCGAAATAAAAATGTACCTAATTAAATTGTTGTGGTGAAATCACAATTGATTTCATATACATATTTTAAATTCATTTATAACTCGGTAAAATCCCAGGAAAGGGGGAAGGTTATGATTTCTATGAACCCCTGTATACATCAATGGTTTCGGTTTCCGGAACGAACTTTTTATAAAAACTGGTATCAGTTGAATGTTTGTGGAGGTAAAGGTCGTTACTTTATATGTTACGTTGATTGTTAAGTGCACAGAACTGCAGTAGGCGAAGAATGTTTAAGACGCCTACTGACGGTCTTTCCCCCGTTAGCCAAACAGCTGACGGTTGTTTTCATTATTTATGAAACATCAATATTCAGCTCCGTAAATTTCATAAGGTATAAAATGACTTAAAAAAAAAAAATTACCAGTTCATGCACCTGGCTGACGTATAATCCCCCGCCTCCCATGCAGCTGACGATTGTTTTTTGATTCAGTATTATCTGCCTTGCTTAATGAGGATTCTGTCGAGCAGAGTGCTGAAGTGCCCCAGCTTTACGAGATGCGTAGATCATATAGGGGTATTGACATCAAACCCCCTACAGTACTGGAAATTCAATCTTCGATAAATCTTCTCAAAAATAACAAAGCAGCTGGACTTGACGGTATACCAGCCGAGTTCCTGAAAGCTGACCCTGCCAGAACGGCTAGTATTCTACACCCGTTGATACAAGCTGTGTGGGAAAATGAAATCTATCCCAGTGACTGGAAGGATGGTGTAATTGCTAAATTGCCAAAGAAAGGTGATCTTAAGAATTGCAACAATTGGCGAGGTATTACAGTTTTGTCCGTTTTTCCAAAATTAATGGCAACCATCATTCTGGAGCGGATAAAGGTTAGAATCGAGTCTACACTCAAGAGGCATCAAGCTGGTTTCCGCAGTGGGCGGTCTTGTGTCGACCATATCAACACTCTGCGTATCGTTCTTGAGCAGTCTGCGGAGTTTCAATCACCGCTTTACCTCATGTTCGTGGATTTTGAGAAGGCCTTTGACCGAGTCAACCGCGAATGTATATGGAGATCACTTCTTGGTAGAGGAATTCCCCCAAAAATTGTTGCCATTATAAGAGAGTCCTATAACAACGCAAGATGCTTTGTTTTACACAATGGGCAGCTATCCGACTCTTTCGAAGTGCGGCAGGGTGTGAGACAGGGAGATGTTCTATCGCCAATTCTCTTTCTACTGGCAATTGACGATGTTTTGACGGCCAGCGTTGGAACAGCAGAGAGGCAGGGCATTCAATGGAGACCGTTTGAAAGGCTTAGCCATTTAGACTATGCCGATGATATATGTCTTGGCAAATAACATCAGCGGGCTGAACGGGATGTGTCAAGCTCTGAAGGTAAAAGGAGAGGCGAGTGGTCTTAAAATAAATAGCAAAAAGACAAAAATAATGCTCACAGGCCGCTCCACACATCAGCGTATTTTAATACAGGAGACGCCAGTTGAAGAGGTTGAACAATTTAACTACCTTGGAAGTATTGTTTCAGCAAATGGTGGTACTGATCTGGACGTTCAAAGTAGAATAAATAAAGCTCGCGCAGCCTTCGGTTCTCTCTCCCAAATTTGGAAATCATGTCAAATCTCCTTGCGCACAAAGTTGAGATTCTTCGAATCCAATGTCAAATCCGTGCTGTTATATGCTTGCGAAACCTGGAAAGTCACGACTACCATCTCAAAGAATTGCAGGCTTTTGTGAACCGTTGTCTACGCCATATTCTAAAAATTCGCTGGCCACAAATTATATCAAACGAGGAATTGTGGCGCAGGACAAGTCAAGAGCGGCTGGACGTTGACATAAGAAAGCGTAAATGGCAATGGATTGGTCACACGCTGAGGAAACCAAACGATGAAATTGCAAAGCAGTCATTTGAATGGAATCCTCAGGGTGCACGGTGGGTTGGAAGACCAAGAACAACATGGAAATCAACAGTTCTAGCAGAAGCAGACTCCCAGAGAAAGACGTGGCCACAGTTAAAATATCTATCTGCAGACCGTGAAGGATGGAAACGATTTGTTGGCGCCCTATGCCCCAACCGGGGTTACAGGACTTGATGATGATGATGATTATCTGAACAACTATCCCACAAATTTTGGAGCGGTATGAAATGACTTGAAAACAAAATTTTTTTTACAACTTCAAGACCCCAATACTCCTAGAACCTAGACCCACCACAACCTGACGGTCAGATGTCTTATGTGAATGTGGAAAACTGTTGTTGGTTTTATTTTCAGTCGGTATGAAATGACTTTTCAAATTTTACGCTGCCTCCCGTACTATTAAATAGTAGTCATCTATGCAGTGACGTCTTCAGGCATATGCCCGGTTGGCCAGGGCCCCGCGATTTAGGGGACCCCCTATACAGCCCTTGTATACCAACCGATGGTTATTTTTGAAATTAGGTATGCGAAGTTGAGATTGGATTTATCTGGCTCTAATAAAATAAGTGATAGAGCACTATTTTTTCATTCTTATCATGAAAGACCAATTAATACTCTTAAAACTATTAAAATTTGTTCACAAAAAGAGAATATTTTAAGTTATTTTGGTACTTTTGGTACCAAAATGAAATTCAAGAAATGTTTAATTTTAAAATAAAATAAGCACAATTTAATAAAAACTAAATCTAACGCTTTTTCAGGTTAGTAAAAAACAAACAAATGACAAAAAAAAAATACATTAAAAGTTGACAGTTATATAATTTTGTATTTTTTGTTGTCTTTAATTCTTTTTTTTTTGAAAAAATTGCAATAATGTCTTAAGAGTATTAATTGGGCTTTTACAATAAGGAAACAAAAATTGTACTCAATAACTTGTTTTTTTTTTCTGATAAAATAATATCAAAAAAAAAAAAAATCCCGCAAAATTGTTATCCGCACAAGAACAATTTTAAGATCAGGTTAAAAATGCTCGTTTGAATAGATCTGTTGTAGTTCGGCATAGGTAGAGCTACTTAAGAATAAAAATATTCAAAACAAAGCGAATTTTTAATTTGTACACCCGTATAAGTATATTATATGTATATTTTACTGTAGCGGTAATAATACATTATTTTTTCTTAAATCTATATTGCAAAATTTACAGAGATTGGTATATGAACTACCTTACTACTGCCAAGTAAAACATTTGATTATAAAGAGATGAGTTGATTGAAATTATCGAATTGAAGGAAAAGCTACAGTTAAAACCTTCATTAGAAAAATAAAAAAAAATATAAATACATAAATAATTCAAATAGAGACGAAAATTATAAGGGTAGAGAGTAGGGATGGCGTGCGCAAAACCAACAATGAATTTTCAAAAATAACTTTTACAAAACTAACGAACAATTATCAGTCTTATTTTATGTAATGAATAAACAAATTTATAAATAAATAAATAAATGAATGAATAAATAAATAAATTAACATATAAATAAATAAACAGATAAGTTGAAAATAAATAAATGTACGAAATAAATTAATAAATTAACATTTACATAACAAATAGATAAGTTGAAATAAATAAATAAATAAATAAACAAGTAAATTATTAAACAAATTAACAGGACTAACATTAATCAGTCTTTAAAAAAAATAATACCTAAATAAATAAATAAATAAATAATATATAATGAATAAATAAATCAATATATAAATAAATAAATAAATAAGTAAATGAAAATAATAAATAAATACATAAATAAATAAACAGATAAATAAATATATAATTATATAAACGAATTAATAAATAAATTTACATGTACATACATAATATATAAATAAATGTAAAATTAATTACATTTTTGAATAAATAAATAACAAAAAAAGAATAATTGAAACAAAAATCAGCCTTAGGATATATTAATACCTGAACATCAGTTCGGATTTAGAAGAAAGCATTCGACCATTGATCAAGTGCATAGAATAACTGACGTAATTGAGAGAGCTCTTGAAGAAAAGAAAATCTGTTCGACGGTCTTTTTGGATGTGTCGCAAGCGTTTGACAAGGTGTGGAACGAAGGCCTCAAATTCAAATTAGGATAAGTTCTGCCTGAAGGACTTTATAAAATTCTAAACGAATATCTAGAAAACAGACTTTTTCGTGTAAGACACGGAAATGAATATTCTAATTTCAAAGAAATAGTGGCTGGGGTACCACAAGGTAGTGTTTTAGGTCCTGTTCTGTACCTTCTATTTACACGTGATATACCTCAAACAGAAGACACTATCGTAGCAACGTTTGCTGATGATACTGCAATACTAGCAGTAGGCAAAACGATTAACGAAGCTACGATTACATTACAAAATGCTCTTAATAATGTTAATGAGTGGACAAAAACATGGCGTATAGCGCTCAATGAACAAAAGTCAGTCCACGTGGACTTTACGTATAAAAAATAAATAGATTGCCCGTCTTTCTTAATACCGGTCGTGTTCCATTTGCGAATGAGGCAAAATATCTGGGAATGACTCTAGACGCGAAATTAAAATGGAAGCCGCACGTAAAAAAGAAATGCGAAGAATTAAAAAGTAAATTAAGAGATATGAACTGGCTACTCGGTAAATATTCCAAGCTTAGTATTGATAATAAGTTGATTTTATACAGGCAGGTAATTAAACCTGTCTGGACATATGGTATACAACTCTGGGGTTGTACCTGCGATACAAATTAAAATATCTTACAAACGTTTGAAAATAAATTGCTTAGGTCATTTGTAAATGCACCATGGTATATAAGAAACGAAGATCTTCACAGGGATCTCGGGATTCCTACGGTTCGAGACGAAATTGAGAGTTCCGCGCGAAAACATAGAAATCGGCTATTAGATCACGCTTATCCAACGATTATTGACATTCTTGACGAGTTGAATTTAGTACGCCGTCTGCAAAGAACAAAACCTTCCGACTTGGTGCGGTGAACACAAAACCGCTTTAAAATCGCGGAATAAGCAGAAACTTTCACCGGAAAGTTACCTGCAACACGTTACTTAACTTCGTTAAAAATAAATTGCTAACTTAGTTGCAATCGGGAAGCGTAGGTGGTTTTAGTGTAGTAAGAATCTCACACTTCTATGAGCACGCGTTTTCCGGTCCTCATAGAGCCTGATGCAGGTTTTGCACCTACACACGGACAAAAAAAAAAAAAAAAAGTCTTAGGATATTACTATAATTACGAAACTAAATTTGAAATTAAATCATTGTCAGAAGTAATGCCGGATTTACACGGAAATGGAAAGCTGCCAGTATAATGACAAAAAGAATGAATTTGTCCATTCTTTTGTTGTTGCTTTCGTCATTATACTGGCAGTTTTCCAATCGTGTAAATCCGGCATAACACAAGAAATGATATATTTTCCTTTTAATTTCAAAATTCTATTTGCAAGATAAATTTCTAATATTATCAAAACCAGAAGACTTACCGAGTTTTTAAACAAGAAAACGCGTTTTGAACTTCATTTATGGAAATGTATTCGTGATTATTGTTAGCAAATTCGTAACTAGAATTAATCATATTGATAGAATATGAAAGAAGAGATTCGACATTATTATTTGATCTGAAATGATTAGTTAACATATGATTTTCAGTGAAAGTTTCAGCTAAAGCATTTGCCTTTTCTGTTTCAGACATCGTAAGCAATCCATTTCCAAGTTTCAATGAAGGAATATTGAATTTAGGTTTTTTATTATTTTAACAATATTCCAAAAAGGTTTGCTTCCTTTCTCAAGCCCACTCAATTTTTGATTCCAGACTCGATTTCTGAAGTTAGCTATTCCTTCTTTGATAATATTAGTTAAAATTTTCATTTCAATTAAGTAAATATTATTTATTTGTACACCCGGAATCAATCAATTTTGTTGTTAAACTTCGTTTTCGGAACGCTTTAAAACATCATAGGTACGATTCTTATGGCACTGGCACAACTGAGAGTAGCATGTGCATTAGGGTGGGTCAAATCAAACGACGTTGCTTTGATTTCCATGAAAAATACGTGCATTGGAGCTCAGAAAAATTTCTCTTAAGAAATGAGCTCATAATTTTAGCGTTTAGAGGTCCCTCATCGCCATTTTGTTTTTTCCATACAAATTCTATAGGAAAAAGTTAGAAGAAACTTTGGAATTTTATAACTTCCTAACCGTTAAACCTGGAAGAAATCCATTAATATATTTGAATAGAAAATTGATTTTTCTAAAAAAAAGATCTTAATCAAAAATTAGATAGGAGTTACCGTTAAGAAGATATTTTGTGCTAAAATAATAACAATTTTTATTTCACCATGTTAATCTTATATCATAACACTGATGAACAATTTTTTATATAAAAACCAAAAAATGCTTCTCTTTAGGTTTTTTGTGTGTTGAACTCGATTCTGAAGTCAGAAATATTTCATCGGATCACGTTTTTGAGATATCCCGTTAGAAAATCAAAAAACGCGTTTTTCTGGACTCCAGGTTATTTCATAATAGTCTAAGAGCCAGTGGTCGGCAGACTTGCGGTATTTCAGTAATTCAAATCAAGTGGAGCCATTTAGACTTCCTGAGCATGGTATAGGCATTCCAAATCCAAAGCTTGCAAAATTTTTATGGAAATTTGTACAGCCTATTATTTAAATTCCGTGATATACCAAAATTTCCGTATCAAAGAGAGCTATCGGATGGTGAAAGGGAGATGGTACGATAACTTTGGCGCCAAAAATTGATAACGGATTTTTGTAGAGGGTTCAAATACAAGCATTCTTTACTATTGGAGAGTGGAACTATCTCACCCCGTTTAGGAGGTAGGGGCGATTTTCGAAAAAAAACCCTTAAATGGATAAATAAATATTAAAAAACAACGGCAATACTTATAACGCAAAGCAATAATGTTTTTAAAAACCAAGAAATCTGTTATTTAATCATACATTCAAATTATATTATTTGTGTCAATAGTTTTCAAAAAATTTGCATTCAAACTCAAAATTTTGATCCTCTTTGTAACGCAAATTTTGGTATATCACGAAATTTAAATAAAAGGCTGTGCAAATTTCCATAAAAATTTTGCAAGCTTTGGATTTGGAATGCCTATTCCATGCTCAGAAAGTCTAAATGGCTCCGCTTGATTTGAATTACTGAAATACCGCAAGTCTGCCGACCCGGGCTCTTAGACTATTATGAAATAACCTGGAGTCCAGAAAAACGGGTTTTTTGATTTTTTAACGGGGAGAGTTCAACACACCAAAAACCTAAAGAAAGGCATTTTTTGGTTTTTATAATAAAAACTGTTCACCAGTGTTATGATAGAAGACTAACATAGTGAAATAAAAATTGTTGTTATTTTAGCACAAAATATCTTCTAAACGGTAACTCCTATCTAATTTTTGATTAAGATCTTTTTTTTAGAAAAAACTATTTTCTATTCAAATATGTCAACGGATCTCTTCCAGGTTTAACGGTTAGGAAGTTATAAAATTCCAAAATTTCTTCTAACTTTTTCCCATACAATTTGTATGGAAAAAGCAAAATGGCGATGAGGGACCTCTAAACGTTAAAATTTTTAGCTCATTTTTTTAGAGACATTTTTTTAAAGCCCTAATGCATTTTTCATGGTATCAAGAAAATCAAAGCAACTTTGTTTAATTTGACCCACCCTAATGTGCATAAGCATTGTGCAATGTGAATGTGTGGCCAGAAAATTAACTCTTAAATGATATTTAATTTTAAGTACATAGCCGCATGTTTAATGCTGGTAGGTATATCTATCTTTTTTCATGGGACTATACCGTATTAAGTTTCAAAAAAAATATTCCCTGAACGTATTTTAAAAATAAATGAAAAGAAAATTTTCTTTGAACACAAAATCTCGTGAAAACTGTCTGTATATGTTTCTAAAGAGCACCAGTTACAGAACTTAATTTTATCGATTTCATGCACAAGTAGGGAAGTTAAATTACGTCGAAGTGGACGTGTTGAAGTTAATATCAATCTCTGTTGACCTATCAATAATTAACAACTTTAGCATGTTTTGATTTTGAAAGACTTGTGTTTTAAGAAAAAGTTACGTTAACGCCTAACCATAAAACAAATTTTTCTTCAATCATCTGAACAAACCTTTCTTCCTTTTTTTTGGATTACTTGAAAATATCTTTTCATTTCGGAAAAAAAAAAACAAATTAAAATTAAAAATAACAAAAACAATAACATATTGAATAATATTGAATGAACAACAACAACTTGTGTGTGTTACCACCAAGTATATAGGCTGGAGTTATACCTAGCTATTTTGCGAGAGCCACCTCGATCATCAGACTCCTTTAGTGATGCTTAGTCTGGTTATGCTCGTATTAATTGAAAAAACTCTTTGCCGTCATCTGGGAGCGAAAGCGAACCATGAAACTTGTAATTCAGAGGCCGATGCACTACACACCGCGCCACTGAAGCCACATCCCAGCGGGAAATATCGTCCTCAATGAAATTTATTGCTGAAATAATCAATGAATTCACTTGCCAAATCATAAGAGAAACGACATGCAATGATTTACTTTGTTAAGTATTGTATATAATAGGCATATTATGTAACTTAAGCATTTAACGGATTTGTTAAATAAATAAATGATTTAATAGGTGAAGAGTAATGCAAAGTTTCCTCAGTTCGTAGCTTTGATGCCACTTTCTGCTTTGTGTTATTGAACGACCCTTTATTTTGGTGAATTGCTGAATGAGAATTTATAGTTGCGAAAAAGACATAAACAACTTTGTGCATTACTATTCATCGTTGAAATCATCGATTTGAATTTCATGAATTTCGCTCACATTTGTTTTGTTTTTTGTTCTCACCATGAACACTTTACAAAGCAGATGAGTGGATTCAAAAAATGAACTGATGAACTTGTACATTACTTTTCCACAATTTTTTCATCACATAATTTTCCCTTTTAAATTCACCGAAATAAAGTGTCGTTTCATAAACCCAAAGCAGAAAGTGGAATCAAAGCTACGTAGGGCTGTAAAAGTAACGACAATATGAGTACCCGCATGTTTACGTTACTTTTGTCGAGTACTCGTTACTTTGGTATCGTTACTCGTTACTCTCGTTACTTTCGTTATATTGGTATGTAGATACCCTGAAAATCGAAAAGGCATTTCGCATTTCGGATTTCTTATTGTAACGATACGAATATGATTATGTATTTGTATGTGGTTCGGACTACATAACAACTAAGGTTCGGAGAATGATAAAATATGATTCCTTCTCTCATGGTTTCAATGTAATCGACACAGGTGAAAGCTGAGACATACCTAACTAAAAAGAAAAAATATTTTCAAAATAGGGTGTTTTACAAAAAATTTTAACATTTTTCAACTTCGTTGTTCCTTCAGTGATTTCAATGAATTTGACAGAGGTGATAGCTGAAACAGAATTTCAACAGAAAAAATGTTTTCAAAACAGGGTGTTTCAAAAATATGTATGTCAATTTTTTGCAACTTCGATGTTCTTTGAGTGATTTCAATGAAATTGACACAGTACACATGATAGCTGAGACAGAATTAAGAGGAAAACAATTACAATTACAAAACAGTGTTTCAAAAATATGTCAACATTTTCGAACATTGTTGTTCCTTCAGTAATTTTAATGAAATTGATACAGGTGATAACTGAGACAGAATTAAAAAGAACAATATTTCAAACAGGGTTTTTCACAAAAAATTTCAACATTTTTCAACTTCGTTGTTCCTTCAATGATTTCTGAGATAGAATTTCAACAGACAAATATATTTTCAAAACAAATATTTCTACGATGACCGTCACGACGATGACGATGGCCATGACGATGACGGGCAGGACGGCCGGCCGGCGTTGATGACTATGTTACGGCGGGCATCATATCGCACTGGTATAGATTTTCTTCAGGTTGGTCTGGAACTGGGACATCTACATTTTTTTTTGAAAAATTTATTGAAAAAAACATATAATTTTGTTTCTAAATTTTATAAAAAAAGAACTTTTTTTGTAAATTTATTTTACAAATTTGAAAAAAAAATTGCTTTTGCACCAAATGTATTTTTAAGATAAATTTGCATTTTAAAAGTCGCTAACCCAGCGGCTCCATTGGCAATATTTGAGGCAGTAAATTGCCTCACTCATTGCTATTGTCTTTAGTAATGCAAATGGAGACACTTGTCAATGGCAATATTGCCCAGAAGATGAGAGGCAATTCACTGGTCAACAAGGTTTTTCTTACAGAAACAAAAATATACTTTTCCATAGGTTTTTGGTGTGCTGAACTCGAATCTGAAGTCAGAAAATTTCTATCGGGCCACGTTTTTGTGATATTCCCGTTACAAAATCGAAAAAACCGTTTTTTTTGCTGTTTTCAAAGTTGTATTGTAACGTGAAGTAAATTGTTTCAACAAAATTTTTAATGGTTTCTGAAAGAACTAATTTTTCTTCTTTTAAAATCAGATTAATAAAGATTTAAACTGATTTTAAAAGAAGAAAATTAGTTCTTTCAGAAACCATTAAAAATTTTGTTGAAACAATTTACTTCACGTTACAATACAACTTTGAAAACAGCAAAAAAACGGTTTTTTTCGATTTTGTAACGGGAATATCACAAAAACGTGGCCCGATAGAAATTTCTGACTTCAGATTCGAGTTCAGCACACTAAAAACCTACGGAAAAGTATATTTTGGTTTCTGTAACAAAAAAATAATTAAATTTTGTTGACCAGTGTTATTGAAATCCATCGTCAAGGCAATAAATTGAGGAAAAATGGGGTTCTCCGTGTTTGGGAATGGCGCACAAAACAAAATATAGTAAATTAAAATTAAATTTTATTAAAAACAGGGGATTTGAACAGCATTTGACTGCATTTGCAGTCAAATATTTCTGGTAATGAAAATGCCCACCCGAGCAATAAATTGCCATTCCTATATCAATTGCAATTGCCTCAAAAATTGCCAATGAAGCCACAGCGTACGACGCTTAGTTAAGCCGAAAATCAAAGATAAAGGTGTCAACTTTGATGTTTCTAGGACGTTTAGTTTAGTCGCAAATCGTGTTTAAAGATTTCTCAAAAAAAAAAAGAATTAATTCCTATTTACAAAAAGTTTAGTAGCAAAACTGAATATATTTTTATGAAAGTTTAGGAAAAAATTGTTTTTACCAACTTATTTTTTGATTTTTTTAGAACTTCCTAGAACACGAATATGCATTTTATAAGTAACTAAGACGCTTAGGTCAGCCGCAAATCAAGTTTAAGGATGTCAACTTTGATGCCTCTAGGACGCTTAGTTTAGCCGCAAATCACGTTTAAAGATAAAAGTCGAATTTTCGTATAATGCGATGCAGCAATTGAGCGCCAATGTCAATTTTTCTTGAGCAATAGTACCTTGGGTGGCGAATAAACACGAATAAACAGTGAGGTATGTATGGAGGGGGGGGGCATGCTACCCCCCTGCTTGGGCTCACTATAGGATTTGGGGTGGATGCAAGACTGGGTGTACGCAAACTTTCTTTTGCATTGAAGTCGCCAGGATGCTTAGTTTAGTCGCTAGTCAAGTTTAAAGGTGTCAACTTTGATGCCTCTAGGACGCTTAGTTTAGCCGCAAATCGCGTTTAAAGATAAAAGTCAATTTTTCATATAATGCGATGCATCAATTGAAAGGTGGCACTTCTTAGATTATGAATATGACACTTATAGCGAGTTTCTTTGCCAAGTTTTCTTGACATTGCGTGGCCTGCTTCGCTGGTTCTCAGGATTTTTACCCTCCTTTTTGGGTCATCTGTCCCGCTCACGCAACTCCGTTGGTCCGCTTCGGGTATTCAAAGTCGTCTGGCGAGTGCCAATGTCAAGTTTTCTTGAGCAACAGTACCTTGCTTGGCCCGCTTCGCTGGTTCTCAGGATTTTAACCCTCCTCTTTGGGTCTTCTGTCCCGCTTACGCAACTCCGTTGCTCCGCTCCGGGTATTTTAAGTCGTCTGGCAGGCGCCAATGTCTAGTTTTCTTTTGAGCAACAGTACCTATCATTCATATTTCGAAAAAATTAAAAAACGAAAAAAAAGCTGAGAAAAGTTTAGTTTTTTCATTGAAATTTTCTTCAAAAAAATTTGTTTTTTCAAATTTTTTTTTTTTTTCAAAAAAAAAGTTAATATTTTTCTATAAAAAAAAATTAGAAAAAAGTAGTTTTTTTTTTCTAAATTTCTCAAAAAAAAGTATATTTTTATAAATTTTTGAAAAAAATCTGTCCAGAATCCAGACCACCTCACAAGTCTAGACCACCTCACACCAAATCTCCCAATCCCGACTCCCACCAAACAGAAACCTACCCCCTTTCATATTCATTTCAGTTCAAATTTTTCATATCCATACTCAAAAGCAAAACAACAAGAGGAAAAGGAAACGTTACTCTAGTGTCTTTCTGCCTGTGTCTAGTTAGTTGGTATATGGTATGTCTATGTAGTATGTATAATGTAGTACGTTTGATATCGGTATAAGAACAGTTTTGCTTGATACGCCATTTCAAATTCATTCCGTTCGTGCGACGAGTCCGAGTGATACGATATCCGATATAGTACTTTTTGTATTGTATTGAAAAAGTAACGAAACATGCGAGTAACGAGATTATTTAGGTAGTAACGTTTCGTTACTCGGTATCGAAGTGAATACCCGTATGTTAGTAACGAATACATACGATTCGTTACAGCTCTAAAGCTACGAACTGAGGAAACTTTGCATTACTCTTCACCTACTACATTGCATGTCGTTTCTCTTATGATTTAGCAAGTGAGTTCATTGATTATTTCAGCAATACATTGATTGAGGACGATATTTCCCGCTGGGTTGTGGGGTTGACATTATGTGGTTCCACCAAATCAACAACACGTTGAAAATTGCGCTTTGTCATCCTGAAGCGCTTTTTTATTAAGAAAATTACTTCTATGTAGTTTGCCGGTGAAATTATGTGTAAAAATGTTGAACCGGTTAGTTTTTGTTGTTTTTTGATAAGGTGTCGGTTTGACATGTCACTAACAGCTCCATAGACTATTTTTACCCCAAGCGCCTGAAACGAAGTTTTACTTTAAGAAAATATGTTCAAGTAAAAAATGATTAGGTAACTATTATAATTATTTTTTTAAAAATCAATTTTAAGCTTGAAAATTACATTTTCAACTCACCTCATAATTTGTCAGAGAAGCTCACGTAAAAGCGCCCAATTCCGCAAGCGTGAATTGTTTTCCGTGTACACATTCTATTCACACCCAAAAGAAGTGTAAATGGGTGATTCTACAAAAAGTGGAAGAAAATGATGATAATTTCGGTGAAACATTTTTGTAAGCAAATAAACGTAAAAAATAACTGCAGTTGAACTTTGGAACGTTCTTGCTCATAATTGAAAGCGTCAGTCAAAACAAATAAAAAATAACGATTTTATGTCAATTTTTTGAAAACAGGTGTTCCTGGGAACTGAAAATTTTTATAAATACTTTCCTATTTTAGGTAATTTATTAAGAAAATCGTACCCCTCGTCTAAACGGAGAGACAACACCCCCCTCCCACACAATTTTGTCCTTGATTCGATCTACCCTGTGCCCTGTAGCGATTTTATGCATTTTCTGCAGAACACTCTGTATAGCTTAACTTAAATTTCCAAGCAACTTGAAAATTAGAGCAAGTTCGTGCGACCGAGTTGTGCTTTTTATTTTACAACTATTTTTAAAGAAAAGCAGCATTTACTGAACATTTCTGAGGTCTTCAAATAGAAAATCAGTCATTAAAGTGCATCTGGACTGAGGACAGGGGACTGAGTGTTTTCATAGTTTTTGGGCCAAAAACATAGTAAAACACTGTACGAAGAAATACAAAAAAATATGCTGTTAGGGTTTTACTTAGCCTATAATATAATGTAAAAATAGAAATTTTTCTTGTAAATACTCATGAGGGTACTGAGAAACTGAACGGACATTCCATGATCTCTCGCACAAATGCCTTCTTCACAAATGAAATAACAAACGGACCTAAGATATGGATATGATTTTATTTTCACGAGACTTAGTACTTCACGCTGCTAGATCTGAAACTTCGATAGTTTTCAAAGTTAACGATATTTTTGCCTGTTACAATCTGTCAGGGGACTGATAAGGAATCCGTGGGATAAAGTTAAATGACATTTTCTTTTAAGAAAACACAATATTATTAAAACTATATTTATATCATAGAAACATATATTTATTTAACGTCAAAAATTGAGTGTTCATTTTGGTTTTGGAACTAAAATAAGGGAATTGTAAGAATTTTGCTCTTTGGAAACGGGCAGGGGACACGTTAGGGGACTAAGAATTAGACACTTTAAAGAATTTTTTGAGTAATGAAAGTGTGTCAGATCTTAATAATTTTGTCTGACCATGTAGATATCAGATTTAAAGTTATAAAACAAATCAGGTTAAATACTTGAACGGTTTTTAAAATATCAGCGGAGCCACCGAAAATTCCATCATTTGTAGAATCACCCAAATACACGATATCTGTAAAAAAAATTTAAACTCACTCTTCCAGAATCACAAAAGTAAATGTGTACACGATTTTTTGTGTACACAGACAAAAATCACTCTTCACTATCAGTCTTATTTATTCACACTTTAGTTGGGTGTAGGGTGTCCATAACGTGTTTGAAAAAAAAGAGGACATTTTCGAAAATCCAAACTTCTACTGTTAACCCCCCCGCTCACCACACCATCATTAAAATAATAGATAAAGACCAAGAGTTTACTTTAAGTTTATTTTATAAAAATATATCTGTGGTTGTGGTGTTTGGGAGAAACATGATACCTAACTCCATATAAAAAATTGCGTCTTTACGTCCACTTTACATTGACCTAGAATCTAAACGGGTAGACCAATTTTGTTCAAATTTTAAATGTTCATGAACGTAACCTTTAGAAAATTTGTGTTCCAAATTTGAAGAAAATGAGTTCACCCGTTTAGGTTCTAGGTCGATGTAAAGTGGACGTAAGGACGCAATTTTTAAAATGGAGTTATCATGTTTCCCCCAAACACGACAGATATATTTATACAAGTAATGTATGTAGGTACATAAGAAACAGCAGTTTTGATAGTAATAGGTAGTTTTATTTAATATCTATTTTAAGAAAACATATCTGTGATATAAACCAGTATATTTTATAAACACTTATTTGCGCTTCAAATTGAAAAAATTAAAATACATAAACATCTGATTAAATTCAAAATATCGCAGAATTTTAGTTAAATGGAGGCCAAATATACATTAATTTTCTTCCTCATCTGAAGTGTCATATTTTTGCGAGCTTCGAATTTGATTAAGATACTTATTTTCATATGAATTCATAAAACTTTCGACAGCTAAAATCATTTAAGTTATAGGCAAATATGAGAGTCCTACTTTTAAACGATTTCGTTCTTTTGTCCATGGCGAACCCATCAACGACAAAATACGTTCCACGTAACAAAAAACAAAAAAAGAACTGGCACTTTTGAGCAGATATTTTGTTTTTAAAATTGTCATTTTCTTTCGAAAGAAACTTGTTTAAATAGTAAAATTGGTCAAACAACTTTGTATCCAGTAAAACTTCCTTAGAAATTCGGTAATCGATACTTTTTTCTAAGTCTTCCATTACGTATTTCTTTTCTAAATTCATCCATCGATCTCGAAGAGGAAAGTTTTTACTTCATTGTATTAATGCTTTATTTTATATTTTAAGGGACAATACAAACGACATTAATGAAAAGTGCGTTAAGTTAATATTTTGGTCATTTAGGAAAAAGAAAAAGAGATATAAAAGAGTACATAAATAAAAAAGAGTAAAACAAAAGAATTTGATGAAAAAAGAAAGAATAAGATAGATCAGAGTCAAAAAAGAGAACATGTTCTCTTTAAAAGAGATGTTCTGGAAACCCTAGTTGGGTGTGCAGTGCAATACGGTTTTTTTTTCAGTTTGAAATGGAAATAAAAGCCGCTGGATTCGTTTCCCTTTCCTTGTGGGCCTTAATTCCAATTATAAATGGAAAGAAGACCCACTGATAAAAAAAAAATGTGTGAGTACCGGGACTCGCGTGGAAGATGTGTAAACATTCGTTTTCACCTGAAGGTAAGGGATCGGGTCATTACCAGGTATGGCCAAAATTAGGAATCTGTAATACAAGCGCTAAAACAAAATGGTTGCACGACACAAATTATAAGGAATTTACCCATTAAAAAACACCTTGCGAGAAAACTTTATGATGTCACAAAGTTGTTCCTGGATTCAAAGTTAAAGTGTCAAAAAGTAACTTTGAGTACATTTTTCCAACTCATCTTTTTGATACTGAGTTGAAATGGTTAATCCGTCAAAAGCAGCTGAAATCACGATGTTTTCATTTTGAGTTATCTTTTGTTTGCTTCTCGATCGTTCGGTTTGGAATTGATCTTATTTTTGTAATATGTAATAGTTTAATTTTACTATCCCCCAGATTTGATCCGGATAAGATTATCATAATAAAACAAACAGGATCCCAGTGCGACAAGAGTGTTATATACATATCCGATTCCCGTTTATCCTTTTGGTTTTGTATTTTCTCTCTACTCTTTTCTCTATTTTCTCCCTATCTTCAATACAAAACGCCATCTACCTGTGAGAGAAAAACTCATTTTAGCAAAAAAGTACAAAGGGTGTATGGTCAGAATTAATTTGCAAATCGAAATCCAAAAGCAAGGTCGGATTTTGTGTTGTTTTTGTAATACATGTATGCATATACAATCCAGATCAGATCTGGGGGAAAATATAAAGCTAATATATTTTTATTTTTATTGATTTTACCGTCGATAGTGAGTTTGGAAATTTTGTCCAGGTTTTGCGAAATTTTTTTATCTGATTTGATCGATTTGTAGTAAAGAAATTTGTGCAAGTAATGAATGATAAAAAAAAAATGGAAATATTTTTGCTTAAATATTCAATTTGTGCTAGAATGAAGTTAAATGAAATTTAATTTGAAAAATGTATGCATTTTCGAATTGCTGATAAAAGTTGAAAATGAAATCACAATTTCTTCTTGATTTTTAATTCCAAATTTATTTCCACTTTTTTTCACCCAATTTGTTTGACTGATCAGCCATATTTTTAGCTTTTGTCGTTCCTAAATGAAAAGTAACCCAAAGTAACTTTTTTAAATATGACACAACAACACTTCTTTTTGACACATTAACACAGCCAACTAGAGAAACAGAAAAGAATGCGCCACTTGGCAAATCATGTTATGACATTTCAAATCAAGAAATTGCAAATAACAAACCAAAATTGCCACTCGCGATTGCAGAGATTAACATCAAAAGCAGCATATGAATACAAAATAATGAAATAAAAAATTTAATTCCTAGAAAAAAAAGCAACAAAATCTTCACCTGGCAAAATGTATGTCAAATATCTCTGACAAGATATGATTGCATCTTGAAATCCAATCAAGATATGAAACGGTGTGACTCCATTAGATATTTAATGTCAAGACGAACATTCTGAGAGAAATTATCTACTGTGGAGTCGGGGTATAAGGAATTCACTCCACTAGGCAAATACCAAAACCATTAGATATAAAATGAAAACTACCTTACCTATTCGAGTTTACAGAGTTCTACTTACATACAGCAAACAAAATGGTTCCAAACGGAACATAATAACTTTGTTGACCAATTTTGTAGCATTTTGTTAACAATTAAATTCAAAGCTGAAAGATTCAATTGGCATGTTTCTACTGTAAGGAAAGTTTGTAAATTTATTTTTCATTAAAAACAATTTTGAAAAAAATATCCCGACACACACGCTACCATGCGGGAGAGTAAAAATGTGTGCTAGAAAATTGTATAAGTTGGGAAAGAGTTACTCGTCGAAATGATTTTTAATATGAACAAAAAGAACATATTTCCAATTTTTAACCGAAATTCCTCACGTCCCTTATCTTGGCGGACACTTTTTGGCGGAATCGAATAATTTTGATATCTGAATTTGTAGCTAATTAAATGCTAATTTGTTGCTCCAACCAAAAATTTGTAGCTCGAGTACTTTTCGAGTTATTCAATTTTCCGCTAAAATAAGTCTGAAGTTAGCGGTAAAAATTTAAAATAATACTAATTTTACTTTTTATTTGTAACCTGAATTTATAGCTAATTAAATGCTAATTTGTTGCACAAACCCCGATTTTGTAGCTCTAACGGTTTTTCAAATATTCAAAATTCCGCTAAAATAAGACTGAAGTTAGCGGACGAAAATATGAAAATCATAATTGTGTTAATGCCCAAAATTGTAGCTTTTTGAATGCTAATTTGTTGCGCTAAAATAAATGTTGTATCTTTTATGAATAATTTTTTATTTACAGTTAAGGATTAAAAAAAGTGCATTTCCGGTTTCACTAACATAGGCTCGGAAAAATGCCAGCCGAATCTTAAAAAAATAGATTTTCAATTTTTTTTTGCAAAAATGTGCAGCATATCCTATGCTAATTTGTTGCTCTAACTAAAAATTTGTAGCTCTAACGGTTTTTTTGGTACAAATTTTTAGTTAGAGCAACAAATTATCATATCATTTCATCATATTTTAGTCCGTTACACAGGGGGTAATGTCTTATTTTAGCGGGAAGTTGAATGCAAGGAAAACCAAGCGAGCTACAAAATCGCGGCTTGGTGACTTATCTAGTTAGAGGAGTCTTCAAATTTTAGCAAACAAAAATTTTGGATTTTGTCATTTTTTTAGATTTTAAGGGCTTGATTTTTAGCTAACTTTTTAGCTAGCGGAAAACTGAGTACCAAAAAAACCGTTAGAGCTACAAATTTTTAGTTAGAGCAACAAATTAGCATGGGATATGCTACACATTTTTGCGAAAAAAAAATTGAAAATCTATTTTTTTAAGATTCCGCTGGCATTTTTCCGAGCCTATGTTAGTGAAACCGGAAATGCACTTTCTTAATCCTTAACTGTAAATAAAAAAATATCCATAAAAGATACAACATTTATTTTTGCGCAACAAATTAGCATTCAAAAAACTACAATGTTGAGCATTAACACAATTATGATTTTCATATTTTCGTCCGCTAACTTCAGTCTTATTTTAGCGGAATTTTGAATATTTGAAAAACCGTTAGAGCTACAAAATCGGGGTTTGAGCAAAAAATTAGCATTTAATTAGCTATAAATTCAGGTTACAAATAAAAAGTAAAATTAGTATTATTTTAAATTTTTACCGCTAACTTCAGACTTATTTTAGCGGAAAATTGAATAATTCGAAAAGTACTCGAGCTACAAATTTTTGGTTGGAGCAACAAATTAGCATTTAACTAGCTACAAATTCAGATATCAAAATTATTAGATTCCGCCAAAGAGTGTCCGCCAAGATAAGGGACGTAAATTCCTCTATAATAGTGATTTCAAAATAAATTCTGTAAGTCTTTTTTTTTGCTTCTAATTCAAAAAGTTTAAGTCAATTTATAACATTTTCTGGATAACAGAATTCATAACCTAGATCAAAACATGATATATGTCTTCATCAGAATTAATAATGAGTGGATCTTAAAATCTTAGCACAAACAATCTTTTATTTACATCGCAGATTGTCTAATAGTATAGCAAAATATTTTCTTACATATTATAGCAACAAAATCATCATGGGAAACATTTTCTTTTTTCAAACAAGCTTCAGCTTCGTGACCTATAAATATCTTCCAAATTTTTAATGAGCAATTCGTTTTCGTAGTTAATATTTTGAATTTGTTTGTGTTTCAAGAATAGACATCGATTTTTTAATGAAAGAAATTTATTTTTTAATGAAAATGAAAGCGTTCGGATTTCATAGCGTTTAACGTCAAAAAGGGAACACACACATAGTGTACTTATCATCTATCTCTTTTTGACATTCCTATTTCACCAAATGTCATTTTTACTTACAAGCTCCACTCCGCAATTATAGTCGCGTCATATCCTTTCCTTGTATTTGCTTGTTCTCTTCCGACCACTTAAGTGCCCCTCCAAGCATTATATTATGTAGTTCTAACTCTAGCCTTTTCCGTGTTTGAATGCATTCAGCTCAACTCAAATCTCATATGCTTTTTCGCAGGAAGGTGTCAGTAGAATATATTTGTATTTCTCACTTTTGTATAAAAGTTAAATGAATGTAGTTAGGCCTTTATTCTGCAAAAGAGTGAAAAGAGTCACGAAAATATAAAAAAGAGCCAATTTTGGATGATTTTAGAAAACTGGAGCCAAAGAGCCATACATGAAAAAAGAGCCAAAGTGGCTCTTAAGAGCCATGAAGGAAGCCCTAATCTGGAGATTGCCAGTTTGCTGTGTGTATCCGTCGTCTGGGGAACCTAGTGCTACTCATCACCGTATTACGAAAGAACTCAAAATTCTTCGTAATAAAAGAAACAGAGCTAGGAAGAAATTCATAAATAGTATGTCCCTTGAGGACCGAGAATTGTATATTTCCTTGTTTGACAAGTTTAAAAACCTCCAATCATTGACACGCTGAATATCTTAAAAAAATGGAAAGTTCCCACAAGTTTGACGCCAAAAGTTTTTGGAATTTCGTAAACTTGAAAAAGAAATCTCATGGCTATCCAGTCAATTTTACTTATATTATAATATTATTATTTTAAATAGTCCTCCGAATATTTGTGATGCGTTTGCTAACAACTTTCACCAGTCTTTCGTTGATACCCCTGACGATGTTGATGAGAACTTTTTTTTCTACTTAAAAGACTGCCCACAAACTACCTTCAATAATATCCCAATTATAATAAAAAAAAATGTATATTATATGTCCTTACTTCATGATGATTACTCACCTGGACCTGATGGCATCCCACCAATAATCTTGAAAAAATGTAAATCAATATTAGCACCCCTTCTTTTTCATTTGTTTAACCTATCACTAAGCTCCGGTAAATTTCCAAGTATTTGGAAAAAAGCATTTATTACATCAGTTTTTAAAACGGGTAACAGATCGGATATATGCAATTACAGGCCAATCTCCAAACTATCTTGCATTCCTAAGCTTTTTGAGCAAGTAATGTGCGATAGTTTGACATTCAACTGTAAGAATATAATGAACAATCAACAACAGGATGGATTCATGCAAAAGCGATCAACGATAACCAATTTACTTGCATTCTTGCATAAGTGCTCAACTGCGTTGGAACATGGTCAAGAACTTGACTGCATCTATCCAGATTTTTCTAAGGCTTTCGATCAACTTTTTCATGACATAAACACGTTTAAGTTAAAGGTGTTTGGCTTTCCTCGTAAGCCCATCACTTGGGTTTCTTCTTATCTCCATAATAGATCCTATCAGGTTAGATTTAGGGGAGCGCTTCGATATCCCGCAAACCAAAATCTCGAATAACGAAATCTCGCATTTTTTTAAGAAATCTCGAATGGCGAAATCTCGCAAATTAAAAATCTTGTTTTTCATAATCTCACAATTACAAGTCTCGCTTTTTACAATCTCGCATTTACACCTCGAACCTTAAAATCTCGCAAATTTCAACCAAAATCTCGCAAATCAAAGTATCGCAACTTCGAATTTCACAGCAACGAATCGCACACGGCTTTTTTTTGTAAGAATATACCTATCTAAGAGCACTTTGCATAATTTTGTTGTCCAACTAATAACTATACCCGCCAGTAAAAACTATTTGTACATCTTTTATTACTGTTAATAACCACATGACACTTTACAACTGGATATACCATCTCTATGTTCTCTCTCTTTCTTATTCTTTTGACAACAATAAAATTCAAAAATTAACAGTTCAAATTAATTAACAACAGTGTGGTCTAAAAGTACTCAGACACTGGATTATATATTTTGCAGTAGGAAGGATATCTCGCAAAATTGAATTGCATTGCAACAAATACATTTTTTTAATCAAAATCTCCCAAATTAAAATCTCGCGCGAGATTTTTTTAGTTTGCAGGATTTCGTTATTGCGAAATTATGAAAAGCGGGATTTTTAAATTGCGGGATTATGAAAAGCGAGATTTTGTAATAGCGAGATTTCGTCATGCGAGATTTCGAATGCGAGATTTTGATTTGCGAGATTTCGTAGCCAACCCTAGATTTAGGAGCTCTGTCTCCAAACCCTTTCTTTGCCAAATCTGGAGTTCCCCAGGGTAGTCATTTAGGCCCACTACTTTTCATCTTAGCTATCAACGACGTATCCCTCTATATAAGTTATAGTGAAATTCTAATTTTTGCGGATGATATGAAAACTTTCAAAAGCGTCAAATCTGTGAGTAATCGTTTACTTTTGCAAGAAGATATACACAGTTTTGTTATTTGGTGAAGTAAAAACAATTTAAATCTCAACCCTATTAAATGTCAGGCGATCATGTTTTCTAAAAAAAAGTTCCTAGTCCATTTGATTATGAAATATCGCAGCACATTGCGTCGTGTTGATAGTTTCAAAGACCTAGGGGTTCATTTTACTTTTAATCTTAATTTTACAAAGCATATCAATTTAATAGTGAACAAGGCAAACTCTATGTTAGGGTTACTTAAACGATGGTCTAAGGATTTCAGGATCTCTCGCTCTCTACAATAGTCTTAAGTCTTGTTGGCCCTCATCTTGAATACGCATCACAGGTATGGACTCCTTTTTACGATGTCCATAAGAAAAGACTAGAAGCAGTACAGCGTAATTTTATACGTTTCGCCTTGAAAGGACTACCGTGGTCCGATCCTTATATTCTTCCTCCTTACGAACACCGGATTAAGCTTCTTCAGATTCAAACTTTGGCACAAAGGATAATAATTAATAATGATATTGTATTTATTCATCAACTTTTGAAGGGCGTTATTGATGCACCTGATTTATTATCTTGTACTAGCCTTAACTACCGAGGGGGAGGTCACAACACTCGTAGTCTAGAACTAATGGATATACATATGTATCGCATATATGTATAAGTATCATTTTCCGTTGTCATTCGCGCAACGATCCAAAACATTGCGACTCATAAATGTGTCATCTTCCAGAGCCCACTTAATGAAACCTGACACCAGGGCAATTAGTTAATTGTCGCCAGCTCTGCGTCATAGCTGTAGCTACGGCTACAGCTATAAGTCAGCCGGTACAAATGTTCTAAGTAAGTCCAAGTGAGAATGACCACCATGTGCAATCATAGTTTTTTAATTCAATGTAGTACATACCTACATCATATCGCACTTCGGTAACTAGGCCGCTGCGCTGCCTGTGTGTATCTAGTACCTCATATGGGGCTAGTGTAAATAACATATGATTCATTGAACTCTTCATGCAATGATTTCTGGTATCAATGCGTTTTGACAAAGAATGGTGAAATTGTGACGATAACACATTTTTCATACGAGGTTGCGTAAAAATGCATTTTCATATGGAAAATGCCGAATATTGTTTTCAAGTGGTTAAATGGTAGGGATGGAAAACTCTTTTAAATTTGATATAAATAAGCAAAGGATGATGAGGAAAATTCAGAATTTGTACAAGCATTGAAACTCTAAGGTCGCAGCTATAAGCATTGCGACAGCGGGCCTTTAGAGCTAATAAAAAATTAAAACTAAAATTTTGTCTTTTCTTGCAAATTCTCCCCGTACAACTCTTCTCCTTTTAACAGAGGAAAGCACGGTTGTGTCACAGGTAACATTTTGGTGGCAGCGGTGGGATTACCATTTATAAAAACTAAAATCCTCCTACCAAAAACAAGAACTTTCTGACTCTTGAGACGTTTCTGGGGCTATACACCAGATATTAAAAGTGACAAATAAAAAAAGAAGAAGAAGAAAAAAATAAGAGTGTGAAAAAAGGTGTGTGAAAAAAAGTGTGTGAAAAAAGAATATAAGAAAAAAAAAACAAAAGGGGTATATCAATACACTCCTTTTTAACCTAAAATTTTTTTTTCAAATAAAAGTCCTGGCGAACTCCCTTGTGGACGCGGAGGCAGTGAATCTAATTTTAAGACCAGGCTGTTACTTCTAACTGTAGAGCGTGAAGCTTGCCTGGCAAAGTGCTACGACACCAAAAATCAGCAACAACATAAGCAGCAGCATCAAAATCATCAACAACATAAACAGCAGCATCAACATCATCAACGACATTAACATCAACAACATCGACAACATAAGCAGTAGCTTCAAGAACATCAACAATATCAACAGCATAATCGACAATAACTAAGATAACTATAAATAAAAACAAAATATGTATATTTCTTGTATTTCCACAACCTTGTCCTTATTATTTAAAATCTTGTCTGGTTATGAACAACGCGAACATATTTCTTCCTCTCACTCGACAGTAATTTTACGACAATTCCATCCACGCGAAAGCAAATATCGGTGGTAAAGGTCTATGAGCTACTACCTTACCACTACTATACAACAACAGAAAACCTTACCCCTATCTCTGACTCTACCCCTGTATCTATCTTCTCAAAAATGGAAGTAAAAATCTCCTTAAATGATTTTAAAAACATCGTTCCTGTGTTCGGTGGAAATACGGAAGAATTAAATAAATTAGTCGCTTGCGGCAACATCCTTTTCTCATATATCCAAGACGACGCTCAACATTCCTTATTCTTAAATATTGTCAAAACTAGACTACAAGGGGTAGCTTTTGAGCTAACCCAGTACAAAACCTTGGACACATGGGCCGAACTAGTAGCCGAACTAGAAGGACAATTTAAAGAACGAATTTCACGTTCAAACACTCAAACAGAGCTAATTTCCGCGCGACAAAACCCGAGGGAAGATATAAAAGATGACGGTGAACGACTAACACGTTTGCTACACAAATTAGACAGGGCGACATAACAAAGTACGACCGATCAGGCAGTATGGGCCTATTTTATTTCTGAAAACAGACAAACAGCTTTACGTTCCTTCGAGGATGGACTTAGAAACTTGCACCTAAGATTACTAGTAAAAGCCTTTAATGCCATGGACCTGAAAGCAGCCATTGATTATGGCATTGCGCAATCTCCTCGGCTAGACATCGAACATAACAGATACACTAATTCGTACAGAAATACCGACACAAGGGTCACTTGCCAGAAATGTGGTATATTTGGTCACACAGCAGCTTCGTGTTTCACTAGATCCAACCAAAATCAACCACAAATCTGTCAGACCTGCAATCAAACAAGTCACACTTCTGCCACGTGCTACCGGAATACAAAATTCTCAAGCTTTAGACCCGAAATTAAGAACGAACAAACCCCCAAGTGCAACTATTGTCACAAGCTGTACCATACTGAGAATGATTGTCGTTTACGGTTAGCACACTCCCGAAACCAAACAAACCCGACTCCAAATAAATCTGCATCCACAAACCACCAGAAAAATAAAAACCCATTTAAAGGTAATTCAACTCATGAATTACGACATTGTTGTTCACACCAACCGCAATACGATCCCGACAAAATTGAATCGGAAAACGAACAAATCGGCAACTCCACCCTGGGACAGAAAGTTGTTGCCGAGGTTCATTATACTCCCAACCAATAAACTTAAAAATGATTTTAAAATTCTGCCCTGAATTTAAAGACCTAGTTATTCGTCTTAAATTACAAGGGACTACTAAAGAATATACTACATTTTTAATAGACACAGGCGCAGACATCTGCCTGTTCAAAAACGTCTCACCTTACGCAAATTCTAAAAATTCCTGCGTTATCTCTACCATAGCTGGCGAATCTGTGAGAACTATGGGAGAAATCACGGAAACACTAGAAATCTATGACGGGAAAAACACATCATATTTGGAACACCCATTCCAAATACTAACAAATAAGATACATTCACAGTACACATATCTAAGGTATTATCTTGCGCATGTTGTCTGAAATGAGAACTGTCAAAGAAATTCAAGATGGCAGCCTTACGTGACCCCGTCCGCTGTATTACAACAACAACGAAGAAAACAAACACAAAAGGATAATTTAAATAACACTAAAAACCAGGAAAGAATTTTGTTTGCATGACAAAATAATCTTAATAAACACTAAAAATAAATAAATAAGTAACAAATGAACACATAACACACAACAAATTTTGATGTTTAACGAGTGGGGGTCACGGTATTCGCCATTTTCCACTGATTTTGATGGATGCGCAGAACTGAACAAAAATGAAAACGCTAATGATATTACCTTTAATATGTGTACTGTGAGATACATTTACATTATGATGGAATACTTGGAAACGATTTTCTCAATAGGTTTGAATGTAAGGTCAATTATGAAAAAAGACAGCTAGAAGTAACAGCAGCTGCGGTCGTGCGTTTATGTGACGGCAAAACCTTTTTTATACCCCAAAAGGTAGAAAGGATAGCGAAATGTGAAGTTATCGAGAAGAAGGGAGACCGTAAAACATCTTACGAGATGCAACGTACGGGTAAAATAGGTCTCGAAAAAACTAAGTATGAGAGCGAGGAATCAAACCATTTAGGTGCAGCAAATCCTAAATTCCTAGATGTATCTGTACACACGGAAATAGAAGCTGAAATTACACCATTGGAAATCAACCTCGACGGCAATCATACAAAAGCTTTCAACCCAACCTTCTCACAAATCTCACATGATTACATACTATGAAACCAACACAACAAACTTCTCTAGTAAGGACAAGGCCTATAAAAATTTTAAAAATAAAGAAAACTCAGCCGAATATAAGACTGAGGTAATACAAAATTTAGAATTATCCGAACAAACAAGAAAAATAATTTTAAGGTCGAGAACACAACAAATAGTAGAAATACCGTGTAAAGAAGAAGATATAAAATATTTAGTCACAGAAAAACTTGAAGTAGCTCCAGGAATATACTTGGGTGAAACCATTATCCATTGCTAAAGGATTTGAAAAAAGTTGTCTGACAGATATAGTTTTCACTGATTTTGCCAACGCCTTTGATAGGGTAAATCATGAGGTTCTTGTTCATAAATTGTCTGTGTTGGGTTTTCACTCACAGTTTTTAGAATGGATAGGTTCATACTTATTTAACCGGATCCAATTGGTCAAAATAGGTAATTAAACATCAAAAGATATTAAAGTAACCTCAGGTGTTCCGCAGGGGAGCCATATTGGGCCTTTATTTTTGTATTGTCTTGATTGTCTCCTATTGCAAAATGATCTGAATAGACTAGCATCTTGGTGTAGTAGAAACTTACTTTTTTTGAATGTCTGTAAATGTCAGAGTTTTTCGTGTTATAGGGGAAATTCGCCCTTTGTGTTTGATTACTCCATTAACGAAATGGTTTTAGAAAAAGTTACTCAAAAAAAGACTTAGGAGTTATTTTTGACCATAAACTTTCTTTTTACTTCCATATCGATTTTATAGTTAATAAAGCCTTTAAGATGCTCGGCTTTGTTAGAAGAAATACAAAAGAATTCTCCGATCCTTATACGCTAAAATGTCTTTACTCAGCCTTTGTCAGATCTAATCTCGAGTATTGTAGTGTTGTTTGGAATCCGTATTACAATACTCATTCCTTAAGGATAGAAGGAGTACAAAAATGCTTTACAAGATACGCTTTTAATAAACTTAATTGGAGCATCGAAAGGCCTCCATATACTGTTAGGTGCCAGCTCTTTGGCATGCAAATGCTTGAGTTAAGAAGGAGATATTTTTCAATAATGATGGTGAAAGATATTTTAAGCAATCACATAAGTTGTTCTTACCTGCTCGAACGAATTAATTTGTATTTCCCGTGTAGAAGCCTCCGTATGGGTTTCTACCTACGTGATGAACTTTCTAGAAGCAACTATGGAAGAAATGAACCTATATCACGTTGCATCAAAGAAGTTAATAGTGTTTTACACTCTATTGATATTTTTAAACTCTGTACAAGAGATAGTTTTAAAAAAAATGTCATGCTTGTTTTAATGTTTGATTGACATACTTAGTTACCTAAATTTAATGTATCACGTATATCTTATTTATTATTTACATATGTACGTGCTAACACCAATTGTATATATTTTTATTGCTAATTATTATTTATTGTTAAATTTATTTATTATATAAATTGTAATCTATAAGAGCTTTGTTAAACTCTGCTTGATGAATAAACTAAACTAAACTAAACATTACCCAACAAAGGGTGGCAATGGTGCAGTAGATGTAGTGCTTGAGAGGTGTGGGTTCGAGCCCCATTCTAGGCAGCATTCTTTTCTACATTCTCCCAGCTTAACTGGACGCCAACCGTGAGATTTAATGAGATAATAAACACCTTGATCTCAATCCACTGTGCCAATTCTTTCCTATCTTCCTACTCTTTCTAACTAGTGCCGTGCAATTCAGGTTGCATTTAAAAGATACCTAAGGTCTTACAGGCATATAGTTAAAAAAAAAAATTAAGGTACTTCTGATGAACATATTAGATTCAGACCAAGAGATAAATATCAATAATATTAATATGAAATATAAAAATCTCAATGAATACAACATTATCGAGACAAATAGTTCAAAGGACCCTGTGAAGAATAGGTTAAAGAAATTAGAGTCATTCTTAGAGTTCGAAAATTGTAACGCCGATGAAAAAAAACCCGTTCTGAATATTTATCGCGAATACAATGACCGTTTTTATCTTGGGGGCGATCACTTTACTCAAACAAACGCTATAGATATAGAACATAGAATTATTACAGGTGAAGACAAACTCCCTCTATACACAAGACCTTATCGACTCCCAGAAAGTTCTAGACAGGAAATTCATAAACGAGTGAATAGCTGCGTTTTATTATCTCTGGGTCTGGGTTGAGGTTATCTTTTAACATGTATTACAAAAACAACATGGGATCTAGGTTTCTATCGAGGTTAATTTCAATAACCCAGATAGAGGTTTTCACTCTGGCCGGCAGAGGGCTATTTACCATTGTGAATGGATGTCAGCGATTTGTCAGCAGTATAAGGGATAGAGAGGAAAAGAGACAAGTGCTTACATGAAAAACAAATAAACATAAGAAAAAAAGAGACTGATATACAGCACTGCTTTTGCACTAACCCACATCGTTTTATTTTCACGAGGTGAACCATATGGGTTATGAGCGATAATAAAACGCGGCTAATGAAATGCTAGAAGATGGTGTAGTATAACCAAGCAGCAGTCCATGGAATTCCCCTTTACTACTTGTTCCAAAAACAGCAGGTCAAGATGGAACAAAACGATGGAGAGTGGTAGTTGACTTTAGAAAGTTAAACGAAGTCACCGTCGGAGATGCTTACCCCTTACCCAATATAACTGATATCTTAGACGAGTTGGGAAGAGCTAAGTACTTCAGTACACTTGATCTAGCAAAGGGATTACATCAAATTCTTATGGATGAAAAAGACAAAACAAAAACAGCTTTCAGTAGGTACTCCGTTCGGTCATTATGAATACAATCGTATGCCATTCGGACTTAAAAACGCCCCAGCCACTTTTCAACGGCTTATGAAAAATGTGCTTTTGGGACTTCAGGGAATCGAATGTTGTGTAAATGTGGACGACATAGTTATTTATGGATACTAGTCTCGTCCCCACCCACCCCGTGTCGAAATTCGACACCAATCAAAAAATGAAAGCTAAAGCCCGTATGACACTACATTTTGTTCTCATTTTTAATTCACTGAAAATGAAATTAAAGCACAACGTACGATTTCTTATTTAAACTTTGATAGGTATGAGTGGGTACGCACTATATCCATAAATGTAAAAATGTCACCAAAATTTATAAAAAATATGATTTTCAAATTATATTTGTCAGTTTTTGGCAGCTTTTTCTTGACTTTCAGAATTAAAAATTAAAAATAATTTTAAGGTACACTCAGTCACAAAAGTAAGTATACACTGGAACCTAGAGAACACTAGTTTATGATGTATATTCACTTTAGAGACACACTGTTATTGTGAAAACTAGTTGAGAAAAATGCTTTCTCTTTCTTAAAAACACTTTTTATCCCTTTTCTACTCTGCTGACACTGTGATTGATTTAATGAGAAATTAAATGAATAAAAAATGTAGTGTCATAGGTTAGGTTAGGTTAGGTTAGAAGGGGTGATGATACGGCAAGCCGCCTCATCCCACTCGGATCTCCGTGGATCCATTGCGCTCCCCAGGATAAAGGTAGGAAGGTGTGAGGAGGGGATGGGTGTGGGACTGAGGACAAGTTTAGGAATGGGATGCCTCCTTGAACCACCCTGACTTCTGAGTGAATTTCAGGATATTCTTTAGTGGCAGGGTAGAGATGTCGCCCATTTCGTCGAAAAAGTATTCTCCGAGGGCCTCTTTCCTAGTTATGGCCAGACTGGGGCATTCACAAAGGAAATGGGATGAGCCGTCCTCAGCCTCTTCATCTTGACACCCTCTACATAAGTCAGATGGGTTGATGCCCATTCTGCTCATGTGGGTTCCCAATGAGTTATGGCCCGTTAGGACTCCCACTAGGAGCGATAATTGAGGCCTGCTTAACTTGAGTAAATATTCAGTTTTTTTCTTTGATATGTTCGGCCATACATTTCTTGAAACCCGACAAGTGTCAAGCGATGACCATCTGACGTCTGCAGCTTCAAGGGAATTCTGGTGGATTCTATTTTTTTCCTGCTCCGGTGGCATAAGTACCGAAAATTCGATTTGGCTAGGATCAAGAGTTGATCCGTTTCTGGCCAGTTCATCTGCCATTTCATTCCCGAGAATATCACGATGTCCAGGGACCCATATAAGGGTTAAAGTGTTTGTTGCGCCTAAAGATCTAAGTTCAGTTCGACAGCGATCTACCAGTTTGGACTTAATACTGATTGAAGAAATAGCTTTAATTGCCGCCTGGCTATCTACGAAGATGTCTATGTTGCTATTGACTATTTCATGAAAGGCAAGATATTTCGCGGCTTCGCAAACTGCAAGCACCTCCGCTTGGAATACACTGCAAAAGTTTGGAAGCTTTATTGATCTGTTTATAGGTGGGTTTTCCGAGTAGATACCTGACCCTACCCCTTCGTCTGTTTTGGAACCGTCTGTAAACACCGAAACATGATTTGTACTGATGACCCTGTTTTCATTCCAGAATTCCCTACTAGGGATATCTGTCATCGCCACTGGGTTAAAATCTATGTGCGGTGTGACGTAATCTGTTTGAATGTCTATGTCAGTGAATTTCATTATGGTTCTGTGACCGAAGTGGCCCTTTTTCCAGTTATTGCACTGTTTAAGTCTAAAAGCACTTTTGGCCGCCAGCTCTTTCGTAAACAGATCGAGCGGAGCTAGTGAAAGGAAAGTTTCTAGGGCTGCTGTAGGTGTAGTTCTTATAGCACTGGTAGTGCCAATACACGCTAGTCTTTGAATTTTGGTCATGGTCTTAAGATTGGTTTCCTTATCTAAGGCTGGCCACCAGACCATGCAAGCGTACGTTAGTATTGGCCTTATTATGGCTGTGTACATCCAATGAATGGTCCTGGGGCTGGGACCCCATCTTTTACCAAAAATTCTACTACACGTGTAGAATGCAATTGAGGCTTTTTTCTCTCTTTCTTTTATGTTTTCTTTCCAGTTTAGTTTACGATCAAGTACAACGCCAAGATATTTGGCAGTACCCGAAACATGTAGCGGAGTACCGTTAATGGTTGGTGGATCAATGTTGGGAATATTGTGTTTCCTCGTAAACAATACCAATTCCGTTTTCAGTGGGTTGACGTTGAGTCCGCAGCTACAGGCCCAATTGCTGAGCTTGTCAAGAGCTGTTTGTAGGAGCTCGCACAGAGTAGGGACAAATCTTCCTGAGGCCATTAACACGATGTCATCGGCATATGCAATGACCTTGATACCACTCAGACCTAGTTTGACTAAAATCTGGTTGACAACCAGGAGCCAAAGCAAAGGAGATAAGACTCCACCCTGTGGAGTGCCCCTACACGCCCTAACTTTTAACTTGCTATCACCCATTTCTACATTTATTAGCCTCGTTTGGAGCATGGAGTCAATCCATTTTATCAATATCGGATCGACGCTGGCGTAGCTAAGGGCTTGTCGAATTGCACTGTTATCAACATTATTAAAGGCCCCTTCTATATCAAGGAATGCTGCCAGAGTGAATTCTTTGAAATGGATTGATTTTTCGATTGTGCCTACAACTTCATGCAGCGCTGTCTCAACAGATTTGCCCTTCATGTATGCATGTTGGGCCTGTGAGAGCACACTATCATTCAGATTAAGGCGAATATGAGTTTCAATTAATCTTTCTAAGGTTTTGAGAAGAAAGGAGGATAGGCTTATAGGCCTGAAATCATTCGGCTCAGTATGAGTGGGCTTGCCAGCTTTCGGAATGAAGATGACATTGACTTCTCTCCAACTAGAGAGAATATAGGTGATGTTTAGACAACCCCTAAAAATATCCACTAGAATTGGAACAATTATGTCTTTGGAGCTTTGGAGCATAATTGGAATTATTCCATCAGGCCCTGCAGACTTGTATGCAGAGAAGGAGTCAATGGCCCACGCCACATTCTTATTATTTATCATTTGGTTACCTATGTTGGAGGTTTCACTGATGTTAGGGCCTCTGTCCACAAGAGATGTATCGGTGGTACATCCTGGGAAGTGAGTACTCAAAAGTGACTCCAAGGTTTCAGAGCAGGAGTCTGTCCAGGTATTGTCTGGTCTTTTTAAGAAACCAGGAGGAGTATGAACCTTAGACATGACTTTCCTGAGCCTAGCCGCATCATTTGTTGACTCAATGTCTGTACAAATTTTTGCCAGGCTGCTCTTTTTGCATAGGTTGTTCGATTTTTGTAGATATTTTTGCTGATCTTGAAGAGATCCCAGTCAGCGGGTTCATTACTATATTTTGCTCTATTGAAAAGCCTCCTTGAGTTTTTCCTAAGAGCAGACAGCTCTTTGGACCACCATTCGGGGTTGAGCTTGCCTTTCCCTTTGGAAATGGGGCAAGAACTATCAAAAGCGTTATTAATGGCTATCGTTAGTTCATTAACATGATTTTCAATCTCCGAGCAGTTTGTCAGCGGTTGATTCTTATAATGACCCAAAGAAGAGGCCAATCTAGTATTGAAGGCGTCCCAGTTTGCTTTTCTGGGGTTTCTATAGGGTTTTGGGTTTTCTAACTTGTGCTTTATTTGGAATGTTATCATTCTATGATCTGAGAATGTAACATTACTTGATACCTTCCAATCACTAACTATAACAGTGTCGGAGTTAGTGGAAAGCGTCACATCGAGCACTTCTCTTCTGCTTCTCGTAACGAAGTTTGGTTCGTTACCTTTATTTAAAATCAGCAAATTTTCTTTAATTATAAATTCAAATAGTGACTCACCCCTTTTATTTGTGTCCGTACTCCCCCAATGTAGTGTCATACGGGCTTAAGCTATAAAATATTTTAAAATTGAAGCAAAAAATATTTTTTTATATTTTAAAAATTATTTTTTGAATGTGCACAGTGAGCAGCAGTATAAAATGGTACTTAGCTAAAAGCGTTTAATTTTGTGATTCGCACACTCCCCGCGACTATAGCTTTACAACCACATAAAATTTATCCAAATCGGTCCAATACTTTTTGAGAAAATGGTACCACAAAATTTATTTAAGCCTATTTATATATAGATGATCTAAAGGACCACAATGCTAGACTAATTAGGGTCTTAAATCGACTAAGAGAGAATAACCTCAAACTTCAGCCTGAAAAATGTCATTTCATTAGAAGAGAGCTCAGTTATCTGGGACATGTCATCTCAGAGGAGGGAATTAAACCAAACCCTGAAAAAACCAAGGCTGTAAAAACGTTCCCAGTACCCAAGAAACCAAAAGATATCAAATATTTTCTTGGATTCGTAGGGTATTATCGAAAGTTCATCCCAAACTTTGCGGAAATTGCAAAACCGTTAACAACGTTGCTAAAGAAAAACGTAACTTTTCGTTGGGACAGTTTTTGCGACGAGGCTTTCAGAGCTTTAAAAGAGAAAATTATTAATCCTCCCATCTTAATATATCCAGACTTTGATCAGGAATTTCTAGTAACTACTGATGCAAGCGACATCGCATTAGGCGCTGTGCTTTCACAAGGTGCCATTGGTAAAAATAAATCAATTTTCTTTGCCAGTCGTACTCTTAACGAGAGGAAAACCAGAAACACTACGTCAGAAAAAGAACTTCTTGCGATAACCTATGCCCTGAAACAATTTCGACCATATACATATTTATGGGAGAAAATTTACAACTATCACCGACCACAGTTCATTACAATGGTTAATAGGAAGAAAAGATCCTACGTCTAGACTCATGCGATGGAGAATCTTGTTAGAAGAATACGAATACAAGATTATCCATAAAAAGGGCAAATTCAACACGAATGCTGACGCCTTAAGCCGCATTAAATCCGATGATGAAACCAAAGTATTAGTGACAACTCGAAACCAAAGACGGGCACAAGAAGACAGAAACGACGTAGTCACCGAAACATGTAAAAAAGCAACAGAACCTAGTTAAAATTTTAATATAATCGAAAAGAAAGAATCAATAAGGGTATTCATGCAACAGCGTAGACTCGTCGTAATCGTTGTAAAGTTTTAAACTTCGTAAATCTGTCAAATTTTCCATACAAATTGTGACAGAATTACGAAGTTTTAAATTTTACAACGATTACGACGAGTTTACGCTGTTGCATGAATACCCATAATATTTCTAAATAATAGAGTAAACTTTAAGGCAATTATACTGCCTCTTGTAGAAACGACAGAAGAAAAAATTTTGAAAAATCGTTTACCTAATTTCAAAAAACCAGAAATTTGCAAAGTCTTGACTCATAAACTCCAACCTACAAATGTCCTTTACTACATCGTGACATTACCCTTACCTTTACGAAGTCCGAAAGACCGAGACAAAATTACAAACTGCTTGAAAGACATCGTGAGTGAATGCAATAGAACTAAGCTATCAGCCATTGCTTTGCCATTACCCATAAGTAGCCAACCTCAAAACGAACTAAAAACATTAATATTTGAAGTTTTCAAATAGGCAAAATTTAATACACATCTCCATATCGATTCAAGAATATTAATAGAAAAACCTGAAGACATAGTAAAAATACTACACGAAAACCACGAGTCACCATTTGGCGGACATCAAGGAGTTACAAGAACCTCCAAAAGAATTAAGCAGTATTACTACTGGCTAACTATATCCAAAGACGTTAAAAAGCACATACGCAAATGTGAGTCGTGTCAGAAAAATAAACTCTCGCGCAATAACAAAATACCCATGAAAGTATAACCACTACATGCAAAACTCCTTTTGATCGTATAGCTTTAGACATAGTAGGTCCACTACCCGTCAGTTACGAAAACAACAAGTACATTCTGACATTTCAGGACGATCTCACAAAGTTTTCCGAAGCAATAGCTGTGCCAAACGCTGAAGCCCCAACTATAGCACGTATGTTAGTTGAACGGTTAGTATGTCGATTTGGAATACCCGACTCGATCCTAACGGATCAGGGAACAAATTTCCTTAGTAATTTGTTTAAAGAGGTATGCAACGTCGTCAAGACAAGGAAACTACAAACCACTCCATACCACCCCCAAACTAATGGCGCTCTAGAACGTAGCCACAGGACACTTGCAGAATACTTGCGTCACTACATAAACAAGGACCCACTCACTTGGGAGCTTGGGACACATGGCTTCCATACGCTATGTTTGTATATAATACTACCCCACATAGTAGTACAAATTACACCCCATTTGAGCTGTTATATGGTTATCCTGCACGGATCCCCAATACACTGAACAGAGGATTACAGAATTATTATAACGGTGCAGGGAACTAAGTCCCCGGGAACCAAGTCCACCGAGGGACTTAGTTCTCATTTAATGGGAACTAAATCCACTTTAATGAAGTGGACTTAGTTCCCAGGCAAGGTGAGAAATTAGTCCACTTCATAATGAGAACTAAGTACACATTTTGAAATATGGAGAGGGAACTAAGTTTCAACGATAAAAATTACAAACATTCTAAATTGCACGAAAACTTTGCATACACCCAGCCTCGCACCTATCCCAAATCCTATAGTGAGCCCAAGCAGGGGGGTTGCAGGGGGGCAACATGCCCCCCATACATACCTCACTGTTTATTCGCCGTTATGCTGGGTTCTAGCACTGTATATATGTAAGACAAAGCATTACGGCGAATAAACAGTGAGGTATGTATGGGGGGGCATGCTGCCCCCCTGCAACCCCCATCACTTGCTAGTTGATGCTTGGCCTCACTATAGGATTTGGGGTATGTGCGAGGCTGGGTGTATGCTTTTAGATTTAAGGAATCTGGATTTAAAGAAACTTTGAGTTTATTCTATATATCCAACAATTGTTAAAAGTATTTCTATTTTATTAAAAAGATTGATTTTCTTACTTGGAAGTGGGAATTAAATCTACATTTAAAGGGAAGTAAAACCACCCAGTTTTTGAGGAATTTAGTTCCCACCTTCTATGAGAACTAAGTCCACTTCGCTGAAGTGGACATAATTCCCATTAAATGAGAACTAAGTCCCTCAGTGGACTTGGTTCCCGGGGACTTAGTTCCCTGCACCATTATAACTACGAGAACTACGCCACATAACTCAAAAGCCGTCTGCAACATGGTTACATGATCGCTAGAGAAACAATTTACGAGAAGAAAAAGAAAAACAAAAAGTATTACGATAAAAACCCCAAACTGAAAAAATTTAAGGTAGGTGAAAAAGTATTAATGAAAAATCAAACGAGACAAAACAAACTGTCAAACCTATGGGACGGACCTTACGAAGTCATCAATCTATTATCCGACGAAAATACAGTTATAAAAGTTGGAAATAAATCGAAAATGATACATAACAACAACCTTAAGCTACTACACCAATGAACAAAACCAAACCGAAAGACAAAACAAAACATAAGAAAATTTCACCCCTCTCTATCCAGTGCAAACCCTTTACCTGAAAAATTAACTGTAGACTCTAAAGAAAATCCAAAGAACCTCCTCCACCTTTACCTCGTGCTTTACCAAACACTATCATTTCTCAACCTATATTGAAACAAACGGTTATACCTTCTACACCACAAAAAGAAATCGTACCCCACTCTTCAACTGCTACAACTCGACAGACAAACAAATTAAAACAAATGGTTATAGCTCCCTCACAACAACGACAAATCGTACCTCACTCTTCAACTGTTACAACTCGGCAGACAGACAAACAAGATAAAAAGGGCATACAATTTTCACTTGATCTTACTAGGAGAATGAGTTCTAGAAAATATCTTTCACGTTATTCGCACCAAACAAATTAATTAATTAATGAATTATTATTCAAAAAGAAAAAAAAAGAATTTTATACTATTATTTATAAATATTATAAAAAAAAAATATAAAAAATAATTTTTAACCTTAATAATATTCTATGAAAACCAAAATATGTTAAATTTAACATAAAACTTCATGTTATTAAAATTAATTAAAATTTTTGATGATAAATATTTTATAAGATACATATATAAATGTTTTCAAATTCAAATTTTTATAATTTCAAATTTAAATGCAAAAAATAAAGGGATCTACAAAATTATATTTTTTAATTATTATCTATTAATTAAGCAAAAACTACAATACTATTTTTATAAAATATTATTTAAAATAAAACAAATGTTATTTAAATCATATCAAATTTGTATCAATAATGTAACCTTTTCATCCTTTCGCAACCTTACAGAAAATTAACCTCTTCAAGGTATGTAGTGATCCACTACTTGCGACCACTCCAACAGCCCTAAATACATATTGGATATCAATTTCCATTCCCAAGCCGCCACACACGATCTTGTATACGTATCATTTTTCGTTGTCATTCGCGCAACCGATCCAAAACATTGCGACTCATAAATGTGTCATCTTCGAGAGCCCACTTAATGAAACCTGACACCACGGCAATTAGTTAATTGTCGCCAGCTCTGCGTCATAACTGTAGCTACGGCTATAGCTATAAGTCAGCCGGTACAAAGGTTCTAAGTAAGGCCAAGTGAGAATGACCACCATGTGCAAGCATTGTTTCTTAATTCAATGTACATACCTACATCATATTATTGTATATATATTATTATCAAAGGGCACGGTAGTGCCCAGCCAAGTTCGCGGCACTACACCCTTTTTACAGGAACAAACTCAGGCGATTTTCAACCCCCCTCTAACTTCAGTACCAATAAAGTCAGAAACTTCAAATTCGGAGTATTTGCTGAACTGATCAAACATAGGTGGCTCACCAAATTTCAACTCTTTAGCATTTGTAGTTCCAAAGATATAGGACTTCAAAAATCGCAAAAACCGTAACTGACTGACTCACTGATTCACTGACTCACTGACTCACTGACAGATCATCAAAATTATGGAGCACTTCCCGACATCGTAGAAACTTGAAATTTCGCACAACGGTAGGCCTTGTGGTACATACAAAGGAAAAAATCGAAAATCTGCAATTTTCTATTCAGGGGGCGTGGCATCCACCCACTTTTTTAAATATTCTTATAAATTATATGGAACACTTCCGATTGTTGTAGAACGATGAAAATTGGTAGGTCGGTAGGACTTGAAGTACTTAGAAAGGAACAAATCGAAAATTTGGAATTGTCCATTCAGGGGGGGTGCCATCCACCCACTTTATCAGAATTGCTATTATTTGTATAGAGCATTTTCGGTTGTCGCAGAATTATGAAACTTTGTAGAGCGGTAGGGCTTGACTTTCACCTGGCAAAATAAGTCTTTGCAAAAAGGAGTGAAATCACAACAAAAACATAAATGTTAAAAAAGGAGCCAAGTTCTTATGTGCATAAGAAACCTGTGCGTAAAAAGTCAGCCAAAAAAAGTAATGAGATCTAAAATATATGCCAAGTTTTAAGTTCATGAAGTTAAATATCAAATATCTTAAGTAGAGTAATATCGAAACAATTCCAAATCATGACAGAAATTTGGTAATTAATAATTACTGTTTATAATTTGGTGGATTTACTTGGCAAGTTTTCTCTTAAATACTTACTTAATCACAAATTTAAAATGTATGAAAACTTGACCAGTGAACCCACCAAATTTTAATCAGTAATCATTAATTACCAAATTTCTGTCATGATTTGGAATTGTTTCGATATTACTCTACTTAAGATATTTGATATTGAACTTCATGAACTTAAAACTTGGCATATATTTTAGATCTCATTACTTTTTTTGGCTGACTTTTTACGCACAGGTTTCTTATGCACATAAGAACTTGGCTCCTTTTTTAACATTTATGTTTTTGTTGTGATAGTACTATCATGAAGAGGAACGCTCGGCCTGACACCTGGGCGAGGCGAGTATGAACTATGGCTGTGGCAAATTAAAGAGGGGAGAATGGGCAGATAATTTAGGAAATAGTGATGAATATTAAGGCTTAGAGACTAACAGAAGATAGAGAACAACGCATACAAAATTTATGGGAGTCCAAGGGAGATAAGAAAAACATCAATTTTGTGCGTTTTTCTTTATCAATTTTCGGTAGTATGGTTGTATTGTTTGAAAATTAAGATTATATTGGACTTTTTTTTTTTGGTTGTATGAGTGACTATAGTAAATTGGGAAAATAGAAATTTATGAAGAATATATCTATAACCACAGTGCCACTAAAAAAAAAATGTTTTAATGATATTAATAGGGAGGAATGTTTTTCAATTATGTAGGGAGGTATTTTCTATAAAATTAAGTAGGTTAATTCTGAATATTTATGAATCATAAATACATAATAGTGATCGATGACAATATTTATAGAGAACAAAAGTTTGTTATTTCCTTAAATTATTATTTAATTGAAATTTTTTTTGAAAAAGTATGTCAAAAATCAAGAATAGGTTGATCCTAGGCAAGAAAAAAAGTATATTGGGTGAAGGGTCCATTTTTCCCCGTTTAGGTGGGAGGGTTAATTTTCAAAAAAAATGACTTATAATAGAAAATAAATTATTAAAAAATAACGGCATCGCCTACAATGCCATGCAATAGCTTTTTTTAAAGCCAGAGAATGGTCCTTTAATTATATATTAAAATAAAGTTGTTTTTATAAATATATTGTTTGAAAATAATTTTCAAACTAAAAATTAAAAAAAAAAAGATTTTTTTTTTTTTTAATGCAACTTTTTTCAAAATTTTATCTCATTAAGTATATTTTTGTTTAATATTTAGTAGTAGAACAAACTTATTTTATATAAGAAGGTTTTATAATACAAATTCTATATACTACTGAAATAAATCAGCCAAGTAGAAGACTTAGCATTAAGGATTGGACTTGTTGAATTATTGACTCAAAATAGCTTCTTATGGCCTTTAGTCCTACAAATTGGCGTTTCGTTCGGCTTACTCACTTGAACTCATCAGTGACATAGTGAGGGCTTTGTCATACGCAATTTATATTAAGTTCAGTTCAACTTACATGAATTTTTCAACGAAAATCCACTGTAAACTATATCCAACAAGATTAGAATTCCTAATCATTAAGCTGGAAGTTTTATTGCCCTGGGCCAGGCATAGTTTCTATATAAGAAGGTTTTATAATACAAATTCTATATACTACTGAAATAAATCAGCCAAGTAGAAGACTTAGCATTAAGGATTGGACTTGTTGAATTATTGACTCAAAATAGCTTCTTATGGCCTTTAGTCCTACAAATTGGCGTTTCGTTCGGCTTACTCACTTGAACTCATCAGTGACATAGTGAGGGCTTTGTCATACGCAATTTATATTAAGTTCAGTTCAACTTACATGAATTTTTCAACGAAAATCCACTGTAAACTATATCCAACAAGATTAGAATTCCTAATCATTAAGCTGGAAGTTTTATTGCCCTGGGCCAGGCATAGTTTCTATATAAGAAGGTTTTATAATACAGGGCAATAAAACTTCCAGCTTAATGATTAGGAATTCTAATCTTGTTGGATATAGTTTACAGTGGATTTTCGTTGAAAAATTCATGTAAGTTGAACTGAACTTAATATAAATTGCGTATGACAAAGCCCTCACTATGTCACTGATGAGTTCAAGTGAGTAAGCCGAACGAAACGCCAATTTGTAGGACTAAAGGCCATAAGAAGCTATTTTGAGTCAATAATTCAACAAGTCCAATCCTTAATGCTAAGTCTTCTACTTGGCTGATTTATTTCAGTAGTATATAGAATTTGTATTATAAAACCTTCTTATATAGAAACTATGCCTGGCCCAGGGCAATAAAACTTCCAGCTTAATGATTAGGAATTCTAATCTTGTTGGATATAGTTTACAGTGGATTTTCGTTGAAAAATTCATGTAAGTTGAACTGAACTTAATATAAATTGCGTATGACAAAGCCCTCACTATGTCACTGATGAGTTCAAGTGAGTAAGCCGAACGAAACGCCAATTTGTAGGACTAAAGGCCATAAGAAGCTATTTTGAGTCAATAATTCAACAAGTCCAATCCTTAATGCTAAGTCTTCTACTTGGCTGATTTATTTCAGTAGTATATAGAATTTGTATTATAAAACCTTCTTATATAGAAACTATGCCTGGCCCAGGGCAATAAAACTTCCAGCTTAATGATTAGGAATTCTAATCTTGTTGGATATAGTTTACAGTGGATTTTCGTTGAAAAATTCATGTTAGTTGAACTGAACTTAATATAAATTGCGTATGACAAAGCCCTCACTATGTCACTGATGAGTTCAAGTGAGTAAGCCGAACGAAACGCCAATTTGTAGGACTAAAGGCCATAAGAAGCTATTTTGAGTCAAACTTATTTTAGCATACAGAAAAAATTTCATCATAATCGTACTAGCTGTTTTTGAGAAATAAAAAGATTTAGTTGAACAGATATAAAAATTGTATGGCAGGTTTACCCATGAAAATAATTGTTACTTCAAATTGTTCCCTACTGTTGGTAATTTTGTATTCCAAATTTGTTGCATATCTTAAAGCGCACATTTAAAGACCTCAATCGTGAAGATCCGTTAAGAACTTTTGAAGTTGAAGATTTATTAGTGAAACCATTTTATTAAATTTGTAATAAAAAATGATTTTGTGAAAGTCATTCAAGCCTACATAGTGTCATTCTGGTTGAACTGATCGCTAAACATTATTTTAGAAGATGGTTGGAGGTACAAATGTGTAGTAGATTATTTTTCATAATTTTGAACTTTTTCATCAACTTTTGAGTTTTGAAAAGTGAAAATCGAAACGTATGGAGCTTGAAACTAGCGTAAATTTTCAAATATCTCCACCTAACGGTGTTCTAGAAAATTGAAATTTTTACCAGATACCAGAATATACAATAGTTATCACTCAGTAAAGTTTCAAGTTTTTTTCTACACCCGTCCAAAAGTTAAAAACTAAAAACCTCTAAAAACCCACCCAAAAAAAACATTGTTTTTAAAAAAATCATCAAGCATGAAAAATTATCTTTATCAAAAATTCCTTTAACACGGATAATTTTTTTTTCTGTCTACTTTCCGTGGGTATACATTTTATTTTAATCCTACGTTCCACTATTCAACAGCAAGTCATTTGTCAAAGACCTTTTTTAACATTTACATTTTTCAAAAATTAATATCTTCTAAACGGGATTTTTTAGAATTAAATGTTGGTCTAACAACCTTCTTAGAATTTTATCAAAGGTGAAAAAATCAACTTTTTATCTCTTCCCGTTTAGAAAATAGATTTTCGACCTTCACTTAGTTTTACCCCCTTTTCCCCCCTTTAAATATTTTAATTTACAAAACTAATTCCTTATTGGACACCTACATAAATGCATGCACTATAAGATATATTAAGAAAGCATATATCTTATAAAATAAGTGAGTTAATCAATATCTATATTGATACACACTTTAAAATTGATTTTGAAACAAAAATTGGAAATTTTAATTCGAATTTCAATTTTTGCAAGAAAATAAATGTAGCTATATCTATAGATATGCCTACGTGTTTTTTTAATTCATAAAAGAAACCAACACCATTATATAATTTCGTATACGTGTATGAGCATTTTACTTATTTTCTCTACCTCATTCTGTCGTTGCCATGGCACTAACAGCTGACGCACCCATCTCCCTTATCCCCCTTATTGTTGTCAGAATAAAAAAATATAATCCTCTCTGTTTAATCGCTCTGTCAACAGCAATTCGCCGCCGTTAGCAGCGCCAAAAATGTCACAGAAAACGTGCCGAGTACGAAGCTTTTTTTTTCTGTGCCATGATAGTACTATAATAATATATATACAATGATCATATCGCACTTCGGTAACTAGGCCGCTGCGCTGCCTGTGTGTATCTAGTACCTCATATGGGGCTAGTGTAAATAACATATGATTCATTGAACTCTTCATGCAATGATTTCTGGTATCGATGCGTTTTGACAAAGAATGGTGAAATTGTGACGATAAACATTTTTCATATGTGGTTGTATAAAAATGCATTTTCATATGGAAAATGCCGAATATTGTTTTCAAGTGGATGGAAAACTCTTTTAAATTTGATATAAATAAGCAAAGGATGATGAGGAAAATTCAGAATTTGTAGAAGCATTGAAACTCTAAGGTCGCAGCTCGCAGCTATAAGTATTGCGACAGCTGGGCCTTTAGAGCTAATCAAAAATTAAAACTAAAATTTTGTCTTTTCTTGCAAATTCTCCCCGTACAACTCTTCTCCTTTTAACAGAGGAAAGCACGGTTGTGTCACGGGTAACACACATGGGCGCCCGCAGGATTTTTGCTAGGGGGGGGGGGGGCAGAAGAAAAATGTACCTACCTTTAAAAAATTGAAATTCTAAATAAGTCATTGTTGCAAAAAACATTAATGGCATATAATTAACAGGCACCCGTTAGATATATAAAAATATTATTTATTTATCTAAATTTTTTTTTTAAAACCTTAGACCTATACTCAAACTCAACCTTTAAACGAATGTAAAAAACGCCGCGGTTACCTCAGCTTCTTAGTACCATCATAAATAAGCCGAAGTGAGTGCAGAGTGACGGACGTGTTCCACTCGCTGCTCCCATAGGTCAGTTTCACTTTCAGCATACGCATGGGTTCGTGATATATTTGTTCCTGCTACTAATTTAGTTTTTGAGTTGTAATTCAAATTTGTGAAATGAAAAATTAAATAAGTCATTCAGGGAATCGAGACGATATGATGGATCAATAGCTAAGTGCTAAAAAGTCGACGATGAAAAATAGCGTACATTCAAATTTTAATTAAATGGCAAGTGCAAAAAGTATGATTTGCTCGGCGCCAGTGTGTTTTATATGCTATTACTTTCACGTAATTTGACTAATGTCAGAAATTTTTACAATAAAACATTTTAAGTTTTTGTTTCAGGAATTCTATAGAGGATGTCTTAAAGTCTAGGAAAAATGTTTCTTAAGATTTTAATTTGTTTACTATTTTACATATATTTTTTAGATGATATGTATTTAGGACAGGCGAATTGCGACTTGTAGTTTTCATTGCAAATTAAAAATAATGCAAGCTCTTATTAGCCCTGTTTTTTAGTGCATTTTTATCTTCGCTTAAAAAAAAAGTTGCATGTTAAATACAACAACAATACGGAATTATACCAAATTGTTGTTGTATTTAACATGCTACTTATTTGTAAGCGAAGATAAAAATGCACTAAAAAACAGGGCTATTGTTGTTTTTTTTCTTAAAACAATAATCGTGATCATTCTTAAAGTTCGGCAGAAAAAAAAACTAAATAATCATACTTTAATTTTTATTAACATAGCTGGGTCCAGTGGACCCACGACTATAGAAGTGAACATAATTTTCTGGTCTGCAGTTAAGGGTTAATTAATAGGGCAAAATGGATTGGGTACGATATGTCGACTTTCAAAATATTGACTCCGTAATATCGACTTTTAAAATCTTGACAAAAATAATTTCGACTGGTTTAAATGGTTAAAAAACCGACAGATCAAAATATAGACACAAATTTGACCGGCTTTTTAAAATGTCGATTTTTCAAAATGTCGACAGTGATCGAGATTAATTGAATCGAGACTTCAACAGTGAGATTTCAAACTGTTTATATTTTAATAAGTCGGTGAAAACAAAGTCGGTGTTTCAGCTTACAGAAAAGTCGATGAAAGTCGACATTTTTTTTTTTGTCGGTCATTCGTACGTAACCCGACAAAAACTTATAAAATAGACTTACAAAATAAGACCTTGTATGAAATATTGGATTTATTCTTTTTCTCGCAAGAGAAGTTGTAGCCTTCTTGGTGCTTCCCTAGAAAATCTGTCCAGCACACTTTATTCAAATGCTCTTGCGGCTTGAGTAGATAACCGATAACATAATAATTTCATGAGAGGCAGAAAAACATTTTTTTGTTGGATATTCGATTATTGAGTGCCAAAAATTGAATTGTATTAGTGGTAGGTTGGTAGGATACTTACATTCTTTCTATATCCTTTTCTTATTCTTAAAATTGAACCAGATCGTAGTCCTGGACATTAAAATAAAATGAATGTACAGAACAAAAGTAAAGGCTTGACATTCTAGGAGGGGGCAAATGCCCCCTTTGACCCCCCCTGCGGGCGCCCATGGTAACACAATAATGCAATGCATGAGCCTTTTAATTTGAAGTCTAATTTTTTTTTTGATTTTAATATAAGTAAGAATAGACTCAAAGCTACATTGAAGACCAGTATACCACGCTCTTAAATGTTTGTAATTGTTAATTTGTCATTGTCATTGTATTGTTATTTTATAATTATTGTATTTGTTATTTTATAATAATTTTTTTAATTTTATTTTGTAAAGTGTATGTCTTAAGTAGCTTGTTGCTTACTAACTACTAACACTACACTAAGTGATGAGCCAGATAAGCACTTAATTTGTGTTTGGCAATTCTTTGGTCGCAAGATGTCGCTTGTACTAAGCTCTCTTCGGCAAAGATCTGATAGTGTAAAACAAAACATTATGAGCTGCAGCAAAGTTCATTAGTCGGAAGCCGTTGTCTGTTATCGTTTCGTAAGGGGCTGTGCTCTCCAACTCATCCGCCAAAGATGTTTTCCTTTCCGACTTTATCATTGAAGTCTCAGAGCACGACTTTGACATCGTACTCAGGAAAGGCTCCGTAGGCTCCGGCAAGGAGGTCGTAAGACTCCTTTTAATTTTAATTTTAGCTTAATTCAAGCATATGACTTAAAAATAAGTAACAAGAAATCTTAAAACTATGAACTAAAATAACTTAATGATAATTAAAAAGAAATTAAGGATGGAATGTGGGAGAGGAAAAGAGATAGTTACTGGAGAGCATTCTTAAGGGTGATTTTAGAGCTGTTTAGGTCAAATAAGCTTGAATTGTTGGCTTTTCTTAGCATTCTTGTGAGTGGTTCATTTTGGCCATACTCGGTTCGGTGAAAGGGTATATGGAACAAAGGTACTGACCTAAGACAACGATGATTTTCATTGAATTTTGCAATTTTCAGTCGGTGCGATTAAAAAATCGGTATCGCAACAAATAATTGCCATGCACTCACTTGCGGCTATCTACCGCGCGACTGTTTAGTCGCAAGAAATAGAACGTATGGCTTTAAATATGTATGCACGCACATGCGTCTATTTAATTTTGCGACAGAAAAAACGCTCAAAACATTGATCTGGTTCCATTTTTTTAATCGCTGCGATTTTAAATTCGCGTATGTGTGCATTCACATTTAAAACCATGTGTCTCATTTCTTGCGGCTAAATAATCGTACGATTGAAAATCACAAGTGCGAGTATAATTTTTTCAAGTTGCGACTACGATTTTTTAGCCGCGCTATTTTAAATCGCAAATGTGAGCACAACCATCTAAGTCTGTTTGTTTCATTTAATGACAGTCGCATCGCTAGAAAAATGAAACAACTTTTCGACTTTTAATCGTCGTGATTTCTAGGTCGTGAGTGCGTTCATTCTTATTTAAACTCATGTGTTATATTTCTGGCAACTAAACAGTCACGAGATTGAAATCGCAAGTGCAGTGAGGTATATATGGGGGGCATGCTTCCTCCCTGCAACCCCCCTGCCGGGACTCAATATATAGACTAAGAGCCCACAGCAGATTTTGGGTGTGAGCGATAGCAAAAAAAGAAGTATATGTGTCCAAAGCTTCATTAAAGGCTATTCAAAAAATCAAAGTCTTGCAGTCCACAACTGGGTCCTTTGCGAGAAATAGTGCATCGAAAAAAAAAATTTGAATGCAACTTCAAGGATAATCGTGTTAGCTGAAATTGGTGTTTACCCCTCCCTAGATAAGCTCCGCTGAGTGTTTGATTCGCCCTACTGGACTGTTTAAACCGTTTTTTCACTTAGAATTTTGAATTTCTTAAACGGTCTGGAAGAGTGAACTATACACTCAAATGGTCTCAGATTCCGTGATATGTGATCCAAGGAGCTTATCTAGGGAGTAGTGAAAACCAATTTCGGGTAAAATGATTATCCTCGAAGTTGCATTCATATTTTTTTTTCGATGCACTGTTACTCGCAAAGGCCCCAATTGTGGACTGCAAGACCTTGATTTTTTGAATCGCCTTTAATGAAGCTTTCGACGCCTAAACTTCTTTTTTCGCTATCGATCACACCCAAAATCTGCTGTGGGCTCGCGGTCTAATAGGATTTGGGGTGGGTGCAAGGTTGGGTGTATCCTAAATTTCTTTTGCATTTATAGAATCTGGATTTAAAGAAACTTTGATGTATAATTTTAGCTTTATCATTTTGAGATTTTTAAATAGAAGAGTATTTTAAAGCAGAGTATGGATCATACTTTAAGTGTGGGCTTAAATGCTAAATCCAAAAGGCAATAACAGCCGCGGTTCCTATTTCTTTTCTTCGTGGGTCTTATTGCCATTTCAAAATGGAAAAAACACCCGTGGGTGTTTTTTCTCTTATTTTGGTAGTAACGCCCACGGGCGTTATTACCGCGGGGTTTATTGCACTGCACCGTGATTAGAGTATGGTGCACGCAAAACAAATTTACGCTTGCGGAATTGGGCCCCAGCACCAAGTTAGTCAATTTACTGTTGGTAGTTATCTATATATAAATAGGCTTAAATAAATTTTGTGTTACCATTTTCTCAAAAAGTATTGGACCGAATAAATAGGCTTAGATACATTTTGTGGTACCATTTTCTCAAAAAGTATTGGACCGATTTGGATAAATCTTATGTGATTGGAAAGCTATAATCGCGGGGAGTGTGCGAATCACAAAATTGATCACTGCGGGTGCGGGTCCATTTTAGCTAAGTACCATTTTATACTGCCGCTCACTGTGCACACTTAAACAATTAAATTTCAAAAATAAAAAAGTGTTGTTTGCTTCAATTTTCAAATATTTTATTGCTAGCTTTCATTTTTTGAATCGTGTCTAATTTCGACACGGGGTGGGGACGAGACTAGTGCAATTAAATCTGACATCACTGGACATCGACATATGGGCACTAATCAGCGACTTACCCGGTTTCTACAGCACCTAACTAATTTAAAATAAAGTGAAAGCTCACGTTGTTATCAGGGCTACCTTTATGGCTCTAAAGAGCCACTTTGGCTCTTTTTTTCATGTATGGCTCCTTGGCTCCACTTTTCTAAAATCATCCAAAATTGGCTCTTTTTGAAATTTTCGTGGCTCTTTTCACTCTTTTTCAGAGCTAGAACTATAATGCTCGGAGGGGCACTTAAGAGGTCGGAAGAAAACAAGCAAATATAAGGAAAGCATTTGACGCGACTATAATTGAATCGGTGATTGTTAAAACAACATAAGTAACACATTTTTCGAAATCACTTTTATTATGGTTTTGCACTGCTTAGGGGTAGAGCTATAGGTTGAGAGTAAAACTAACATAAATTTATACCTGAAACACACAGAAATTCGAGCGCGAAATCGGCATTTAGTGTTAAAACAACATATCTGTTCTGCCATTTTGACAAATGAGTGCTAAAACACAATTAGTGCATGCAATTAATTTCTTTTTACACCCAACGCTGGCAAAACGTAGTAGGCCAACTATTATTATAGTATAGTATAGTTAGAATAGATTTTATGTTTTTCGTTATTTTGTATTTTAATGAATTTCTGGCTCTAAGCTGTGTTTTTGTTTATTTTTTGCACTAGTTTTTTTTTTAATAAAATACTGAAATCTTAATAATGTGTCATTTTATTAATTTTCAATTGATTTAGCTAAGACTTACGTGGCAAATTGAGTGTAAAAACAACACAACTTAACGTATTTGAGTTGTTTTGGCTCTCAACAAAACGTTGGGTGTTAAAACAACATAAAAAATAAAGTTAGTTTTTTAAAAATCTCCTTTACTAAAAAGATTTTTTTAAAACTTTTACTTGTTTACAACTCGCAGTACTACCCCTAATCAGATTTTAAAGTTAAAATTGTCAATGCGGCCGCGTCGTCAAAAATATAAGGTTTTTTTTCTCTCCTGTAAAAAATAAAAAATGTCACTTATGTTGTTTTAACAATCACCGATTCAATTGCGGAGTGGAGCGTTTCGTCAAATTTCGTTCAACTTTGCTTACGGAAGTGAGGTGCGCTCCCGTATGCGCTCCCGTATGCGCTCCCGTATGTAAGTTAAATTACATTTGTGTGTGTGTGTTTCCCTTTTGACGCTACGGAAAGCTACTTTTCGTTGGTTTTTGACTTAAGCTTCAGTAGTGGCCTTCCGACCATTATAGTTCTACCTTATTTCAGCAAGTATTATCGATGTGAGTGACATCTATGAATTAGTTTTTTTTGCTATTTGTTTAGATGTAGTTGTGTTTCACTTTTCTGCAAAAGTAAAAGGTAGGAACGCTTTTACTTTTATACCTTTGTAAAACTTGAGATAAAAGATTGGATTGAGCAGTTTATTGGTAAAAGACAAAACATTTTTTCACTTTTGTACAAAAGAGAATTGAATGTAGTTAGGCCTTAATATTTCTATCTACTCAAATTTCCTTTTTCTAAATTTTCGAATTTCCCTCTAATAAAAAATTCTTGGAAATTCTTCCTCTGAGTAAAAAATTCTTCGAAATCTGAACGCGTGTATTTTCAAATCACGTTAAGAACTGATTTCAAATATAAAAGATTGTTTGTGCTAAGATTTTTAGATCCACTCATTATTAGGTCTGATGAAGACCAGTGTTGCCCCCCCAACTGGTTGAAAATGTAGCGTGAGCATGGCTGATTTAGTTTACTTGAAAACGCAAAAAATACACTAACTGAATTATTTGAATTCAAGTAAAAAGTTTTAACTTGAATTAAATATTCAGTCACTCCACTTAAACAGAAGAATTTCTTTTCAAATTTTCTTCATATTCTATTATGAATTATTTAAACCTTGCGAATTTTAGAAAATTGAATAAAAATTACTTAGAATAATAATATAATAATAATAGAATAATTCAACATTTTTACTTTTATAACCTACTAGCGGATACCTGGTGTGTGCTACTACGTTAAGAAAGAAATACATTTTGGTTTATTTTTTGGAAAAAAATTTATTATCAACACTAACAATTGCAAACACCAACAAAATAAAATGCACGACTGGATCGCACGTACTTGCTCTTATGTTCAAGTTGTGTGGGCCTTAAGAACTTTAAAAAATATTCAAGTTAATATAGAAAAAGTATAAAAAGCATTTAAATCGTTCTTTTAATTGTATAAACAGTCTGATAAATAACTTAGAGCTCAAAAAAAAGTATGCCATCTGATTACTTGAAAAAATATGAATATATGCAAAAAAAAATTAAAATCGTTGGAGCCGTTTTCTTAAAAATTAATTTTTTATATATAAAATTTTTGTAACATTTTTCAAAAAAAATATTGGTATGCCAATTTTGAGTATATATTAATATACATTTAAAACTGAAGTTTCGAAACAATTTGAAATTTTGAATTTTCAAAAAAAAATTTTGAATCTTTTTTTTTTAATCCAAAATTAATTTTTTCCAAAATTTTGGTATTTTTTGTTCTTACCAAAAAGTACACCATGTCTACAATAATCAACTGATTTTTTTTTATCAAAATCGTTGGAGTCGTTTTTGAGATAAATAAGCTATTCCTTAACGGTTGTATGGCAAGTACCGTTATTTTTTGAGCTAAAAAAAAAATTTCAATTTCCCCTCTGGAGAGTTACAAAAAAACCTTAAGTTCAAAATTTGAATAAAATCGCTTCAGTGGTTTAGGCTGTAGGTTGAGGTACGGACAGACAGACAAACAGACAGACAGACAGAATTTCGTCACCCACTTTTTTCGTGTTCTCTATCATCGTAATGTCATGTTTGATTGTTATCTCGAAATTTTTTTTTTGCACGAATCCAAAACTTGCCCTATAGTACCTATATCGCAAGTAAAAAGACGGAAAGTTCCATCCCATCCTGTTCACGAGATTAAGATTGCTGATATGGCTCTGAGGTCTCATTTTCCTGAACTCGCCTAGTATAATTTTTTTTTATGTTGACAGTATTTTTGCATAGAAAAATCGACTTCATGAATGTACCGAATGTGCATAATGCATTGTTTTAATGGTCTCAAACCATTTCTCGTTATTGCCTTTCTAATGAAACCGATTTGGGGGAAATCGGTTGGATGGTTTCAAGGTCTATAACGGACATACATAGAAACATATTTTGTGTTTTATATATATAGGAAGAAATAGATAAAAAATAAAATGCACGACTGGATCGCACGTACTTGCTCTTATGTTCAAGTTGTGTGGGGCTTAAGAACTTTAAAAAATATTCAAGTAATTATAGATAATGTATAAAAAGCATTTAAATCGTTCTTTTAATTGTATAAACAGCCTGATAAAAAACTTAGAGCTCAAAAAAAAGTATGCCATTTGATTACTTGAAAAAATATGAATAAATGCAAAAAAAAAATTAAAAATCGTTGGAGCCGTTTTCTTAAAAATTAATTTTTTATATATAAAATTTTTGTAACATTTTTCAAAAAAAAATTTGGTATGCCAATTTTGAGTATATATTAATATACATTTAAAACTGAAATTTCAAAATAATTCATCAACCCGTTTTTGAAATATTGAATTTTGAAAAAAAAATTTTGAATCTTTTTTTAAAAATCCAAAATTTATTTTTTCAAAAATTTTGGTATGCAGTATTATTTATTTTCTAACAAAGCTTTTGTGCAAAAAATTTCATTGAAATCGGATGAGCGGTTAATGAGGAAATCAAAAATAAAAAAAACCGTTATATGGCAGGTACCGTTAATAAATGTTTTTGGTGATTTTTTTTCTTATTGAAATTTACATCATGTCTACAGTAATACACTGATTTTTTTTTATCAAAATCGTTGGAGCCGTTCTTGAGATAAATAAGTTTTTCCTTAACGGTTGTATGGCAAGTACCGTTATTTTTTGAGCTAAAAAAAAAATTTCAATTTCCCCTCTGGAGAGTTACAAAAAAACCTTAAGTTCAAAATTTGAAGAAAATCGCTTCAGTGGTTTAGGCTGTAGGTTCAGGTACATACAGACAGACAGACAGACAGACAGACAGACAGACAGACAGACAGACAGACAGACAGACAGAATTGTGCCACCCACTTTTTTCGTGTTCTCTATCATCGTAATGTCATGTTTGATTGTTATCTCGAAATTTTTTTTTTGCACGAATCCAAAACTTGCCCTATAGTACATATATCGCAAGTAAAAATGTAACTATAAAATCACTTCAAAATTGGGATATATATGTATTGCAGATTTTTATCATTTCTTTAGAATAAGTGGCACAAAATTATAAACACCCTATTTTAAGGGCATAAACGTGACTCTAATTAACAATTTTTCAACTTTGATGCAGTTCTTTAACTTTTCCTTAACTATAAACACGAGCGTTAAAGGCATTTTTTTTTAACAAGTTAAAGTTAAACTCGCGTAAATCAATGACAGTTTCTGAAAAAAACGTGACAGATGTCATACGAGCTAGTGTTATACATAAAAATTAAAATCAGGCTTTGACGATTTTATCTTTAATGAAAGTGTTTAAATATAAAGTGGGTTTGACGTCGTTCATAATCTAAAAAAAACCCATTCTTATTTAGTGTTTTGGCGAAGTAAAGGGGAATTGACTGTTTCTCGATTTTCAAATCAAATCATAATTTAATTTTTCCTTCAATTTTCAATAATCCTTATGTAGATATATTATTCCAAACAATCAGGCCTTACGCTTACTTCCGCAAACTACAAATCTCTACGAATTTCAGTACATTTTTTGTATATGAACTTTGGGCTTAATTCGTAGAAATTCGTAGTTTTAGGAAGTATCCGAACAGAACTATAATCAATTTTTTGTTTAGATTTTATGGGTATTCATACAACAGCGTAAACTCGTCGTAATCGATGTAAAGTTTAAAACTTCGTAATTCTGTCACAATTTGTATGGAAAATTTGACAGATTTACGAAGTTTAAAACTTCACAACGATTATGACGAGTTTATGCTGTTACATGAATCACAACAAAAACATAAATGTTAAAAAAAGAGCCAAGTTCTTATGTGTACAAGAAACCTGTACGTAAAAAGTCAGCCAAAAAAAGTAATGAGATCTAAAATATATGCCATGTTTTAAGTTCATAAAGCTCAATATCAAATATCTTAATAGCCTATTGAATAAACCTTTTAAAAAGGAACAATTACGTGCAAGGGTTTTTATTATTGAATATGTTTGTTTGGCCAAAAAGCATGCTTAAAACCGAAAATGCTACTAAATTCACCCATGCGTTTCTGAGAGAATGGTCACACTGGCCACTTTTCAGTATTTTTGGTATAACTCGAAAACTAAGCCGAATTTGACAATTTTACATATAATACTTTATGTTCGAAATTAAATTTTCTATCGAAATGGATTGTTTGGAAAATTAAAAAAAAAAATTAAGCAGGAAAAGTAAACAAAAACCAACATAAGAAAAATCGAAAAATCAAAGATTTTTAAATTTTTTTCTAAATTACGCATAACTTTTTTCGGAGCAAAGATACGCTCAAGACATTCATGAACAAAGTAATCTTGAGTCTTACGGCTTTAATATGACATGTTAAAAAAGCCATATTATTTAAAAATTGACAGAGATATAGCCATTCAAACTTTATCATTTCTTATCATTTTCCGCAGTTTTTGCCCAAAAGCCTATTTTTTGGTACTTTATGACAAATTTAACGTTTCTAGCACCTAATACCAAATCTTATGTTAATCGGACCAGATGTTCGGTCTGTAGGTCTGAACGCATTTAAAAACAGCCGAAAAACGAAATTGCGAACTTACATCCTTTTTATAAATTCTCTATAGTTCTAATGTCATATTAAATCAAAATTTGTATTTCGAACATTTTTACGAAAGTGAAATTTGCCATATTGTACCGAAAAAGGGACTTTCGGGCCAAAACTGAGAAAAATTATAAGAAATTATAAGGTTTGAATGGGAATATCTCTGTCAATTTTGAACAAATATTAATTTTTGAACATGCCATATTAAGGCCTTTAGTCTCTAGTTTGTTTTGTTTGTGCATGCCTTGACTCTATCTTTGCTTCAAAAAAAGTTATGCACAATTTATTAAAAAAATTAGATATCCTTGATTTGTTTATTTTTTTTATGTTGGTTTTTGTATACTTTTCCTGCTTAAATTTTTTCGTAAAATTTTTTGAACTATCCATTCCAATAGAAAATTTAATTTTGAACAAAAAGTATTATATGTAAAATTGTCAAATTCCGCTTAGTTTTCAAGTTATACCAAAAATACTGAAAAGTGGCCAGTGTGACCATTCTCTCAGAAACGCATGGGTGAATTTAGTAGCATTTTTGGTTTTAAGCATGCTTATGGGCCAAACAAACATATTCAATAATAAAAACCCTTGCACGTAATTGTTCCTTTATACCTCTCATTTTCCGGTCTATTCAATAGGCTATAAGTAGAGAAATATCAAAGCAATTCCAAATCATGACAGAAATTTGGTATTTAATGATTACTGATTAAAATATGGTGGGTTCACTGGTCAAGTTTTCATACATTTTAAAATTGTGATTAAGTAAGTAACTAAGAGAAAACTTGCCAAGTTAATCCACCAAATTTTAATCAGTAATCATTAAATACCAAATTTCTGTCATGATTTGGAATTGCTTTGATATTTCTCTTCTTAAGATATTTGATATTGAGCTTTATGAACTTAAAACTTGGCATATATTTTAGATCTCATTACTTTTTTTGGCTGACTTTTTACGTACAGGTTTCTTGTACACATAAGAACTTGGCTCTTTTTTTAACATTTATGTTTTTGTTGTGATTTCACTCCTTTTTGCAAAGATTAACTTTACCAGGTGAAAATCAAGCCTTAGGGCCTTACAAAGTTTCATAATTCTGCGACAACCGAAAGCGCTCCAAATAAATAATAGCAATTCTGATAAAGTGGGTGGATGGCGCGCCCCCCGAATGCAAAATTCCAATTTTTCAATTTTTTTTTCTTTCTAAGTACTTCAAGCCCTACCGACCTGCCAATTTTCATTGTTCTACAACAATCAGAAGTGCTCCATATAATTTATAAGAGTTTTTAATAATGTGGGTGGATGCCACGCCCCCTGAAGGGAAAATTCCAATTTTTCAATTTTTTTCTTTCTACGTACTTCAAGCCCAACCGACTTACCAATTTTCATCGTTCTACAACAATCGGAAGTGCTCCATATAATTTATAAGGATTTTTAAGAATGTGGGTGGATGCCACGCCCCCTGAATGGAAAATTACAATTTTTCAATTTTTTTCATTCTAAGTACTTCAAGCCCTACCGACCTACCAATTTGTCACGTTCTACAACAATCAGAAGTGCTCCATATAATTTATATACAAATTTAAGAATATGGGTGTATGCCACGCCCCCTGAATGGAAAATTCCAATTTTTCAATTTTTTTCTTTCTAAGTACTTGAAGCCCTACCGACCTACCAATTTTCATTGTTCTACAACAATCAGAAGTGCTCCATATAATTTATAAGAATTTTTAATAATGTGGGTGGATGCCACGCCCCCTGAATGCAAAATTCCAATTTTTCAATTATTTTCTTTCTAAGTACTTCAAGCCCAACCGACTTACCAATTTTAATCGTTCTACAACAATCGGAAGTGCTGCATATAATTTATAAGGATTTTAAAGAATGTAGGTGGATGCCACGCCCCCTGAATGAAAATTCCAATTTTTCAATTTTTTTCTTTCTAAGTACTTGAAGCCCTACAGACCCACCAATTTTCATTGTTCTACAACAATCAGAAGTGCTCCATATAATTTATAAGATTTTTTAACAAAGTGGGTGGATGCCACGCCCCCTGGATAGAAAATAGCATATTTTCGATTTTTTCCTTTGTATGCACCACAAGGTCTACCGTTGTGCGAAATTTCAAGTTTCTACGATGTCTGGAAGTGCTCCATAATTTTGATGATCTGTCAGTGAGTCAGTGAGTCAGTGAGTCAGTCAGTCAGTTACGGTTTTTGCGATTTTTGAAGCCCTATATCTCGGGAATTACTAATGCTAAAGAGTTGAAATTTGGTGAGCCACCTGTGTTTGATCAGCTCAGCAAATACTGCGAATTTGAAGTTTCTGACTTTATTGGTACTGAAGTTAGAGGGGGGTTGAAAATCGCCTGAGTTTGTTCCTGTAAAAAGGGTGTAGTGCCGCGAACTTGGCTGGGCACTACCGTGCCCTTTGATACCCTTTTTATATTTTCTGATATTCTAGGATTGTAGTGTTTTGTGAATATTTTGGGATTGTACGTAGTGACTTTTTTGAAAAATAAAATGTAGTAAAAACACTACAACTGTAGTAGGGCAACGCTGATGAAGACATATCATGATTTGATCTAGGTTATGAATTCTGCCATTTAATAAGCTATCCAGGAAAAGATATAATTTGACTTAGGTGCCAGTTAGCTGCCAGTTACAGCTATCATTGAAACTCATCATTGAAAATTTTAATGATTGATTTCGAGACGCTTAGGAAAGGAAATCGTTTATTATTTTGATGGAAAAATAAACCTTAAGACTTAATTAATATACATATATAGCCAAAAAAATAATTCAAATAGGTCCAACTTTCCACATAAAAAGACTTTTCTTATTTCAATGACTGAACTACCTTACCAATGATCATTGAATAATCAATAGTCAATTTTTGTGGAAAGTTGGGCTTCTTTAAAATTTTTTTTTTGACTAGAAATATTTTTGAAGTCTTGAGCTTTAATCGTCCATCAAAATAATGAATGATTTTGCTTTCTAAACGTCTCAAAATCAATCATTAATGTTTTCAATGATGAGTTTCAATGATAGCTATAACTGGCACCTTATAGCTATCATTGAAACTCATCATTGAAAATTTTAATGATTGATTTTGAGATGTTTAGGAAGTAAAATAATTTATTCTTTTGATGGAAAAATAAAGCTAAAGGCCTAATTAATATTTTTAGCCAAAAAAAATATTCAAATAGGTCCAACTTTCCATATAAAAAGACTTTTCTTATTACAATGATTGAACTACCTTACCAATGATCATTGAAAAATTAAAAGTCAATTTTTGTGGAAAGTTGGGCTTTTTTGAAATTTTTTTGGACTAGAAATATTAATTAAGTCCTAAGCTTTGATCGTCCATCAAAATAATAAATGATTTTGCCTCCTAAACGTCTCAAAATCAATCATTAAAATTTTCAATGATGAGTTTCAATGATAGCTATAACTGGCTTAAGCTTTTTCAATTAAAAGAAGAAGAAAAGGCTTACAGAATCTATTTTGTAATCACTATTATAGAGGAATTTCGGTTAAAAGTTGGAAATATGTTCATATTGTTCATATTAGAAATCATTTGGACGAGACGAGTAACTCTTTCCCAACTTATACAATTTTCCACCACACATTTGATATTTTTTTTCAAAATTGGTTAGTGAAAAATAAATTTACAAACTTCCTTAAAATAGAAACATGCCAATCGAATCTTTCAGCTTCGAATTTAATTGTTAACAAAGAGCTACAAAATTGAACAAAAAAGTTAATATGTAATTTTTTTACAACAGTTTCTCTTAAGTTTTCGTTATTTTTTCAAAATTGTAAATTATATTTTGGCACTTTTTTTATTTGGGGGACGTTTGCAGTGGTGGCTCTTTTTTTGTTTAAATGCTCTTTTTATTGGCTCTTTCTAAAAATCTAGAAAGGTAGCCCTGGTTGTTATCCTCTTCAAAAGAGAATGACGTAGAGCCCTCAAACCTCAATGTTATTTTTGTTGAGTTATAAGATGCACACCCCTATTAAGATTGTCAATTATCAATTTGATAGTTGATAAATTTAAAATTCAATGTTTAAAAATTCATCTAATAAAAGTTTTGATCATTGAGAATGATGCAGACAGTTGCTAATAACAAGAAAATAAAAAAATATAAAAAATTGTTGACCAGTATATTAATATAATTGTGTTTAAAAAACCAATATTCAAGGTTTATCAACTATCAAATTGATAATTGACAACCGTAATAGGGGTGGCATTGTGTGTCCTTAATAAATTTTAGTAATAGTCCCAAACATATGTAGAATATCATTAGAAAAAGTTGCGCATACAGTGTAAACGAAATTTATCTATAAAAAATGGCTAAGGAATATAAAATGTATGTAGGTACCTATAATATTTGCATTTTCAATTTTAACATGATTTTTTTTTTCAATTTTTCTTTTAAAAGCTGACCGATTTCGTGCCGATGATGTTGTTCAGGATGCACGAGAGGATTGTTATTTGGCCACATTGCATATTACAAAAACAGATGAGCATGACTCGCGACCTTATTATTTGGTTGTGGAAAATGAACGTGGCACCGACCGACACGCTATTCATTTGAATGTGGAGGGTACGTTTGCAGGTGCATTGAAATTTTCATTATTTTTATAAAACAATATATTTTAAATTGCAGGTTAGTTGACCATTTGCATTAATTTTACTTATTTTTGGATTGAAATAATTATAATTATAATTTGGCTAGTTTTCGTTTTTTTCAGCAGTTCATTTATGGCCAAGGTTACACATGTAAGTTTTACATTCGTAAAGACTGACATTAGTGGTAAGTAAAACTTACATGTGTATTCTTGGCCTATGATCATAGAACTTTTCTTAATGTTTTTTCATACCTACATAATAATTTCACTGTAGGTATATATTACAAAAACTTGATATTAGCCTCGTTTTATTATTTCCGGGTCTGGTTCGAAGTTATCTTTTAACAAGTTTTCATCCTGACTAGCAGATGGCAGATTTACCATGTCTGATAGAAATGTTAGTAAAAGAGACATAGCTACTTTACATGGAAAATTAGTAAACATAAGGAAAATGATATAGGTATTGGTATATAAGACAAAGTTTTCGCACTAACCTGCATAGTTTTATTTTCAGGAGGTGAACCATAAATAAGGGGAACGATATGATAATAAGTTCAGCAACGTTTTCGAGAAGTCATTTTAGTATGGCTAGTTTTTTTGTATATATGTTCTCTCTAACCCCCTATATTCTCCAGAGGGCCGTCTGGCTGTTGCGTTTTCCCGCAGGCACGCCATTTATAACGGCAAAATAATTATTTTCGAAATCATTTTAGTACGGTTAATTTTTTGTTCACTGTTTTCTATAACCTTTTAGCAATCTTAATCAAGAAAGCCAGACATTTCTGCAGTTACAAGCTTACAAGATGTCCAAGAAAACAAAAAATCATAGAATTTCAGGGGAGAGTACGATAACTTAGGCGCCAAGAAATGATAGCGGATTTTTGTATAACAGTTTAATACAAGCATTTTTTACTATGAGAGGGGGGGTCTATCTCACCCCGTTTGGGCGGGAGGGGCAGTTTCATAAAAAAGTACCAAAAATATTAAATATAACGGTAATACCTGTAGTATACCTTTTTTTAAAGCCAATACTCAGTTCTATTAGCTAGTTTTTGAATCAATTGAAATCTGTACATGGTTTTTGAAAAACGGAATTTTTAACTCAAAATTTGTGAAAAAAGGATGGCAATGGTGCAGTGGATGTAGTGCTTGACTGCTAACTTAGAGGTGTGGGTTCGAGCCCCATTCTATGCAGCATTCTTTTCTACATTCTCCCAGCTTAACTGGACGCCACACGCCACCAGTGAGATTAAATGAGATAATAAACATCTTGATCTCAATCCACTGTACCAAATCTTTCCTATCCTCCTACTCTTTCTAACTTGTGCCGCGCAATTCAGGTTGCATTTAAAAGACCTATGGTCTTACAGGCATATAGTTAGATATTATTAAAAAAAAAAAAGTCTGGCTTTCTAGATTTAGATTGTTAAAAGGTTATAGAAAACAGTGAACAAAAAATTAATCGTACTAAAATGACTTCGAAAAAAATTATTTTACCGTTATAAAAGGCGTCCCTTACAAACACAACACCTCCCAACAGCCAGACGGCCCTCTGGCGAATCTAGGGGGTTGGAGAGAACATTATCAAAAAACTAGCCGTACTAAGATGACTTCTTTTTTGACGTTGGTAGCTCTTGTTGCGTTGTGAGGGGGGCGGGCGAAGTTGTTGCAGCAGTTGTTGTCGGGCGGCACTTTATGATGGGTGGCAAACTTTGCCACCCTATATACGAAGCGGAGAAATTTAATAAGTAATGGGTATTATCTGTAAAGGAGATGTCCCATTTTTGTATGGAGTATGGGCCCAGTGCTTCACTAATGAAATTGGTATCAAAAGAAAGGTGATGTTCAGTACATTATGTGCTGCAAATATTTCCAATATCGTTCGTGGGAGATTTGAGATATTTGAGCTTGAAACTGGCAACTACAGAAAGAGAATTTCATTTATCTTGCCAAAAAACTGCTTATATCTTGAGAAATAGGACATGTAGGAAAATATATTTGGTATCAATTGAAAGGTACTTTTACAGTCTTTTAAATAAAAGCAAACCCATTGTTACCTAAAATATTTTCCAAGATATTGAGATTAAACTTCCTGAAATCTTACTAACCCTTTGCACACTGATATCTCAAAAAAATCAGTGATGTCATGAACTTTTTTAAGTATCATTTAAAGGCCTATTTGTCACCTTTAAATAAATCACAACAAAAACATAAATGTTAAAAAAAAGAGCCAAGTTCTTATTTGTACAAGAAACCCGTGCGTTAAAAGTCAGCCAAAAAAAGTAATGAGATCTAAAATATATGCCAAGTTTTAAGTTCATGAAGTTTAATATCAAATATCTTAAGCAGAGTAATATCGAAACAATTCCAAATCATGACAGAAATTTGGTATTTAATGAGTTCACATGCAACATTAACCTTTTACTACAAATGTAGTTCAATCAAGAGCGTTCGAAAAAAACGCAACGATGTTTTTATTTGAAGTAGTATGTTTTTGCACAAAGAAACTGATCTCTTGACCGTTAGATGAATTGATTAATAGAATATTCTGTTATATGTAACAAATGATAATGCCTCTTAGACAATATCACGTGACAATTAGAGATCGGGTATTTCCACGCCCCTTGCAGTTAAAAGCGTCAGCGGTCAGCGACCGTTAAATTGAATAGCATTGTGCTTCTTAGTAGTAAAGAACAAATTGAAATGAATTGCCGTCGTATCTTCAAATAAAAAACAACCGTTTATATAAATTCACTTTATTATTATAAAAGTTATTTGCTTGCATGTCGAACCACAAGTGACATGATAGTTTTAAATTTGGTAATTACTCTCATGCATATACGTACATGGATAGAATTCAACGAGAATAGAGAATATTAAAGATATAATATTAAAAAATTTAAAACATATTTCATTACTGTTAAGTGTTGCCACTATATAACACTTCCTTCCCCTAATTTGTATATCTCTTAGGTCTTCTTAACTGACTTCGACGCCTCAATTCATATTCACGAGCAAATGCTCTTCCCTTCCGTGATCTAAGGACGACGCACAGTGGAAAATAAGGGTCTGTTTCGGACCAAAAATCGATAACTTTTGTTTTAGTAAGGATAGAGCGTTGAAATGTTGCACTAATTAGAAGTAATATTTGATGTTTTTGAGGAAATACTTTTTATAGGAATAATATGAATAATACAAATTTTAAAAATATAATAAAAATCAAAACTTAGTGTATCTATGAAAATAATTTAAAATATTAAAAACACAAAATATGCACAAATTATTTACCTAATTATTAAAGATATTTTTAGAACTGTTTGTCTTTAACATTGAAATCAAAAAATTTTAACAGTTGTTTTTATGGAATAATTTATCTATACACTCAACAAAATTAAGGGAACAATTTTTTTAAATTTATTTTTCCAGTTTTTTGGAGAGCTATATTAGCCTATTGAATAGACGGAAAAATGAGGGGTATAAAGGAACAATTACGTGCAAGGGATTTTATTATTGAATATGTTTGTTTGGCCCATAAGCATACTTAAAACCGAAAATGCTACTAAATTCACCCATGCGTTTCTGAGAGAATGGTCACACTGGCCACTTTGCAGTATTTTTGGTATAACTCGAAAACTAAGCCGAATTTGACAATTTTACATATAACACTTTTTGTTCAAAATTAAATTTTTTATTGGAATGGATAGTTCAAAAAATTTTACGAAAAATTTTAGCAGGAAAAGTTAACAAAAACCAACCTTAAAAAAAATCAAAAAATCAAGGATATCTAATTTTTTTTATAAATTATGCATAACTTTTTTTGAAGCAAAGATAGGGTCAATATATGCGAAGAAAAAATAAAGAAGAGACTTAAGGCCTTAATATGGCATGTTCAAAAATTAATATTTGTTCAAAATTGACAGAGATTTTCCCGTTCAAACCTTATCATTTCTTATAATTTTTCGCAGTTTTGGCCCGAAAGTCCCTTTTTCGGTGCAATATGGCAAATTTCACTTTCGTAAAAATGTTTGAAATAAAAATTTCGATATAATATGTCATTAGAACTATAGAGAATTTATAAAAAGTATAAAAGTTCGCAATTTCGTTTTTCGGCTGTTTTTTAATGCTTTCAGACCTACAGACCGAACGGCTGGTCCGATTAACATAAGATTTGGAACTAGTTGCTAGGAACGTTAATTTTGTCATTAAGTAGGTACCAAAAAATTGGCTTTCGGGCAAAAGCTGTGAGAAATGATAAGAAATGGTAAAGTTTGAATGGATAAATAAATATAAATAAATTGGGTGGCGCAACAGCTCGTGGAGAACCAGGGCCTAGTGACTAACAACTCTCAACCATTCCTGTGTGCGTGTTGTTGGCAGGAATAGAAGGGACCTACAGTTTTTTGCCGAGTCCGAACGGCTAAATGAGAAGCACTTATTCATGACAAGTATACTCTTGGAGGATTTGTCAGTTCCTCGCAAGAGGCAGTACCTCGGATAAGACATTTCTGTTTTTAGGTGGCACGGCGGGGAATCGAACCCACACCTTCGGCATGAGAGTCCAACGCACTAACCATCAAGCCACGAGGTACTACCGTTGAATGGATATATCTCTGTCAATTTTCAAATAATATGGCTTTTTTAACATGTCATATTAAAGCCCCTTAACTCCAGTTTACTTTGTTTATGCATATCTTGAGCGTATCTTTGCTCCGAAAAAAGTTAAAAATCTTTGATTTTTCGATTTTTTTATGTTGGTTTTTGTTTACTTTTCCTGCTTAAATTTTTTAAGAAATTTTCCAAACTATCCATTTCGATAGAAAATTTAATTTTGAACAAAAAGTATTAAATGTAAAATTGTCAAATTCGGCTTAGTTTTCGAGTTATACCAAAAATACTGAAAAGTGGCCAGTGTGACCATTCTATCAAAAACGCATGGGTGAATTTAGTAGCATTTTCGGTTTTAAGCATGCTTATGAGCCAAACAAACATATTCAATAATAAAAACCCTTGCACGTAATTGTTCCTTTTTAAAAGGTCCATTCAATAGGCTATATCGCTGTGATAAATGGTTGTATTGAGATTTTGAATTGAAAATTTTAGTAAGTTCTTATTCTACAAAACTCTTAAAGGCTTTGGGGGATTATTTTTTTTTTTGGGCCCTTCACCTTTAGCTTAAAACAAGCAATGAAAATGTATATTCACACATCAATATATCATATCATACATCATAGATGTCTGGATTCATTTCGTATGGAAATGATATCACATATTTCCTACAACCTGTCTTTCCAAACATGGTTATGGTCACCCACAAGTGAAAAAAAGAAACGGTTAAACGTCAAAGGGAGAGAGACCGTGGTACACAAAACGTTATCGTGAGCAGCTAGGTTTTTTACAATGTAAGCTACTCTACTGAAATCACTGGCATAGATAAAAATGGTATCGAGTGTCTTTACAAAACAAATCGGAAAATGCAAGCCAGGAAAATATGCTAGCAGATGGGGAAGCATTAAGCGTTTTTGTTGATTTGGATTTAACCAACGCACAATTATTTGTACTTAAGGAAGTTGACCAATGAACGAAACTGTTCTATGTTCCCTCCTTATCAAAAACTGCAAGAAAGAACACAGACTTACTACCCACCATCTTCTGCTGCTGAAATAACAATTACACACGCTGGAACTGCAAGATTTAAGTTTCCGCTAGGCCTGAAAATGAAAACGCGTATCAATATGGACTGTCTACTTTACATGCCTGGATTCGTTGTATGGAAATGATATTAGATACATATTTCCTACAACCTGTCTTTCCAAACATGGTCAGCCACAAGTGAAGAAAAGAAACGGCTAAAGGGAGAGAAGAAGACTTTGGTACAAAAACCTTTTCGTGAGCAGCTTGGTTTGATTATTATCGACAAACCAAAACAAGTAAGTGGTAATACCAATGATGGTAATACTGCTAGAAGATCTTTTTACAATGCATATATGCGAAATAGACAGTCCATATTGATATGCGTTTTCATTTTCAGGCCTAGCAGAAACTTTTGTCAAATTGTTCATTTGCCGTGGAGTATAGCTCCACATATCGAACAAGTAGACCCAGTAGGTCTATCAGGTAATGCCTAAGCCACTTTTTCATCTATCATTGTAAGATAAAGTTCATGCTTCACTTGTACTTCTCTTCCATTTTTATTAATTAAAAATGGCCGCAAAGAGTTTATTTGACTCTTAATTTGGTCGAACACCAAATTCAGTATCACACAGGCTTAAATGCCGATTTTTTCTTTTCTGGCTTTTATTACTATTTTCTCGTTAACTTCGGAGATCGCAAGTTTTCGCACCTAATTTTTATAAATATTTATTATGAAAACCTAAGCTACAAATAAAAATTAAATGTAAGGCGTGGGGAGACGTGGGCGAGTACCAAAAGTGTGGGTGAACTTGAAGAATATTTTTTTTTGCTTTTATTTTAATCTAAAATTTATTACTCGTGAACTGAATCAAATAATGAAAAACGTAAAATTTTTCTAAAATCTACATTAAATGAGCTTTTCAGAAATGTATATCGCTTTATACCTATTCCCATAAGGTTTTATAGAAAATTAACTTCGTAATTGATGAATCGAACGGCCTTGAATTGAACAGTCACAAAAAGAGTAAACATGAGGGCTTCAAAAAATTTCTTTTTACATGATTTTTTAAACAATCTTGCACTATAGCGAAGATTGACTATTTAGCTTTAAAATAAAATTGAAATGAAATATTATTGGCGATATTAGTAAAAAGCATTTATGATATGCTGTTGTTGTACCATATTCCACTGTGCGTAGTGATCAAAATAATTGTTAAGCTGACTGGACGCTGCTTTTGTTTCTGAACCCGTCTTGGAAAACTTCTTTATCTGGTTCAGATGTCTCTTCCACATAGGGTTACCATCAAGAAAAATTTATTTTTAATTTAATTTAATTTAAGAGCCTGATCAAGTGCTATTAAATTGGAGGGTGCATTTTTTAGAGGGGGGTGCAAAAGCACCCTTTTTGGTTTTTTGCATATAACTCGAAAATGAAGCAAAATTTCGAGATAGTTCTCAAGACATTTTTTGTAAATTGTAAATTTACCATCAAAATGGATTTTTCAAAAAAAATCAAAAAATTTTTAGTTAGCTAAAATAAAAAAAAATCATTGCAAAAAAATGTGAAAAATCGCATTTTTTGTTTTTTTTTTTACGTTTTTGCTTATAACTTTCTTACCAGCAGAGATAGGTATAGGCATTGCTTCATATAAAAGAAAGATAATTAAATTTCTTAAAAATAAATTAAAAAAAAAGGTTTGGATAAAATTCGACCGAGAAATAGTCGTTCAAACTAGGCTGATTTTAAGTTTTTAAAGCTTTATGAATGGCATTTTTGGCTATTTTGATGGACTTGTTAGATTATACGCTTAAACTGATTCTATTAGTGAGCCATGACCAGTTAAGTCAAAAATAAACCTCATTTTTTAATATTTTTCACAGTTTTAGGGTTGCCATCTAATTTTTGTTCAAAATTTAGAATAATTGAATTGAATTGAAAAATCAATACACTTGCCCTTACAAAGTCGGGTTTTGAAAACATGTTAGCTTATACCTTCTCGAACATGAACAAAAAATTCCAGACAAGTTTTACGGTTGAAAGTCCTTGCCAGACGAGCTCAACATTTTCAAAGTAGGTATTATAAGAAATTACTTTTTTTAAATTTCAAATAGATAACTGTCAAACCTTGTTTTACAAAGCCGGATTTTCAATATATGTTAGCTTTTGTCTCCTTAAATAGCGACAGAACTGTGCCAGTCGAGTTTGGCTGTCGAAAATGCATGCCAGACCAGATGGCCCTTATTGTTATAAGGTTGGTGATTTTTTTTTACTTTTGGTTTCTAATTTTTTAAATAATCAAAACTAACAAATCGCCGCCTGAGTACTTAAATGCCCCATAGACCACTTTTTCGGGAAACTGAGTTAATGATGCAGTTATACTAATACGAATTTTCTCTATCGTTTGCTGCTATCCACGTTGCTCTATCTCTATTATTAAGGAAGTTACAGAAACCCAGTTTGCTCCATAGACCACTAATTTGTGGGTCCTCTTAGTGCTTATTTGCCGCACATTCAAAATTTGTACTATGTGGGGCAGTCTTTGTAGAACAGTTCTTAAAACATTTATTTAATGCTTAAGTGCCCCATACCAAAGGGCCATGGATATTAGGGTGTCCGTTATTTCCCAAAATCGTTTTTAAATAGCAGACACCCCCCAAATCAAAAGTTTATGCCCTTAAAACAAAAATTTTGCCAAAAAAAATTTTGTCCGACGCCATTTACACGTGGCTCTAAGCCCATACTTTTCCCATACAAATTTGTATGGGATTTTCGCTCTTTTCACGTTTTATTTTGTTTCTCTCGAATTACTGCAGCTATTCTAATTTTTTTTGCAGATTTTTATTCTTAAATTATCCCATTAAAAGATCTCATTCAAAAAATTTACTAACAAACATTTAAAATTAAATATTAAGACGTTCAGTTTTATGATGTTTTTATATGGGAGTTCCCATAGTAATAATCGATGCAAAAAAATCGATTTTTTTTTTTTTTTTTTTTTAATAAATTTTTGAATGTGGTCTTTTAAAGGGATGCCTAAAGAACGAAAATCAACAAAAAAAATTAGAATAGCTGCAGTAATTCGAGAGAAAAAAAATAAAACGTGAAATGAGCGAAAATCCCATACAAATTTGTATGGGAAAAGTATGGGCTTTGAGCCACGTGTAAATGGCGTCGGACAAAATTTTGTTTGGCCAAATTTTTGTTTTTAGGGCATAAACTTTTGATTTGGGGGGTGTCTGCTATTTAAAAACGATTTTGGGAAATAACGGACACCCTAATGGATATAGAGCGTTAAATTATATCTGGGTCTGGGCCGGGGTTATCTTCTAGCATGCAAGAACAACATATGGGATCCAGGTTTCTATCGGAGGTTATTTCAATAACGCAAAAGTAAGTTTTCACTCTGATGATGGTAAAGAAAAAAGACAACATAAAGGTTGAAAATACTCAACCATGAGGTAAATAGAGATGGATGCAAAGCACTGTTTTCATATTAGTCCGCAATGCGGTTATGAGTAAAAATAAAACATGGGTAATACTTACTTAGACAAGTTCATTTTCGTACCTTAATGTTCCCAAACTTCAAAACTGCATTTAATACAGCGTTGTAGGTTTTTTTAACGATTTAATTTAAGCATGTTTTTTTTAATTTATTACTAAAGTGGATAAAATCAAAAAAGGTAAAAAAAATAAATTTGAAAAAAATCTTTAAAAAACAATTAAAATTTTATACAATGTAATGTTGAAGAATTTTTATAAATTATTCCCAATTAAAAAAGACGTATTTTTCAGGGAAATTTTAAGGACCAAAGTTAGTTTTAAGTATTTTTCATAATAAAGTATTAAAATACTTAAGCATTTTCATACTTATTTTGTTGACTTAGAAATAATCCAATAAGAGTTTTAGTAAGGTATAGCCACTAAATTAATAGTATTTTTTGTTTTATGTTCTTATCAATAAAAATGAAATTATAAAAAATAAATAATACCAGTGCTTGTGAATTTTTTTGTTCTTCTTGCTAACATTGAATTCCCTCCTTTCAGTGCACAAAAGTCCTATATCCATAGGAAATTTTCAATCGATTTCGCATTCGTATGGGAGAGGGTCCTATATCCATTTCTGACATTTTTCATCATTTATTTTTTTTAAATAACCGTTACAGCTTTTGACGTCATGTCTTCAAATTACAACAAAGATATTTTCAAACAATGTATATAGAAATTCAAACATCATATTTCTCAAGGAGAAAGTAAGGAAATTATTTTTCAAACCTTAAAATTCTTTTTCTGGGGAATAATTTTTTTGGATATGGGGCATTTAAGTACTCAGGGGCGAAATCTACTTTCTTAAACTGGGGTATTTGGTAGTTTATGCCTTTCGTTATATGAACAAAATAGTGCCAGACGAGTTAGGTATTCCAAAAAAAAAGAGTTATTTCTTTAATACCTACTTAGAATATTTTGAGTTGGTCTGGCAAGGACCATCAACCGTAAAACTGGTTTAACACTATTTTTTTTTACGTTTGAGAAGGTATAAGCTAACATGTTTTCAAAACCCGACTTTGTAAGAGCAAGTGTGTTGTTTTTGGCAATTATTCTAAATTTTGAAAAAAAAATTAGATGGCAATCCTAAAACGTGAAAAATTTTAAATTTGATTTCTATTTTTGACTCAACTGGTCATGGCTCACTAATACAACCAGTTTGAGCGCATAATCTAACAAGTCCATCAAAATAGCCATAAATGCCATTCATAAAGCTTTGAAAACTTAAAATCATCCTAGTTTGAACGACTATTTCTCGGTCAAATTTTATCCAAATCGTTTTTTTTTTTATTTATTTTTAAGAAAATTTAATTATCTTTCTTTTATATAGAGCAATACCTATACCTATCTCTGCTGGTAAGAAAGTTATAAGCAAAAACGTAAAAAAAAATGCGATTTTTCACATGTTTTTGCAATGATTATTTACTTGCGCTAATAGGTACTATGAGGCAAGTTTTGGATTCGTGCAAAAAAAAAAATTGAGATAACAATCAAACATGATATTACGATGATAGAGAACACCAAAAAAGTGGGTGGCACAATTCTGTCTGTCTGTCTGTCTGTTCGTCTACAGCCTAAACGGCTCGATCGATTTTCTTCAAAATTGGTACATAGTGGTTTTTGGTGATTCTGCCGATATGTTTTTTTCATTTTTTTTTGGAACCAAAAATAACGGTACCTGCCATACATTTTTTTTTGCAAATTTACATAATCGTATTTTTCTCAAAAACGGCTCGACAACTTTTCTTAACAAAAAATTAATACATTTATTTTAGTAAAGGCTTTCTTTGGGTGGAAAACCATTTTTCAAAAATGGTTATTAATGGTACCTCCCAAAGAACCATTTTTTTAATTTTTGATTTTCTTCAAAATGGTATGACCGATTTCAATTATTTTTTTTATACAGGAGCTTCCAAAAAATATTAATAGTTTTGTGTAGCAACATTTTTGAAAAAATATTTTTTGGATTTTTAAAAAATATTTAAACATTTTTTTTGGAAAATCAAATATTTCGAAAACGGCACCATAGATTTTTTTGAAACTCGATATTTAAGACTTTTTTAGTACTTTATAAAATATTTTTAGAAAAAAATTTACATTTATGAAAAAATAACGGTACCTTCCATACAAAAGTGAAAAACCCGCAAAGGAAAATATTTTTTTGCTTGAAAACGACTCCTACGATTGTGATTAAACTTTTTTCATAAACTAAAATTAGTACGATCTACCATCAAAAATTATAAAATTTTACACATAGCAACTATAAGTAGTACCTGTCATAGAACGTATTTTTTTATTTTGAGTTTTCTCGTTATCAGCTTAATGGATTTAAATTAATTATTTTATATACAAATTTCAGATAAGATTAAATAATATTGCATTTCAAAATTTTCAAAAAATTAGTTTTTGGATTTTTAAAAAAAGTTTCAAACTTTTTTTTTGAAAATTCGATATCTCAAAAACGGGTTGACAATTTTTTTTTCAAATTTTGTTTTTATATACACATAAATATATAATTTAAATCTGCATACCAAAATTTGTTCTAAAAAATGTTTTAAGAATTTTATATATTAAAAAAAACCGCTCCAACGATTTTAAAACTTTTTTTCCCATACGATCATATTCTATCATGAATTAAGATGGCATACTTTTTTTTCACCGCAAACTGTCAAAAGAGTTCTTTTAGCTTATTTAAATGTCGTATTTCATGCTTCTCTATAAATTTTTCTCTTATAATTTCAATGTTTTTATATACAATTTTCTTAAATCCGCAGTGTCTTGAACATAAGAGCAAGTACGTGCGACCCAGTCGTGCATTTTATTTTTTTAAAGAGCCCCGTACCGTATGCAAAATTTTTCCCGGTCAAAGTGGCTGAAATTTTAGTATGTTATACTAGATACTATTTTGAATAAAAAAATATATCGGCAAACAGCTCAGAAACAAATAGTTTCGGAGAAACAGGGTCCCTAAGTATAAAAACAAATAGGTGAAATTCAGAGCTATTTTTTAATACTTTATGGATTTATTGTGTCCAAAAAAATTGTTTTACGAAAAATAATAACTAGATTTTATATATTCTTAGGCTGTTGACTAAGACTTATTATTATTTTGGCTTCATTTCGACCCCGTTATAAAATACTTACCGCTTTTTGGCATATTTTTGAGCGTTTTAAATAATGATTTGTTTATTTTTGCTCGTTTTTTTGTAAGCCAAATGGAATTATTCATACACAACTCACTAAATACATCATAGGCACCACAGAAAGAGGAAGGGAGGGGGGAAGACAAGTATTTGTCAATCAAAAGTCCATAGTGAAAACTTCAAAATATGTTTATAGCGTGGAATATAAAATGCCATTGCTCCCTTCTGATCACCTGTGATTATAGATATTATATTAAGGGCCTGTTTCACATTCTCTGAGTAAAGTTCTGATTAGTTATTCGACACATAAGTTCAGAGCCAGGGTCATTATGTTCACAAATAAAACATTGTTGATTAATTTATTACTTAATCAGGTGGGTCCTAAGACAATAATTGTACATTTTTCTTCTGTGGACTTATTACCCTGTGCTAATATTTATGTGTCGGATATCTAATCAGAACTTTATTCAAACAATGTGAAACAAACCCTAAGTTTACTATAGCTAAACAGGCTAATAGAGCTCCACTATCTCGGTAAGCTCGATCAACAATAACGATATCATTTTCTTGAAACCATCTTCGCATTCTTTCACCATCTCTTTCGAATTCGGCTTTGAGTATAGCAGTATCATTGTTATGATAATCGGAGAAATAAGGACCTTGGATATCAAGTAGGTAACCATCAGGAGCAACAATAAGTACAGGCTGTATAAAGTGACGCCCTTTATGAGTCGAATACGATTTCCGAAGAGCTTGAAAGTTGCTGCTTTTGTGGATGAAGCTATATCAATGCAGGCAATCACTCGGCGAACTTCAGGCTCGTGATTATATAACTGATTTGCAAATTTTGTAACATGGCTTTCTATATAAGTTTCTCGATCAATTGCATCGAACCCAATATGAGCAGGAACAAAACGTTGCATCAAAGATTGTCTAACAGTACTGACAGCTAAGGTTGTTTGCTGCCGACTTGAATGTTGGAACAGGGCACATTAAAATTCATCGGAAAATCCTTGACGCATTTTGCACAAGAGCAAAAGTAAATCTCTTTTACTTACGTACCTGTAACCACTTTCTTGAGTTAATCTGTCAAAATGTATATAGATATAGATTTTGAAACTGCTGTTTCGTTTTGGGACAAAAACTTTCAAATTCTTCATCAGTAAGACTATTTTCGTCATCAATTCTCGGCCTACTTCTTGCCACCTCTTGAAGCCCTTGCAAGAATGTTTGGAGATGTGATCCTTTCATGGCATATGGCCTATTGATTGAGCGCAGTCCAAGACATAAGGATGGCAACATAAATCCTCTATCATCATCGTTTGGTCTACAAGCTCTGATATTTTCCTATTTATGAAAATGTAAGCCTTACATTCGATGGATAAACTATGTAGATTATCAGCTGATTGACTGACAAATACTTGTCCCCCTCCCCTATTTCTGTCTTCTGTGGCGGCTATGATGTATTATGTGAGTTGTGTATGAATAATCCAATTTGACTAACAAAAAAAAAACGAGAAAGAAAAAACAAATCATTATTTAAAACACTCAAAATATGCCAAAAAGAGGTAAATATTTTCTAACGGGGTCGAAATAAGGCCAAAATAATAACAGTTCTTAGTCAACAGCCTAAGAAAATATAAAATCCTAATCCAGTTATTATTTTTCGTAAAACCATTTTTTGGACACAATAAATCCATAAAGTATACCAAGCTCTGAATTTCACCTTTTTGTTGTTATACTTTGGGACCCTGTTTCTCCGAAACTATTTGTTTCTGAGCGGTTTGCCAATATATTTTTTATTCAGAATAGCATCAAGTATAACATACTAAAATTTCAGCCAATTTGACTGGGAAAATTTGTTCATACATTTACTGCGGGGTTCTTTTTTTAATAAAATATGAAACGACCGACTTTCTGAATTCATACACACTTTACCAAATGACGCTATTTTTTGCGAAACGATTACATTAATTTCTCTGACAAATTATCCTAAGAATGACTACGTATATTAACGTGTATAGGTGTGCTCTCTGACAAAAACACTCCCAAAACATAAGTGTAATGAACGAAGCCACTGGAAGACTTTTGGAATACAGAAGGAGTTAAAAAGGACTACAAGGAGTGACCAAAGAAAAACGACATGATTGACAATCATTTTGAAGTTTGTCTCGTTATGTTTTTGACAAGACGTTTATGGAAATATAAATATACTTTAAAAATATTCAAATTTGATTAACTTATATAATTTTAAATAAATAAAAAACTATGAAACAAATTCGGAAAACTCAAAACAAATCCTTTCCCGTTCAACACAAAAAATTACTTTTCAGATATACCTACGTAAATTGGTATGCAAATATATACAACGGAATCAAAAAATTATGCACATATTCCACGTAAATGCAGACGTACTAAATATTTATGAAAAAAATAAATAATCTGTTTCTGTTGCAATACATAAATACATACATATATAAACAATAAATAAAGAACTTCTAGATAAAGTTCTTCTTTTTCACTGTAAAACAATAATCTGAAGATTGAAACCAACTCATGAAAATACCTATTGAAATCTACCTGATAACTTGGGAATAGGTTTTAGTATTAAATACAAATTAAAATACCATAAAACAAAATTTAGTGTTCGACTTTAAACATGGATTTCCATATATTAAATTTTGACATATTGCTAACGACTAAACTGAAGATTAAATTCGTTATTGGTATGCGGATTTTCTAAAATTGGGAGATTTTCTTTTAAGCTTAACACTAAATTTGATTATTAGTATGGCCCAATGACTTATTTTTTAATGGAGGATTTTACACCAAACCAATTTTGAGATACATATCGAACTTTCGAAAAAAATGGGTATTCAAAAAAAATTGTTTTTAAATTTTAATATGAATTATAATTTGAGCTTTTTGGAAGTTTTTATAAATAATTTCATTTAAATACTTCAGTCAATAATGAAAGAATCCAAAATAACGTTCTATCTTCTATGGGAGGTACTGTTAATAGTTATCCAGCGTAAAATTATTTTATATTTAATAGTAGACCGCACTTATTTAACTACACAGGCATTTGTTTGGAAGTTTTTGTATAAAAAGCAAGGTTCATAGAACAATAAAATATCATTCGTTCACTCGTGAAAAAAATCAAAAGGGAATGCTATTTTTGATTCGATTAAAACAAAATTCATTTGCACGATCGAACAAAAAATGCTAGGATGTGGTTCGTTCCGAATTTATTATTCGAGAGTTATTGTAGATCCATTCACGAATCTTTGAAATAAGAAATAAAAATGCAATTTTACAAAAGGAAAAAGGACAGTTTCAAATAAAAAAAAGTTTCGAAATCCTTTGACCTTGATAGATTTCAATGAAATGTAATTGAGTGATTTTAATGAAATTGCCACATGTCATGGTGATGATGGTGCCATTTTTTGAAACACCGTTTTGAAAATATTCTTTTCTGTTATAATTCTGTCTCAGCTATCCTGTCAATTTTCTTGAAATCACTCAAGGAACAACGAAGTTGACATTTTTTAAAGCATCCTGTTTTGAAAATATTTTTTCTTTTTTAATTCTGTATAAGCCAGCACCTGTTTCAATTTCATTGAAATCTTTCAACACAACACAACACAAAAACGAAGATATAGTAGGTTCTTTTCCATTTTCTTGAGAAGAAATGGGTATTCATACTTCTGTCAAAACTTGTATGGAAAATTTGACAGATTTACGCAGTTTACAACTTTACTACGTTTATGAATAACCTTAATATCCTACTCATATAATCATCCATATTTGCGTTTGCCTAGAACATTTACCCGGACGCAAGTACTGGCAGGCAAGTTGGCTACATACACTGCTTGTCAAATTCGTAATTTGCATTCCACTTGCCTCCCACTTGCTTGTCTCCCAACTTGCTTCTCAGCTTGCTTCACTACTGGCTTCACAAATTCCATGCCAGTTGATGAGCAAGTTGCTTGGGTTTGTATGTGTTAGTGAACAAATGAGTATGTATGAGTACTTGCCCATGTGGCCTCGGGGTTAAAAAAAACTAAATTAATACTGAGGTAAATATATTTTTTTTAAGTGTAAGCCGACCAAAAAAAAAATAATAAATTCTCCGGCACTATGTACCTTTCACACGAGGAAACTGAGTTGCTAGCAAATTCCAATTCCAGAGTGAGAAGCAGAGAATATCAAATAGGTAAAGACGCCAATCCTTCAGAGAATATCAGATAAAGAAGCCAATCCTTCGTACGTTTCACCCTCCAAAACCTATTTGTTTACATTGTTGTATTTGTTATTTCGATTCGTGTCGAAGAATAGATGTAAATTGCAATAACAACAATACCTTTGCTGAATGATGTGCTGAATGACGAGTTGATTCGATGTGTGCGTTTAGTCACTGCTTTTCACTTATATACTTTGCAAATCTAATACATCAGCTGTTCGCTTCAGCTTGTGGGCAAATCAAATTGACAGCTGAGGATTGGCTTCTTTATTTGATATTCTCTGCTAACAACAAGACATGTGCTGAATGATGTGCTCAATGACGAGTTGATTCGATGTGTACGGTTTGTTATTGCTTTCCACTAATACTTTGCAAATCTAATACATCAGCTGTTCACTTCAGCTTGTATGCATATCAAATTAAAAGCTGAGGATTGGGTTCTTTATTTGATATTTTTTGGTGAGATGGGAAGGAGAAAAGATGGGTGAACAAAATATTTTTTTGACATTTCCTTTCATACCTAGGTTAGAAGAGTACAACCAATAGTCTTTAATTGAAATTTCAAACATTTCCTACTTACTTACTACTAACATTTGCTGTCAAAAACCATAGGAGCAAAAAGCCCAAGTTTGGGAAACTTGGTGAAAATTTCACATTACCAAACAGGCCTAATATATATACCTCTGTCTTGTTCATTTTTTAAAGAAATAGGTTTTCATTTATTTATTTATTTATTCAAATAATTTACAAATTAATTTACAAATTATTTTATAAAAGGCGTCAGGGCAACAAGACCATAAATGACGCCGTCTTTTAGAACCAAAATTCAAGAGTAAATATTTGTAATGAAAGTTTTAATTATAACATAGTATTAATGAAAAATTTAGTTAAACGTATATTAAAGGAAAAGTAAAGATAATAAATATCAAAATTATATGTGCCGTTGTTGCATTTTTTAAGCGTTGTATTGACCTAAAATCTGCTGGGTTAAGTATAGTAGATAACTGGTTTGGTATAGTTGTGCTTGTTAATGACATATCTATTTGACGAGACAAAGGACATTCAACAAGGATTTGCCATATGGAGAGAGATGTTTGACAAAGCTCACACGCACCCGGAGCTTCGTTGTTATAATAATGCCTTGTAGTAAAGATTGTTTTTCCAACTCTCAGTCGTAGTAATCTGATACAATCTTCTCTTGTAAATAGGCTGTTGTACGGAATACGGGAGTATTGGAGGTTGTGAATTTGGAGGAATGTTTTACAATTTTTCCAGGTATCTGCAAGCTCGTCCTTCTGCTGGTGTAGGAATATTCTTCGAGTCAATTGGTAGAAGTTTGGCGTTTCAAAAATAAGTGGATAATTAATAGCATCTTTAGCTGCAAGGTCTGCAGCTTCATTGCCTTTGATTCCGGTATGCCCTGGAACCCATGCTAATATAATTTGCTCCGTTAGTTTACTTCTCAGCAATTCCAGTGTCGGACATCTATTGGTTTCGTTTTTAAGGCCTGTAAGGATTCCCAGGTTATCTGTTAGGATTAAACTTCGCCCACTATGAGTTTGTGCAAAGGATATAGCTTTACTGATTGCTGCCAATTCTGCGATGTGGCTCCCCGCTTCCTTCGGGAGGAGTCCTTGCCAGACTGTAGATATTTGTGAGTTATCCAATTTGACCACTGCGTATGACGAGTTGCTATCCTTGTATGATCCATCCGTGTAATAAATGTTATCGGCGTGGGTGTTATGAATCAATTCACGGTGTAGCATTGGGAAAACCTCATCTGGGGTATTTTCCTTTTTGTAGTCAGCCATGCTAGTATATATCTGGAGTAAACCTATTTTCCAAGGGGGTGGAGTCTCTGCTGGTGAAGCTGGATCAGCATACAGATATCTTTGTGTGGATGATACCAGATTCAGTATTTTGGTTAATCCAGAAATAGAGTTTTTACGTGTGTTTCCTTGTGAAGAAATGACATATTTGGCTGCATTGTGAAGGGGGTGCTTTGGGTCGGCCAATGTCTTGCTCACTAAGTTCACGGCTCTCCCTTTTCCGAAGTTCAGAAAAGATTGATATCCAGTTTCTAGTCGTAAGGCTTCGATTCTGGTTGCTTTAAGTGCCCCTGAAGCTGTACGGAAACAATTATTTATGCCAGCATCAATTTCATTGCTATTTTTAATTGTAGTCCACATATAGGTGGTGACTCCGTGTTGCAAAGTACCTTCTACAAGGGTTTTTGCTATTTTCAACGCTGTTTCTAGATGAGGTCCTTTTTTCTTTGAGCATATCATTTTGTGAATGTTATTCCGTTGTTTTAATTGATTAACTACATTTTTGACATGAATGTTCCATTTCAAATTTCCACTGAAAGTAATCCCTAATATTTTTAATTCTTTTGAGAGTGAGATTGTTGAACCTCGGATGTTAAAAGGAACCGGATGACAATTTCTTTTTCTGCAGAGATGAAGCAAATCTACTTTTGAGGGAGGAATAACTGCACCTGTATCCTGGGACCATGTATAAATTGCTCTATCTGCCGTTTCTAAAATAGATTTCACTCGTGTCGGGTCACCAGAAGCTACTACATAAATATTGTCCGCATATACTCCAACAAAGTCAAGATTAAATTCTGGCTGTGAAATTTTTACTATCAGCGAATCTATGTATGAATTGTAAATCACCACTGAGAGGGGTGATCCTTGCGGAGGTCCATTATCTGCTTTGAATAATGATGAGTTATATCCATCAATGTTGACTCGAAAGGTTCGCCCAGTCATGAAAGACATTATTAATTTAAGGATTTGATGGGGAACTCCCCACTCAGACATCTGTTTAAGGACTGGAACCATCGTGACGCGATCAAACGCTTTTTCTAGATCAGATGACATTACTACACTATGCTTAGTTTTAGATAAATTTTCTTCAAGTCTGTGCTCTAGAAGGTGAATGAGTGTATGAACTCCTCTGTTCTGTCTAAAAGCATGTTGCCCTGAACTTGCTTCTTTTTCTGTCAACCAACTTATTCGTCTCGCAATAATTTTTTCAAAAATTTTGGAGAGAATGGGAAGCAGAGAGATTGGGCGGTACTCATCGAAGTTGTGACGATTTCGGGAGCTTTTAGGTATCGGTTTGAGCTGTGCCCTTTTCCAATCGTGTGGAAAAACACCAGTCAATAGGATGGTATTATATAAAGAACAGATTCTTTCCTTGAGGATATTCGAACATTGTTTAACCATGTTATAAGTAATCTTATCTTCACCTGGAGTTGTACCTTTTGCCATTTTTAGAGTCATGTCAACTTCAACAAACGAAATTTTTTCATTTAGAAGGTCACACTGATTTACACGTGCTGAAAGTTGACCTAGATCGAAATTTACTTTGTCCTCGATCACAGATGCAGGGTAAGTCATGTCCTCGCTATATGTTTTCCATTTGCCAGCAAATGAGTTAGCTATTACTTCAGGATCATTCTGTATTCTATTATCTAAGAGAATGTACGGAAGCTCTTGTTGTGTTCTGGACCCGTGAAGAGACCTTATTCTATTCCATAAAGATCTCGTGTCTAATGATGGGTTCATTGTGTTGACAAAATTTTCCCACGACGATCTTTTTGACTGAATTGATTCCCTCTTAAGTTTAGCACAAGTCCTTCTATAGTCAATGCAGTTTGCTGTTGTTGGAAATCTGCGAGCTTTTTTCCAGGCAACATTTTTATCTTTTACTAATTTTGCAATGGCTGGTGTAAACCATACTGGGTTCGTCCTTAAGGAATTTTGTTTTGTGACTGGAATCGATTTAGCTGCAGCAGTTCTAATTATCTTTTTGATCTTCGATGCTTCCTGGTTAGTATTATTAGTCATAGGTGTAGTCAGTGTTAGTGCTTTTGTAGCCTTTTCAAATAAGATCCAGTCTGCAGATTGTTCTTTGAAACGGGGCGTGAATTTGGATGTCAATCTCCGCTCTGGGGTACGAATTATAATTGGGATATGGTCCCTACTTTCACCCTGGGGAAGAACCTCCCAGATAAAATGGGGTGCTAAATCAGGAGTCGCAAAGGTAACGTCAATTGCCGAGAAAGTGTTCCTAGTACTGAAGAATGTGGGGGAGCCATCGTTCATAATAATGAGATTACGGTCATTAGCAAAGTTTTCAAATATTGTACCTATGTTATTTGTCGCATCTGAGCCCCATAAAGTATTATGGGCGTTCAGATCACCCAGTATAAAATGGTGACAACTATTATTATTTGTAGGAATTCTATCTAATATATTTAAGTTAATTTGGACATCATGCTCTTTATAAATGTTTGTAATTTTGATAGGTATTCTAGCTGGTATTTCAATGGTTTGATGGAGTAAATTAGAAGAGGACGTAATATGCGAGCTTATTGGGATGATTTGTCTTACCAGAAACCCTATACCTGCTTTACAACGTTCATAGTTCTTATTGAAATGTAATGCCTTGTAATTTTTCATTCTGAATAAATTTTGATTTTTTGAAATTATGTGAGTTTCTTGAAGTGCGATTATGTCTGGTTTATATTTGGCGATAAGTCGCTCAAGAGCGGGTTTGTTGTTGCAGTAGCCTTGTATGTTCCATTGGAGGATGAGTAAGTCTATTGTTAACTGAGTCATTGTGATTGTTTTTCATTTGGCGATGATTGAATTGTATTTTGAGTATTTTTTTTAAGTTGAGTTAAGAGAGGTGAGTTAAAATTTGTATAAGTCGTATTTAAGAGAGTTGCGTTAGTTTTAAGAGAAGATATAGATGGCTGAGATGAGTTCTCAGAGCCAGATTCCATTTCAACGTCGTATTCTGGGTCCGCAGTAGTTGGCAGAGGTGATTTGTCTTTAATTAGTTTGCTATCATTGTCTGATGAGGTTGGTGTGGAAGATGTTGTAGTTTTATGATTTTGTGTCAAGTTATATTTTGGTAGTTGTTTGGTATTTTGATTTTATGTTGTAGAGAAATTGATATCATTTTTAGCATATTGTTTTGAATTATTAATAAGTGTTTCTTGGGGGCCTAAAATAATTGGAAGAGTTGCTTGCGATCTTAAATTTTCATTGGTCTGTGCGATTTCAGTGTTCTTTTTGGTTTCATTTTGATGAGCTTGTTGTTTTGATTTTTCAATGCGCACTTTTATCATTTCTGCAATTGTTGGACTTCCAACACTACGTTTCTTGGGGGCAGAGAGCAGGTGAAGTGTGGGGTTATCGTTGAAGATCTGCCAAGCATCCCGAACGGTACATCGGCGATCAATTTTGATTTTGTTGACAGATTTGTATCGGAGGAAGGAAGGGCAGGCCGGATCGTTTGAAGTGTGGCTTTCGGTATTACAGTTAATGCAATAAACACGTGTGCAATCGTCGTGTGGTGGAGGTAGGCAGCAGTTTTTGTACAAAGGAGTACCAGTGCACCGATTTTTTTTTGTGCCCAAGTTTCTGGCAAGATACACATCGCATAGGGTTGGGAATATACTCGTCCACTTTGCAGTTAACCCAGCCAATTTTAACTTCATTTGGTCGCCGAATCAAGTCAAAAGTTAATATGGCCGCTTCAGTTGGTACCAAAGAATCGTCTTGTTTCTTCATCATTTTCTTAACCTCAATTACTTTGAATTTTTTAAGTTCTGATAAAAGCTCTTCTTCAGTGATCTCAATAATATGCTTGGAGAAGATTCTTCCTTGAATTGAGTTAAGGGATAAATGATTTGAAACCTTGACGGGGATTGAATCGACGAGCTTAGCTTTTAGGAATTTGTTCGCTGTGTCCACGTTTAGTACTTTGAGAAGTAGGTCTCCTGACCTCATGGCCTTAACTTCCAAGATATCTTTGGAAATGAATTCAAGACCACGGTTAATTTGGATTGGGTTGTATCATTGAGTTTATATATATATGTTATATATATATATTATATATATATGTTTGTTTATATATGTATATAAACTCAATGGTTGTATGAAGAAAGAGGGCGAACACTTTCACCTGTTTTTTCCTATCCTGTCACCACTATGTATCTTGGGATATTGTTGTCATTGTTTATGACAGGTAGTTCTGGAAACTCTTCACCTGAATGCTTGCGTTTTGTCTTTTTGGTTTGGTTCTGGTTAAGGCTTACCTCTGGGCAGGCGCGGATACAGGGGGGGGGCAATGGGTGCAATTGCCCCCCCTGGACAAGAACGAATAACGCATAAAATATGAATTTAATAAAATGTACTAAAAGAAAGGTGATTTCGTTATACTTTTATAAACAAATTTCTTGGCAGCGTTGAGCAATGAGTAGTTGTGCGTTGTCCGCTGTCTTACCAGGTTCAGCTAACAAAAGTTCCGCTATGCACAAATAGCCTTCAAATCGACTGAGTGGAAAGCTTATAACTTCGGTTTTAGATGCACCATCTTCAATTTATTTCATACTAGAGAGCAGATTGAATCCCAAATCGATTTGATTTTCACTTTTCAAAATGCTGTGAAGGAAGAATTTCACAATAATGTTTCAAAAAGTTATTGTTCCACCTCCAACCCTATCCTCTACAAATTTATTAGTGGTTCTTTATAGTTAAATGTTACGGGAGAGGCGGTAGGGGCACTTTTCTAAATTTTCAACCTTAAAGTTAATTTTAATAAAAAAAAAAAAAAATCTTTAAAATACGTCGATTTAATTAGTTTCAAAAATGTCTAGTGCTTCGATCTACAGGATAAAGATATCTAATTAAAGTTAATATAATAAAACTATACATTTCTGTATAAAAGTTTTTGAGAGATACCAAAAAATTTCATACTAAATGGATGATAAATATTTAAATGTGCGTTTCCATTGAGGGCCTTTCACTAGAAAACTCTCGAGAGCGACTCCCGAATATCTGACATGCTGCACATCTGATTTAGCCATAAGATACGTTTTTGATGTATGTAAGTATTCCAGAGGATTTTGCCACTTTTGTGGATGCGTTGTAGGAACTTTCCGTGTTCCATATTATTAAACTGGCGAGGAGTACGAATCCAACGAAGAAGATTGGAGAGAAACCAGGAAACGACTATACAGCAGTCACTGCCGAAGAGAAGTTGGAACTTTTACACCTAAAGATAGTTGTTTTTGGGCATTTTTGAAAACGTCAAGTCAACGTCAATTCAATTTTCAAATGATCGTCATCTTTCAATGCGAATATTGCTATTGTATTAAACTGCATGAATCTGGCAACTCTGCATTCGATGTTTTGAAGTTATGTATATGAAAAATGTATATTAAAACTTAACGAAGGCTTAGTATATTGTAAATGAAATGTATAACGAAAGTTAAAGTGGAACTAAAATAGGTGGAAGCTGTCGGAAGTTTATGTCAAAACCGACCGAAAAGTAGCTTTCCGAAACGTCAATTTCACAAGTTACCCATTGTACACTTAAGTGGTTAAAAGTGAAAAAACGTAAATAATAATTTCTTCAATGTTAATTTTCTTATACTTATTCACAGCACGATAGGCTTTTAATTATTTACTCGTGAAACCACGAAAATTCGACGTGGTATTAATTAATTAAAAGAAAAATTAAGATTTTACTACACTCATACATCAAACAGAAAAAAAGTGTTGAAAACTATGCACCAAGCGCCAAATTCCTTTTAGTTTGCTTCCACCATTTTGATTTTTGTCCGTCCACTCACGAAAGAGTGTTTTATTTCAATGTCGGGAAGTTTGGTTTTGTATCGATGGACGAAGGCATCTGAGCAAATGATACCGTTCATCTCGGTTTTGATTTACAATTTTAGTTTAGCTAAAATACAGCTATATATTGTCAAATTAATGCAATGGCTTTGCTTGCACAAAATCTTTTATATCAACGTCCTTCAATTTTCTTGCAAACGCATTTAACGTTTATGAACACGTTCCCCAGCTTCTCAATATTTTTGTTGCCAACTCGATTTGTTAACTGAATAATTGCAATACACATGATGTTTTCGAACATGTGACTTTAGCAAACTGCATTATCGAAAACAATGCTTATGCAGTAAAACTTGTATTTGCTTTTTTAAACAGAAGACTTGAAGTTCGCATTTGAGAACATTCTGCAAAATGCATTTTTGATGCTGATGACGTTATCGAAAATGGCCTTTTACTGGCAAGGTCAAGTTAGGTTGCCCCAGCTTAAGAAAAGGCTGGAAATTTCACTCGAACTCGAACGTCATGTGTCCTGTCTAGGAACATACCACTGTGCCATTATGTTTCTGAAAATAATATTGTATTGTTACGCAGATCCAGAGGGAACTCAAGAACGTTGTAAAGACACCATGTTTTAGCTTTAAACTGCAAAACTTCATTTCACAAAGCTCAAAGTACCAGCTGTTCGAGACACTGTGGCAGTAATGAAAGAGTTAATTGCTTTCTTAAAATTTCAAACTCATCAACTCACATTGCTTGAGTGTGCAGGCGTGTAGTGCGGAATTAAGTGTACTAAAAATTTTTCGTAGACCCCATCAAGATTTTGGAAACTTACGAAAATTGCCCCCCCCTGAACGAAATCCTGGATCCGCGTCTGCCTCTGGGGGTAAACCTTTAAACCAGTTTTTTCTAGGGGGTCTGTACCCCCGTCCATAGTTTACCAACGCAGTTGTTTTTTGTGTTTTTTTTTTTTTTTTTATTAAATATAAATGTCCACTTACCCCGTGGAGTAAGGCAATAAAAGAAATAAAGAAAAAGCAAAGTTTTAAGAAGTGAAGCTTTAAGCTCTACACTTTATAACCAAACAAAATTCTTTAAGGAATATGTGTTATCACGGCGTTTGCCCGCACAGAACTGATGGGGTTTCATTTTTACTTGCGATATAGGTAGATACTATAAGGCAAGTTTTGGATTCGTGCAATAAAAAAAAATGTTTGAGATAACAATCAAACATGATATTACGATGATAGAGAACACCAACAAAGTGGGTGGCACAATTCTGTCTGTCTGTTCGTCTACAGCCTAAGCGGGCTGGATCGATTTTCTTCAAACTTGGTACATAGTGGTTTTTGGTGATTATGCCCGCACATTTTTAAAATTTTTTATTAGAACCAAAAATAACGGTACGTGCCATACAATTTTTTTTAGCAATTTTACATAATTCAATTTTTTTTTGAAAATTCGATATCTCAAAAACGGGTTGACAATTTTTTTTTTTCAAATTTTGTTTTTACTTACTTACTTATCCGGCTCCCGATCTATGAAGGGTCTCTGCCTGAGATATTGCGGTCTTCCATCGGTTGCGGTCCCTCGCACGCTCCCTCCAGTCGTCGAGACCAAGCGCTCTTGCGTCTGTGACCGCCTGGTCCCTATAGCGGAGGTTCGGTCTTCCTGGTCGTCTCGAACCTGGGGGGCTGGGATTCGAAGATTTTCTTGGCTGGAGCGTTGTTGTCCATTCGCTCGATGTGGCCGAGCCAGTGTAGTCGACGTGTTTTGGCTCTTTGGACTACATCCACATCTTGGTACAGCTCGTACAGTTCACGATTGAATCTTCTCCTCCAATCGCCTTCTTCGCATATAGGACCAAATATCCGCCGTAGAATTTTTCTCTCGAAAGTGCCCAGGATCAATTCCCCTTTTTTACTTATCGTCCAGCACTCGGCGCCGTAGAGTAGAACTGGTAAAATTAGAGTTTTGTATAGCGTGCACTTTGTCTTTCGGGAAAGGAGTTTTGAACCCATTTGTTTGGCCAAACCGAAGTAGCAGCGGTTCGCTATGGTTATTCTTCGTCGGATTTCCGCTAAGGTGTCGTTCGTGGGATTGATGTTTGTTCCGAGGTAGGTGAACTCCTTGACTACCTCGAAATTACTGCTACCAACAGTGACGTTTTATCCTAGGCGATGGATAGATGAAGCTTTGTTTGTTGATAGCATATACTTTGTTTTGTCCTCATTCACTTCAAGACCAACGCGTTTCGCCTGTTCATCAATAGCTGTGAATGCTTCAAGTACAGCTCTGTTGGAACGGCCGATGATGTCGATGTCGTCCGCATAACCAAGCAGTTGAGAAGACCTGTTAAAGATAGTGCCTTCCATGTTAACACCACTCTTGCGCACTATCTGCTCCAGGACTAGGTTGAAGAAATCACATGATAGCGCATCTCCTTGTCTAAACCCTGTACACGTCTGGAATAACTCGGATGAGCTGTTACCCATTTGCACGTTGCACCGCGTATTTTGTAACGTCATGCGGCATAGCTGGATCAGTTTTTTCGGGATCCCGAGTTCCGACATCGCCAATAGAAGCTCTTGGCGACTTATGCTATCATATGCGGCTTTGAAGTCGATGAATAGGTGGTGGGTCTCGACTTGAAATTCGTTGGTCTTTTCCAGGATTTGCCTCAATGTGAAGGTTTGGTCTATCGTTGATCTGCCTGGCCTGAAGCCACACTGGTACGTGCCGATCATAGTGTTGCAGAAAGGTTTTAGACGCTCACATAGTACGTTGTATAGGATCTTGTAGGCAACATTAAGCAGGGATATGCCTCTGTAGTTCTTGCAGGACATAGGATCGCCTTTTTTGTAGATTGGGCATATGGAGCTATTTGACCAGTCGTCGGGCATACTTTCCTCCTCCCAAACTTGGTTGATGAGCTGGTGCATGCACCCTACCAGAACATCTCCTCCATACTTGAAGAGTTCCGCTGGTAGGCCATCCGAGCCGGCGGATTTGTTGTTCTTAAGCTTGTGGATGGCTTTCTTAACCTCTTCAGTACTGGGTGCTGGGACTGGATCTTCATTGACTGGTCTAATGCTTCTTTGTTCCTCTATTGCCTCCTCTACATAATGCCCATTAAGCAGCTGCTGGAAATGCTGCTTAAACACGTCTACAATTCCCTGTGCTTCGGTGACTAGGTTCTCTTCGCTGTTTCGAAGAGCTTGCGTGCCAGTCCTATAACCAGATGCCAGTTGCTTGGCTGTTTTGTAGAACCGGCGGGTGTTGGTGGCGGTGCTGGACTCTTCGAGATACTTGAGCTGAGAGGCTGCGGATGCTCTTTTCTTTCTACGCAGGGTTTTTTTCTCTTTCCTTCTCTTTTCACGGTACTCCTCTCTTGCTGCTCTTGTTTTCCGTTGCAGCATTTGCATTCGTGCATTTTCCGTCTCCTGCTTCAATACCGCGCATTCATCATCATACCACGGGTTCTTTTTTCTGGGTGGTTGATAGCCTATGGTGGTCTCGGCTGTCTCCTTAATAATGTCGCGATACTGGTTCCACTGGTTGTTGACGCCTGTGGCTGGGTTTACGGCAGAGAGTTTCCCGGTCAATTGCTCACTGTAGTCTTTGGCTTTCTCAGATGTGCTAAGGCATGCGATGTTGAACTTCTTTCTTTGGGCGGCCTTCGTTTTCTTTTCGTTGGACAGTCGGGCTCTGAACTTTGTCACAACAAGAAAGTGGTCAGAGTCCACGTTTGCACCTCGGAAAGTTCGCACGTCCAAGATGTTCGATGCGTATCTTGCGCCAATTAGCACGTGGTCGATTTGGTTGGCCGTTCGACCATCTGGAGATCGCCAGGTTGCTGTGTGTATCCTTCGCCTGGGGAACCTAGTGCTACTTATCACCGTATTACGAGCTGCAGCAAAGTCGATTAGTCGGAAGCCGTTGTCTGTTGTCGTTTCGTGGAGGCTGTGCTTTCCAACTAATCCGCCAAAGATGTTTTCCTTTCCGACTTTAGCATTGAAGTCTCCGAGCACGACTTTGACATCGTACTCCGGACAGGCTCCGTAGGCTCCATCCAGGAGGTCGTAAAACTCCTCCTTGTTAGACTCCTCAGCTTCATCGGTAGGGGCGTGTGCACATATTAGGCTGATGTTTTGGAAGGTAGCTTTGATGCGGATCACAGCCAGGCGATCGCTTATCGGCTTAAAATCGATGACTTTCGATCTGAGTCGATTTCCCACGACGAATCCGCATCCTAGCATGTGCAGTCTTTGGTGACAGCTGTAATAAATGTCGCAATCTTTTCTTTTCGTTATACCTGATCCTATCCATCGTATCTCCTGGATCGCGGTAATATCTGCCTTGTACCGCGAGAGGACAGATTCAAGTTTTTGAGTAGCACCTGGTATGTAGAGTGTCCTTACATTCCAGGTGCATACTCGTAGATCATAGTCCATTTTCGTTGCGGGTCTGGTTGCCATTTGAGGGGGGTCGTTATCCGAGGCTTCACGCGTCTCTCTCATAACCATTGGTTTTTTTTACTGTGGTCGGGTCGTTAGCCCAACGCACTAACCTCCAATCTGTAGGCCCATGGGTTTAATGTTGCAATTCTTTCCTTGATCAACATTCGCACTTACAAGTTAGCAAGTCCTGGCATAAAGCCAAGACCAGTATCCGGCGGCTACCATCTTGGAGGTATTGTAAGCACTTGATGTGTAGGAAAAGATACAGCTCGAGGCCCCCAGTTCCTACAACATCCAACATAAATATTGTTTTTACATATACATAAATATATACTTTAGATTTGCATACCAAAATTTGCTCTTAAAAATGTTTTAACAATTTTTTATATGTATAAGAAACTAATTTTTTATATAATAACAATAATTATTATTATGTATTTCACCATTGTGTGATTTTTTTTTTCAATTTCTTTCATATGCTCTCTTTGTATGAACCGATTGGAATATGTGAATGATTATGTCGTCTTTATATCTGTTGGATACACACTGCAAACATTAATATGATAACAAAGCAGAACCTTTGGAGATGAGCTACTTGCTGGGCATTGCTGGAGGTTGCTTGGCAGCGGCATTAATTTTAATCTGCTTATGCATATACGCAATACGGGGGAAAAAATGCTGTTTCAGAGGTGAGTTCATGCTTTTTTTAGTTAGAAATTAAATTAGGTATGTATATGTTACACTTACAATACTATTTCCCTTATTTCGTATGAAAAAAAGCTATCCTAATCCGTAGTACAGTAAGATTTTACACGAATAACAAAAACAATATTGGCAGTAGGGTCACTGCCATCCACTCAGATATGGTGCGATTTTTAACCGACTTTAAAAAACGGAGGTTATCCTTTTGACCGGTATGAATGTAATATGGCTGGAATTATATATAATATTCACCTCCATATGTCATGTCGAATTCCTTTCACCCATTTCAGATCGAATATTTGTTTGGTTGGAAGAAATTTCTAAAAAAAAATGTTTTGTATAAAAGTGTCGCATTTGACAGTAGTTTCGAGGTGAAAAATAAACAAAATTAATGCGGAAACAAATTCATATAAATTCACGTCATTTCAAAATCCATCAAGAAACACATCAATCGAGGAAACGAACGTGCGCTTCCTATCAATCAATCGACTTAAGGCTATTGGAATCGAAGTTTACTGGTATTGTAATATTTTCTCTGGTTCGTTAATGAAACTAAGGCTAGTCGCACACATGCAACTTTCAGTTTCCAAACTGTTTGGTTGTAAAAATGAGTCATATGGATTCATATGAGACTGCGCACACATGCAAAAACTATTCAGTCTTCAATTCGAACAACTTTTCAGTTGGTGTTTTGACACAAACTGGACGATTGTCTGAAATAAGTTGTTCAGTTTGTGTCCTACAGAATGGTATGTAACTGCGCGGACATTCAACCAAATAGTTGAGGATATTTACCCATATAATTGAATAATTTTGATTGTCTTCTATTTTTTGAGCAAATGACTAGGACAAAGTCAATACTCTTTTTCTTATTATTTATGAGATAGGAACATTTAATAAATATTGTCAGTGTGTTGGTTTAGTTTGACTCTATTTAAATTCTCCTTTTATTTATTTCACAAAATAAAACACTTTTCTTTTCTTACTACAAAACAATTTATTGCTTTCCACTGACTGAAATTAATTCACTAACTCCACTTTTCACTTCAAAAAACAACTTTATTCATTCACGATTAAAAACAAACTGTCTCGCTGCCGGTCAAACATGTGCCTTTATACTGGTTTGAAAAACTCTGGAAATTGGTAGAATGTTCTGGCATCTGCTCTTAGAGCTTTCCGTAGGGGAAATTTCCCATAATTTCCCTTCCTAATGCTTTTAATTTTGATGTTTAGAATCAAAAAACTACACAAACAACACCGTCTGTAAACAAGAACACTCCAAAAAACTCAGTGACTTCTTCTTCTAGTCAAAAGAGTGTTACTAAGACTAATAAACATTCAACGAAGGTCTCAAAACGTCCAAGAAGTTAGCTCGCCAACATAGGCATAAACTATTAAAAATGCAAAGATAGGTATTTTCGCATATCAAAAATTATAAATTATATTTTAATTAGTTTGAAAAGTATGTAATTTTTATTCGAATAGCTAGGGTAGATTGGTGCCGTGAAATAAGGCTAAGCGAAATAACGCCAAATTCAGAAATTTGGCCCTATTTCCACTTTGCAATAGTGAAATAAGACCAAATTCAACAGTTGGCCTTATTTCACTTTGCCAAACAGAAGTAATACCAATTTGGCCTTATTGCGCTTAAAATTTGTGCTTGAGCGAACTTTTTTTTTATTTTGGACAGGAATTCTGCTCTATGGTCGGTACTACTAAATATTTTGCTTTTCGTTATTTATCATGAAAACGTAGCTTCAACAATAATTTCAATTTCGGAGCGGTGTTTTTGAACAAAACTATTTATTTTCGATTTTAATATCAACTTCTTTGCCTTTTCAGTCATAAGCGTGACAATGAACTTTGAAAAATTGTCATGAATTTAAAAATTAGGTCCTAAGGTTATGACCTTAAATTCGCACGATTTTTTAATTTTCACACCCCAAATTGATCTTCCCTTGGGCAAAATTTTTTTTTTAGTATGCTTTGCGTGATGTTTTTTAAATTTTAACCCAACAAATTTATCTTCCGTATCCTTACGCAAATTTAAGGAAGAATTTAATTTATAACTTTCGCTTACCTATACAAAACTAGAGATTAATAAATTGTTTTTGATACGTAAGCTAAGCAATTCTATTTATACAGGGTGTCCTGTAAATAATGGATAACCTTGCAACTGGTTGTAGCAGGCCTTATGACCTTTCCAGAAAAAAATATAAAAAATATTTTCCCAGTGGTTACTATGTTATGATGTTTTTTCCAAAAGTTGTTAACAAGTACTACTTTCCTCAAATACCGTGAACGCTACGACCATGGATGAACAATTTTACTATTTTTTTGTATTTTTGTAATATTCTAGAATAACTGTTGTAATAGATGGGTGGTAAAATTTAATAGTAGTTATTGCATTTTTTTTATTAAAATTTTTTTAAATATTTTTTTCAGTACAAAAATTTATTTTCAAAAAAGTTTGACTACCTCTAATAAATTAAAATTGTATAAGAACACGGATGGCCAATTGCTTAAAAAAGTTGTCTATTTAATGCACTTTTGAAAATGGTATAACACATGCTTGTGTGTTAACAAAATAATCAAGAATCATGTCAATCATCAAATAAAGCAGCTTTTAACGTTTTCGCAAAATGTCTATCAAAATGTTACAATAACCTCCAAATTTGAGTTGGGCAAAGATTTTTTCTTTTGATATTTAAGGGGATTCAGGGCAAGTATAAGACTCGATTTTAGGTGTTGAAAGCCCCACCATTTTACCACCATAAAAAAAAACGATTTCTAAAAAGTTTTCCGTGGCAACTTAAATTTTATTAGTCTTAGAAAAAAAAACTTTGGTACATATCTGAAGCAAATTCAACACTCTTCAATTTATGTTGAAATACTTTTTACCCTAAAGTTATAAATAAAAAAGTTAAAATCAAAATTTAAACATTGAAAAAATTCATATGTTTTTGATTATAACTTTTTTAATTTTAACTTTAGGGTAAAAAGTGTGTTAACATAAATTGAAGAGAATCGCATTTGCTACAAATTCAACACCTAAAATCGAATTTTATACTTGCACTGAACCCCCTTACACATCAAAAGAGAAAACTTTTGTCCAGCCCAAATTGGGAGGTTATTGTAACATTTTAATAGACATTTTGGAAAAATGTTAAGAGCTGCTCTATTAGATGATTGACAAATTTTCTTGGTTATTTTGTTGATACAAGCATGTGTTATACCATTTTGGAAAGTTCATTAAATAGACAACTTTTTTAAGTAACTGGCCATTCATATTTTATACAACTTTAATTTATTAAAAGTTGTCAAACTTTTTTGAAAATAAATGTTTGTACTGAAAAAAATATTTTAAAAAATTTAATAAAAAAAAATGCAATAACTACTATTAAATTTTACCATTTATCTATTACAACAGTCATTCTAGAATATTACAAAAATAAAAAAATAGCAAAAATTTTTCATCCATGGTCGTAGCGTTCACGTATTTGAGGAAAGTAGTACTTGTTAACAACTTTTGGAAAAAAAACATCATAACATAGTAACCACTGGGAAAATATTTTTTTTTTATTTTTTTCTGGAAAGGTCATAAGGCCTGCTATAACCAATTGCAAGGTTATGCATTATTTACAAGACACCCTGTATAAAGGCATTTATAGCGGAGAATCTTAAAGTTTTGCATTCACAATTTCCTTAAGGTACCTTCAAAAACTTCCATTTTGAACCAACAAATAGCACTGAATTTACTTTACATTAAAATGCTCTTTTACAAGGGCGTACGGAAGGGGGGGGGCAGGGGTGAGGGAACTTGCCCCCCCTGACAAATCAAAATATCTTTCACTTATTTTTGTCTGATGAATAACAAACCCTTAACTCTAGAAAATTATTCGAGATGTTGAAGTTTTATTTTATCAGTGTTCTTTTTCTCAACAAAATATCTACATATAAATACATATTAGAAACTGAATTCTCAGCATTTTTTTTTAAGAAAGTAAAATGCTTAATTTAGCACCTTAAAACTGGATTACTGATCTAATACCGCAGTGCTAAGAAGTAATAATGTATCTACATTTTTGGCTGCTTTGAGTCAGGCCAGTTTTGATAATCTATTTACCTATTATTTTATTTATACAAAATAATAAGTTGAAAATGCTTGAGAAAAATGTCGTTTGTAAAAAGAACCTTGTTGTTTTTAAGAAAAATTCACGTATCTGCTTTTTTAAAGAAAAAGAGGTGTTACCACCATACTAGCACTTGAAGATCTGGCAAATTACCTTAGAAAGTAAATTACTTGATAGTACAACATACATAGATATATGTCTCCAAATGCCAGAAATCTATGTAAATTAGGGAAGTCGTTAAAAAACGTTATCTCAGATGGACCTAAATTGGCTCTAAATGAAGAAAAAAATCCCTATTTTTTTCGGATTTGTGTAGCCCATATAGTCGCTGTAGGAGTAAATTAAATAGCCGTTCCTTATTTTTGCATACTAGGAAGTTAGCGTGAAAAAATTCAGAGTATGTAGGTGGGGCAATTTAATAAAATAATTACATAAAATATAAAAAAATTACTTGCTTAAATTATAATAAAACCAACGGCAGCACTTACAGTAATGTTTTGTAGCATTTTGGAAAGCTGATTTAGGCCCATCCAAATATAAAAACTAAAAAAAAAACATATAACGACCATCCTCATGTAGATACGTTATCTTCTTAGCACGGCAATATCAGAATAAAAATCAAGTTTTTTTTATTTTTAATGAGTCTGTCCCCCCCCACCCCCCTGATCGAAATCTTCCGTACGCTCTTGCTCTTTTAAAGTTTAAGTTTATTTAAAGTTTCTCTATTGAATAGTACTTTCGTAAAGTGAAAAAAGGTCACATTTGGTTTTATATCACAAATCGGTTTGGCGTTATTTACTTTATCAAAGTGAAATAGGGCCAAATGTTGAAATTTGGCCATATTTCACTATTGCATTATGCAACTAGGCCAAATTTTCGAATTTGGCCTTATTTCACGGCACAGGGTAGATTCGATACTTTCTAAAACGTCTAACAGACGTACTGTCATTTATTTCGTTATTCAATAACATAAAAGTCTAGCATTGAATAATAACACAAAAAGAGCACACATTTTTGACACGACTTTTATTAGAATAAGTTCATAATTGACAAAGTTGTGCTAACTTAAATATAAGGTGGCACAATTTTGCATTTAAAAAAACAACTAAACATTAAAATTATTAAAATTAATTTTCTTAAACATACATAAATAACATAAAAAGAATACAGAGTTATGAAACCAGTTTTCATTGCAATCGGTTTAGTTGACAAAGTAGTGCTAGTTTCAACTTAACGTGTTACAACATTGCATACAAAAAAAAAACATTAACATTTTTCTAATGCAGATATTTTATAACACACAAAGAGCACAAAATTATGAAACCAGTTTCATTTAAATTGGTTAGTAATTGACAAAGTTGTGCCACCTTTAATTTAAGGTGACACAGAACTGCATACAAAAACAAAAAAACCTTAGAATCAATATTTTTTAAATGCTGATAAATAACACACAAAGAGCACAAAATTATGACACCGCTCTTATTAAAATCGGTAAATAATTGAAAAAGTTGTGCTAGCTTAAATTTAAGGTAGCACAACATTGCATACAAAAAATATATTACAGCACAAAAATCGCGAAAACAACACAAAAATAGCACAAAAAGAGCATAAAATTCTAATAAAGTTTTTAATTATTTATGCCTATGTTGGCGAGCTAACTTTTTGGACGTTAGTGTATTGCCGAGGATGAGTCGAATTTGACTCGAAATGCATCCAAATTAAATAAAATCAATTTGACGAAGCAAATTACTTTGTTTTTTTATTTTTGTTTTTGTCAAAAGTTGTGATCTTTCGCGGCATAATTTCTTTTAATTTGATAAAAATGTTTCAAATTATTTTTTTGAAATCAAATATTTCGAAAGCGATATGATCGATATTTTTGAAAGTCGATACTCAAGAGTTCTTTAGTATCCTTTAAAATATTTTAAGAAAAAATGTATGAAAAAATAACGGTACCTTCCATACAAAAGTTAAAAAACCGCAAAGGTAAATATTTTTTTCTCAAAAACAACTACTACGATTTTGATTAATTTTTTTTTCATATACTAAAATTAGTACGATCTACTACCAAAAAATATAAAATTTTGCACTAAGTGATTATATAAATAGCGCCTGTCGTAGAACGTTTTTTTTATTTTAAATTTTCTCGCTATCGGCTAAACGGATTTATATAAATTGGTTATATACAAATTTCAGATAAGATTAAATACTATTAGGAATACATCAAAATTTTTCAAAAAAAAAGTTTTCGAATTTTTAAAATAAGTTAAAATTTTTTTTTTTGAAAATTCGACATTCGACAATTTTTTTTTTATCTGCACATTATACTTAAGATTTGCATATTCCAAAATTTGTCCTTAAAAATGTTTTAAGAATTTTATCATACAAAAAAATTATTTTTTAAAAAACCGCTCCAACGATTTTAATTTTTTGTTTCATACAGTCATATTTAATGAAGAATTGAGATGACAAAGGAGTTGTTTTAGCTAATTTAAATATCATATTTCATGCTTATCTACCTTTTTCTCTCATAAAATGTCCAGGTTCTTATATATAATTTTATTAAGCCTGCAATGTCTGGAACATAAGAGCAAGTACGTGCGACCCACTCGTGCATTTTATTTATTTTTCAAGCGCAATGATAAAAATCCATAACCTCGTTCCTATAGTCTAATCATAAACAAGATATGTTTTATTAATCGTTGCAATTGCTTTAACGCATGTGCGTACATTCACATTAAAAGCTGTTTGTTGTATATTTTGCGATTAAAGAATCGCGCGATAGATAGCTGGAATGGAGTACATGGCAATAATTGGTTGGAACACCGATTTTTTAATCGCACCGACTGAAAATCACAAGTGCGATCCTAGCCTAACAGTTAAACAAAATCAGCCTATTTTAAGTTTTTTTTTGTTTATTTTGATTCCAAAATTAATGCTATGGTTCTGACTTATCATTTTTTGTCACCAAAAACATAGAAATAATAATTTAGTCATCTGCTTTAGATTCATCACTGATCTGCTTCATAACATTTCTAATGATAAGTTTCAATTAGAGCTATAAACGTTGATCTTTGTTCCTATATTTTAGCGGCGTTATTTTTCTGCATAAGGTGCCAGTTATAGCTATCATTGAAACTCATCATTGAAAATTTTAATGATTGATTTAGAGATGTTTAGAAAGTGAAATCAATAAATATTTTGATGGAAAAATCAAGCTCAAGACTTAGTAAATATTTCTAGTCAAAAAAAATTTCAAATATGCCCAACTTTCTTCAAAAAGTGACTTAATTGTTTAATGATCATTGGTAAGGTAGTTCAATCATTGGAATAAAAAAAGTGTTTTTATATTGAAAGCTAGGCCAATTTAATTTTTTTTTTGGCTAGAAATATTAATTAAGCCTTAACTTTTATTTGTTCATCAAAATAATAAATGATTTTACATCCTAAACGTCTCAAAATCAATCATTAAAATTTTCAATGATAGCTATAACTGGCACCTAACTGTTATTTCAGTAACAGGCAGAATAGCTATAAAATAATATTAGTAACAGATTGCAAACTAGTAGTTTTTCCCATACCTCAACTGGCGATATAATCTTCCATTTTCGAATTCCCTCATTTAATTTCAATTTCAAATCTAAGCAGGACTTTTTTTTGGTTGAAAATGGAAAAAGAAGAGTTGAATGAATGTCGATTGAAATATCGTTTCTCTTACTGACTCTATTCCAATTATTCAAATGGTTGAGTTCGAGAAACCTGTTTTTTTAGTTCTAATTTTTTAAATAAAAAAAAAAATAGCACTGAGTAAATGGTCGCCCTGATCAAAAGGTCGTCGTTTTCTCGTACGGAGCTAAAACACAGCACAGCAGTAATGCTGCCAATAGCCGCGTTTTATTATCGCTCATAACCCATATGAATAAAACCTCTTTAATGCGGGCTATAGGTCAATTAAAAGATGTTGTTTTGTTACGACGACGTTTCGAACATGTATATGTTCTTCATCAGGTAAAATCAAAATATATAATTTTATATGTATACAGCAATATCACATTTTTGTTGGTTTAAAATTGTATTACAAAAACTATATTACAATTTTATATCACACAAAACCAAAACAAAAAAGAGCCGACAATCGTCATCGACCACGAACCAGACGATTGTCGGCTCTTTTTTGTTTTGGTTTTGTGTGATATAAAATTGTAATATAGTTTTTGTAATACAATTTTAAACCAACAAAAATGTGATATTGCTGTATACATATAAAATTATATATTTTGATTTTACCTGATGAAGAAAATATACATGTTCGAAACGTCGTCGTAACAAAACAACATCTTTTAATTGACCTATAGCCCGCATTAAAGAGGTTTTATTCATTAAAATATAAAGGTCACATAAACAATAACCAACTATCATAACCCATATGGTTCACCTCGTGAAAATAAAACGATGTGGGTTAGTGCAAAAGCAGTGCTGTATATAAGTCTCTTTTTTTCTTATATTTATTTGTTTTTCATGTAAGCACTTGTCTCATTTCCTCTCTATTCCTAATACTGCTGACAAATCGCTGACATCCATTCACAATGGTAAATAGCCCTCTGCCGATCAGAGTGAAAACCTCTATCGGGGTTGTTGAAATTAACCTCGATAGAAACCTAGATCCCATGATGTTTTTGTAATGCATGTTTAAAGATAACCTCGACCCAGACCCAGAGATAATAAAACGCAGCTAATGACCAGGTTCAGTGGAGAAAAGTTCCGTTATGCAAAAATTGCCTTTATGTTGATCGATTGGAAAGCCTATAACTACGGCTTCAACTGTCCTATCTTCAAAGTTAAGATCTTTATGGATAGGATTGTTGTCAGGCTACATTCTTCTATAATTTTTTTGTGAAAATAGTCAAATTATTTCATACTAGAGAGCAGAAGTAGTCCCATATCAATTTGATTTTCACTTTTCAAAATAAAAATGTGAATAGAAAATTTTATAATTTTGAAAAATTATGTTTAAAAAGTAATTGCCTCACGTAATTCTACAATTTAGTAAATGCCTCAACCCTACTCTACAAATGAGGCTGTGAGTGCAAAAGTGGTATAACCACATTTTTTTGATAAAATTTTCATCTTTAATCGATTTTAAAAACTATTTTATTTAAGATTTAAGTCACATATGTGGAAAGCTTAGATATTTTAGAATTCAAAATTTTAGCTTTGAAGACTTTCGATGGATAAATGTAAAAATACGTGACAAAATATCAAAGATGCCAAAAAATGGGTTACACCACTTTTGCACTTATTCCCTCAAACCATTTACAGTCTTTTATAGTTAAATGCAACGGGAGGGACAGCAGGGGCACTTATCTAAATTTTCCACCTTAAAACTGATTTAATTTAAAAAGAATGACAAAAGCTCTGATCTACAAAGTTAAGATATTTAAATAATAGTCTAAGAGCCGACAGCAAATTTTGGGAGTAGAGGTATAACCAAAATCGGAGTATGAGAGATTATAGGTACATGTGTCGTGATATCAAATACCAAAGTCTGGCAGGTTTTGTTTTCAGCCTTTGGGAGGGGTGGGGGGTTAAAAATTGCTGGATCTCCTGATTTATTTTCAGGGTTATAACCTCTTTAATTCATTTTTAAAAAATCGGTTATGATTTCCTGTCATTTTTTCTAAGCATAAACACCACAATCTTCCCAAGTAGAATTCGTTGTGAAATGTTACCACGCTGTGACGACACATCAGCATTTAAAGGACACAGTCAAAGTGTACTTATGAACACAAAACTCGATTTGTTACATTTTTATCACTTAGTTGATACCAAATGGGGAATACACAATTGTGCCAACTATAACACTATTATGACCTACGCAAGAGAATAAACTCGTTTGGTCGTTGTTACCTATTTGTGACTATCATGGTATGGTATAATATAACCAAAACTTATTGAAATTGAGTACCTCAGTTTTAAGGAAATGTGTATGTTTACATCCATTTGACGCAGTGAAGTAAGTTTGCAGTAAAATATTTAATATGTATCAGACATATACACACATGCATAATTGCATTACAACCGCAAAAAATGGAAAAAAGAATCTAGAGCTGATTAGAAGTATGTAAAATATTTAAAAAGTTTGACTTCGAAATTACGGGAATTATAATGCCCTTAAAATAAAAACGGAGATCATTTTGAGCATAAATATTAGACACTTCTGGTACAAAAAATTTACGCGCTCAAGAAATATTGAATATTAACACAATATTCAAAATTTTTAAGATGTAAAATACTCAAATTATATGGAAATGGAAAGCTATGTATATTTCTAAGATCCAATATGGCGATAAGCTCGTGTGCCGAAAGCTTCACATTATGATGTTTTATTTCCGATTTGCAACCTAACAGATACTTATGACACGAACGCCATGACAAAAAAAAAACAAACTGACCTAGAACCGCCATAGACCATAGACGGTGCTTTAAGGGGTGGGTACCTGATGCCCCATGTTGAAATCAAAGGGCACGGTAGTGCCCAGCCAAGTTCGCGGCACTACACCCTTTTTACAGGAACAAACTCAGGCGATTTTCAACCCCCCTCTAACTTCAGTACCAATAAAGTCAGAAACTTCAAATTCGCAGTATTTGCTAGGCTGATCAAACACAGGTGGCTCACCAAATTTCAACTCCATAGCACTAGTAGTTATCAAGATATAGGACTTCAAAAATCGCAAAAACCGTAACTGACTGACTGATTCACTGACTCACTGACTCACTGACAGATCATCAAAATAATGGAGCACTTCCCGACATCGTAGAAACTTGAAATTTCGCACAACGGTAGGTCTTGTGGTAAATACAAAGGAAAAAATCGATAATCTGCAATTTTCTATTCAGGGGGCGTGGCATCCACCCACTTTCTTAAATAATCTATAAATTATATGGAGCCTTTCCGATTGTTGTAGAACAATGAAAATTGGTAAGTTGGTAGGGTTTGAGGTACTTAGAAAGAAAAATATTGAAAAATTGGAATTTTCTATACAGGGGCGTGGCATCCACCCATATTCTTAAAAATTCTTATAAATTATATGGAGCACTTCCGATTGTTGTAGAACGATGAAAATTGGGAGGCCGGTAGGGCTTAAGGTACTTAGAAAGAAAAAAATTGAAAAATTGTAATTTTCCATACAGGGGGCGTGGCATCCACCCATATTCTTAAAAATTCTTATAAACTATATGGAGCACTTCCGATTGTTGCAGAACGATGAAAATTGGTAGGTCGGTATGGCTTAAGGTACTTAGAAAGAAAAAAATAGAAAAATTGGAATTTTGCATTCAGGGGGCGTGGTATCCACCCACATTCTTAAAAATTCTTATAAATTATATGGAGCACTTCCGGTTGTTGTAGAACGATGAAAATTGGTAGGTCGGTAGGGCCTAAGGAACTTAGAAAGAAAAAAATTGAAAAATTGGAATTTTGCATTCAGGGGGCGTGGCATCCACCCACATTCTTTAAAATTCTTATAAATTATATGGAGCACTTCCGATTGTTGTAGAACGATGAAAATTGGTAGGTCGGTGGGACTTGAAGTACTTAGAAAGGAAAAAATCGAAAATTTTGAACTGTCCATTCTGGGGGGGGTGCCATCCACCCACTTTATCAGAATTGCTATTATTTGTATAGAGCATTTTCGGTTGTCGTAGAATTATGAAACTTTGTAGAGCGGTAGGGCTTGACTTTCATCTGGCAAAATAAGTCTTTGCAAAAAGGAGTGAAATCACAACAAAAACATAAATGTTAAAAAAGGAGCCAAGTTCTTATGTGCACAAGAAACCTGTGCGTAAAAAGTCAGCCAAAGAAAGTAATGAGATCTAAAATATATGCCAAGTCTTAAGTTCATGAAGTTCAATATCAAATATCTTAAGTAGAGTAATATCGAAACAATTCCAAATCATGACAGAAATTTGGTAATTAATGATTACTGATTAAAATTTGGTGGATTTACTTGGCAATTTTTCTCTTAAATACTTACTTAATCACAAATATAAAATGTATGAAAACTTAACCAGTGAACCCACCAAATTTTAATCAGTAATCATTAATTACCAAATTTCTGTCATGATTTGGAATTGTTTCGATATTACTCTACTTAAGATATTTGATATTGAACTTCATGAACTTAAGACTTGGCATATATTTTAGATCTCATTACTTTTTTTGGCTGACTTTTTACGCACTTGTGCACATAAGAACTTGGCTCCTTTTTTAACATTTATGTTTTTGTTGTGATATTTTTCAGGAAAGTACTCTGAAAGTATTCTGAAATATCTTCTAAGGACTTTATTTGACTTGGCTGCTTAGATTTTATTATTTCAGTTTTTAATTTTATATAGTAAGTTGAGGTGAATTTAAAGTGTTTTTTTCTTCTTGACGGCATTTTAAGGTAAAAGACACTTGAATGACATCTCGATCACCAAAAAAAGTTTTCTCATTTTGTTAAATTGAGCAGTTGTTGTAAAAGGTCACAAATTAAAATGAATATGGTGTAAATAAACCGAAAGGTACACTAAAACTTAATGGTAGCGTCTAGAAGGCACAATATGCTTCATAGCGTATGACATTTGAGTAGTATAAAAGTAGATACATTTTAAGTTACGATTTGGTTTTTCTGACTTTGGATGATGCCTTATAGTAACTTTTTAGGTTACAAAGGTAACCATATTCTTACCAATAAGAAAATTTGATGTTTGAAGTCACAAAGTAGTTGCAGAGTGCACAGAGTGTTTTCTTAAATTACCGCAACTCTATTTACTCAAAATATTTACGTATTATCCGAAATTGTGACCATAATTTTGTATGAATTTTCAGAGAAGTTACAAATTTCTTTTTAAACATTTAGATAAAAGATATTGCACAACAAAATATGATGTTTTTTGTTTGCTCTCAGTAAAAAAATGGAGTATTATCAATATTATCTTGATAATCGTGGTGAGCTGACGATGACGCACGGAGACAATCAGGCCGATAGATGTTGTTTTTTTTCCACTTACTTTAATGTTTGGGGATACTCATTTACTATTTATTTTATGCTTTTTACACAGTTTTATTGGACTTATTTCAATGTTTTCGTATTTTTTTTTCTTTTTCGGTATTTTCTGGCTATGTGTGGAACATTTTAGGCAGTTCCGGCTATAAATCATCAGACAAAGACAGGTAAGTTAAAAAAAATAAATTTTGTTATATTTTTCTGAATTTTATTATTAATGTCTGGTATTTTCGGTTTGAGAAAAAATTGTATGTGAATAACTATACTCTATCCAACAAAAATTGTCAGTACAGGGAAGATAGGACGTTTGCCTCTCAGTCTGGTTGCATTGGCTTGTATACATCTGTCTCAAGTTAAAGCTCTCACAGGGTTTCCATACTTTGAATTATAAATTGCCACAAATCGAAGAACAATGTACACATAGTTACCATGGATATCATTTCAAACATATTAAACAAAGATCCATTTATCTTTTTTTGACCACATCACAGCTTTTCAAATGAATTTGATCACGTAACGCTTTGTGAATGTTTCAAAACTTTGCGCAAGAAACTTTTTTCTTCTTAAGATTAAAATCGTATAAATTTTAACTGCATTTTATAGGTTTATTCAGAAATACAAATAAATAATAAGAGGACAATCAAAATGATAACACTTTTGACTCTCATCTTTATACATTTTGTTCTCAAAAGCTTCAAAACCGAAAGTTCTTTCATAAAAACCACTGAAAAAGCTTTGCTGCGACTTGGCAAAGGCAACTCTGTTGGAATGTGAATATTTGTTTTATTTCACACAGCGAAGGTAGACGCGAGTATACGATCAAAATGCTTTTGGCATTGAAAGACAGCGGTCACTCTATCAGTCATAGAATTCTTTGTAGTAAGCTTAGATCTGAGTACAATTTTCATGGAACAGCAGTGAATTTAGTAAGAAGCTATTTATGTGACCGAAACCAAGCAGTCTTTTGTAATGGTACTTTCTCATCTTTCCTTTCGGTTACTGCCGGAGTTCCACAAGGATCAATTATGGGTACGGTGACCATCCGTCCTCTTTTTTAGAGTTCAGTCCACTATATTTTATTTTATTAAAGAGGAAAGAAAATTGTCCTCCTCTTTTACTGAATTGTCCTCCAAGTGTCCTCCTTTTATCTTTCAAACCATTTTTCTAAGATTGAAACCATATCAAGTATCTACTTTTTTCATTACTTAACTAATTGAACACATTACTTTATGACATCACTAGTTTTAATCTAAACGCTATTTCCATGTTATAGAATTTGGAAAAGATCTAGAAATAAATAGTGACGAATTATTTCGCTAGGTTTGTTTAGTCAAACGATACGTCAATGAAGATCAAATTAAAAAATCGACAATTGGTTACCAGATAAGAAAATTTTATAAAGAACGTGTGAAAATCTATTCTAGCCAGTAAAGTTGTCGCTATTATTTCTAACTTGAAATGCCCCCACCGAAAGAGTGTTTTCAAATTCAAAAAATATTTAGACACCCGAGAAATCACAATTTAAAGTTGACAAACTAGAGGCAATTTCGATAGCAAAGGGCGACAAATTACAACTTTGGTTGTGCTGAATTTTAAATTTTCTTAAGAAAAAAAAAATAGCAAAGAAAAGAATTAAACACTGTTTCAGCCCTCTTTCTAAAACGTGCTCGGATAGCTTCTAATTCACAATTCAACTAAAATTCTTATCAAAAGTTAACTACCTAACTTTTGATCAGAACTTGCGAATTTTACTAATATAAATTTTGTAACAATAAAGATATAAACTGCTAATCTACGGTAAGTTCTATATCTTACCGAAAATCTAGAATCTAGTACAAGAACTCTGATGTTACCAAAGAGTATTTATTAAAGTGCACATATCGTCCCTCATCTCACGAAGTGACGTAACTCGCAAATTGTCGTTTTTGAGATTTGGGCATATATGTGCTTGGTTAACTTGATTGCATATTTCTACATAATAAGACTCCCTGAAAAATGTCTGGAACAAGGTTCAATGCGTTATGACATAGTTGGCATAACTGCAATTTTATGTAAAAAGTTTCTCACGAACAGACGTAACAGCAATTATTTGGGTAGCAGTTTTCCGTTTTATTGCAAATTATTGTGTAAATAAAGTGGTTTCAGGTACTAGGTGCATTTATCGGTGAATTGAAATAAAAACGCTTTAAGTTTATGCTAAGATGTTGCTACTGACCAAATTAAATTTAAATTGCATCGGTTCTTCCTGTTTACAATACTCTGTCAAACAAAAATTGGCAATGCAAGGCTTATGGGCGAGCTTTTTTCAAAACAATGATACCTGTGCATACTGTCACAAGACTAAAATGTCTCACTAATAAGCTTTTTTCAAAACAGTGATGTCTATGTATTCTGTCACGACACTAAAACTTGTCACTAAAATTTCTCACGAACTGACGTATCTGGTTGATCGATTATTTGTAACTGTTTTAAGTATTGCATTTACATTGAATCTCATACCATTTGAAACTTTAACATATTCTTGTAATTTTACAAAAAAAAAATACCAAAACCGTTATAAAACACAGAAGCTTATAGAAGGAGGACACAAAACTAAAAACTGCTCTGCTGTGAAATATTGAAAAAGCAGATACGTCAGCTCGTGAGAAGAGGACGATATTTGGGGTTGTAAATATAGTTTTTGTCACCAGGGTCAGTTTCCTTTTATAATTATAATTCGTTCTTAAATTTTAGAACGTTTTTAAAAAGTTGTCCTCTTTTTTGCTAACGACGACATAGCTCAAATTAACATCAACACCTCAATGCTTTATGCTCCCACGAAAAGTGCTGACATGGTGTCTGGGCAATGACACCAAGTCAACATCGCAGCAAACAATTTCTAATTCGTGGAAATTTTGAGCAACAATATGTTGGGAAATAAATTATGCTAAGTAATCGTAAAATAAGTATTTAAGTCGTAGATTTTAATTAAATTATATTTTCAAAGGCATAATCGCTGCCAGTTTGCAAATTGAATTTTTAATAAAATAATAAAAATAAAAAAAAAATATACGCGAAGTGCGTAAAATAATATTCTTTTCTAATAATTCCCTCAAGTGAAGAAAGAAAAATCACGCAAATTTTTTTCAAAATAAACGCCCTGAAGTAGTGCGAAAGTCCCCAAGCGGTACATCGGGACAAAATACGACACTGTGGCTATCCTTAAATTGAGACAATAATAAGCAATTCAATAAGTCCCTAAGTGGTACAAAAGTGAATTAAAACATTTAATACAATAGCCCCTAAGTGGTACAAAAGTGAATTAAAACAGTTGATAAAATAGTCCCTAAGTGGTACAAAAGTGAATTAAAACAATTAACACAATAGTCCCTAAGTGGGGCAAAGGTGAATTAAAACAATTAAAATAAGTTCCAAAGTGGCACAAATGTGTTGAAAAACATTTACATAAGCTGTTGGAGAAATCTTAAAAGAGCCCCCCAGTAACCGAGCGTAAAAAGGATACAAGGATGCAGTAGATCTGCTTGCCGCTCCACAGAAGACATCATGATCCTCATTATTTTCGTATTGTAAGACATTTTATTTTAATTATTTTAAGAATATAAATTTATATAAATGATTTATCAATATATTGAAAATTAATAATTTGAAAATTATAATTTAAAACCAATTGACATTTTATTTTAATTATTTTAAGAATACAAATTTATATATGATTTATTAATATTTTGAAAATTATAATTTAAAATCAAGTTAGATACACTGAGCAAAAAACACATAAATCGATATCCGATAAGAAATTATTTTAAGAAATCACAACTCCGATCGATTTCAAGGAATCGATCAGACAATCGATCCAGAGCAGAGAGCTAATCTCGCGGACCTTGACAAGGTTCCGGACGTAGTTAGGTGCTTGAGAGATTTTTCAGGGCAACCTGGAGAATTCAGCTCTTGGAAAAAGAGCGTGGATCGAGTTATACTCCTTTATGAACCCGTGAATGTTCACCAAAGTACTTCGGCGTTCTAAACGTCATACGAAATAAAATTGTAGGGAACGCAGACATTGCGTTAGAATCGTACAATACACCTCTCGATTGGGAATGTATTTCCCGATGCCTGACCCTCCATTACGCGGACAAACGCGACTTGGGTACACTTGAGTACCAAATGACTTCCCTTGTACAAGGGAACGATTCAGTGCAAGGCTTTTATCAAGCTGTCTATTCCCACCATTCACTTATTCTCAATAAAATTAGCTGGATGGACGTTGGTCCTGAACTTGATACACAATAACCACAACTACACCGACTTTGACACAAACCTGAAACCACTACACAAATGTAAAAAAGGGACAAAACTAGACGCACTAGAAGAATACCAAATTTACAAAGCTTACAAGACCGAACAAGACAAAATACTAAATGACAAACTAACCATAAAAACAAACACACTATATAATACGGCAATAAACCAGTTAAACAGAACGAGACAAACATAACACCACCCACAACCACGATCAGCAACCAACAACATCAGTAACCACAGAAAATCAAAAATAAAAGAAGCTTGAAGTAACTACAACTCGAACAAACACCACGAGTCAGCACAATAAGCCCGAGGATGGTTATTTAAAACCGAAACGCGTCGCTTAGTACCGAAACGCGTCGCTTAGTAAATAATAATTCAAATGTTGTGAAATATTTTAATAAATATCTAATAAAATTTAAAACTTAAAATAATTATTTAAATTTTTAATTTTTAATTCTTCCTCATGCCACACTTAAAATCTTTTCAAGGCATTCTTGGAAATGATAGTTTAAAAGAACTATTTACGCGCGACATGACTACATGACTATTAAAGACAACATAAAAATACGAATTAAACAACTCGCTGCGCAAGCAGTAAATACTGTATCTTTACGAACAGAACACATGACAACAGAACAAAAAACTTGATTAAGTCAATGGCTAGAAAATACTTCAAGTTATTTGATGACCCAGACGAAAAACTAACTTACACGACCGTTGTCAAAGGTGAGATCCGAACTTCATCAGATTCTCCCGTTTACACCAGAAGCTATCCACACCCAATGGCTCTCAAGGATGAAGTAGAGACACAAATTCAAAAACTCATCAACGATGGTATAATAAGACCTTCAAGATCACCGTACAATTCACCTGTGTGGATTGTCCTCAAAAAATCAGACGCCTCTGGCGAGAAAAAATATCGTTTGGTGATTGATTACCGCAAATTGAATGCCATCACTATTGCTGACCGGTATCCCATTCCGGAAATAAACGAAGTGCTCGCACAGTTAGGTCAAAATAAATTTTTCACAGTTATTGACCTCAAGAGTGGTTTCCATCAAATTCCACTTAAAGAAAAGGACATTGAAAACACAGCTTTCTCTGTGAATAATGGAAATATGAATTCACCCGGCTGCCTTTTGGGTTGAAAAATGCCCCGTCCATTTTCCAAAGAGCCCTTGATGATATATTGAGAGAGCATATAGGGAAAATATGCTTCGTTTATATTGACGACTAGCTGGCCCGGCCCGGCTCCGCCCGGGTAGACAAACATTTAACAAACAAATTAACAGAACAAAATTCTAATTATGTGTCCTCGGTTAATCGAATTCCTGATAATCGAGATTCGACTGTTACAATTTTTCCGAGCCCGAGAACCGAATAATTTATTATTAATTATATTTTGTATTCCAAACAAAAAGAAAAACAAACGACGACAAAAGAAAACCCGACCGGCACGAATGAAGTTAAAATGACTTATATCTTTTGGTTTGCAACACGAATATCAACACAAAAGAGAGATTATCGAATTCGGAATTGTAACCCAGGATAGCACTTGCATGCTACCACCACGGCTAGATCAAATTAAGGGGTGGGTTCAACAAATAATTTGATAAAGGCGATTAATTATTTTACAATTAATTTGGATAGGAAATTGATGATTTTGATTGCCACAGGGGCGTAGTATCTGAAAAAAAAAATAAAAGGGCGCTGTTTAACGATGAGGCTCTTTTGCCTCAACGAATCGATAGCCAGGGTAGAACACCGTGACTTTTGTGGAGTGTGAAATCGGTTCATGTACCAATTCACAATTATAGTATTTGAATATTAGCCACCTTACCTCGGGTGGGGGGATAGCTAATATGAATTGAAATGAAACAAAATTCTTATCTGGCGATTGAAAATTGAATGACTTTATTGTCCCAAAATCGGGAATATTTATATTCAATAATTGCTAACCTAAACAATAAATATCTTACTAATAAAATGAAAAATAAAATAATGCAAATTTTGCTCTATCGACAAACCTTGAACATAATGTATTTTTTAAAGGGTCGAATTTCGGATACGCGAAACACTTTGCCATTGCCACTCTACTGCGCCTTTAGTTTATTAACCTGCAGTAGCAGTTCAAGGTGAATTTTCTTTTGGCTGGGCATCATGTTTCGGGTATCCGGAATTCTTGTCGTTTATTATGCTTTTGCACACTGAATGTATTCGCGTAGTGTTTATGATAAAAAGAATGCACTAATTTTGAGGTAGGTCAAAAATGTATTTACTGACGCGAATAGATTCAGTATGTGCATTTGGATTGTATTTGGTATACATTGAATTGTATGAATTTATGAATTAATATTTAAATTGGATAGTAGTTATTTATATTAGGGTGTGTCTATGTACATTCATTCTGTTCGTGAACATACTCCCCCTCGTTGAATGATATGCATTCAACAAGTTTTTTTTTTTTTGATTACAAAAATTTATTTTTCATCTTTTTCTTTTTCTTTTTTTTTTTTTTTTATTTTTCAAAATGAATAAATGTTATTATTTGATGTAGTTATTTAAGTTCAATATTTTCAAATTTATTACACAAAACTAATGATATTTTATCAAAGGAAACAAATTCATTAATTGTAAATTTACATGTAGTGGGGTCGCTTAGCGTCAAATTTCGAGATGATGTGTTTTTGCCGGACAAAAGCACCAATTTTTTTGTAGGTACTACTTAGGTCCATAGCTTGAGATTTAGGGTAGGACCCATCTCGGCGGTCAGCCATCTTGGATTTTATAGCCGCCATTTTGAAATTTAGCTATAGTATTAATATCTCGGCTTCTAAATCACTTAGGATCCCAAACCTGGTGTCTAGGTATACATTTTTGGGGTCAGGGAATACAACCACATACTTTTCAAATGTTGAAGTTTGCAAATATACGAAGGGGAATGGGGGTCATGACCCCCTTGCTCCAAGACAATCATATATTATATTTAGGGTCGAAATAATGTATATACACAAATTTAAAATGTATTTGACTAAACTTATCCAAGGAGGGAAATGGGGGGTCATGACACCCCCCCTCAGAGCCCAGGAAAAAGTATAAATAAAAAACCAACTTCATTTAAATACACAGAAGTGCTAAAACTGACGCGACGTACGGCTAGCCCAAATAATTATATCATAACCGTAATGTTACCTTTTATGAGACCATGGTAATATTATTCGCGAAGACTGTATGTTTTGTCGTATCGAATTTTTCTGAAAGAAAAATGAATAAGTTAAATGCAAATACATTTAAGTTAGGTTGTATAAGTATATTTTAATAACAAACTATCCAATTATTAAATCTAGTGACAAAAATATTAAATTCTAAGTTATAAGGTTGAAAATGAAATAAGATATGTACATGTACGTACATACATACATGTACATGTAGTACCTCGTGGCATGATGGTTAGTGCGTAGGACTGTCATGCCGAATGTGTGGGTTCGATTCCCAGCCGTGCTACCTAAAAACAGAAATGTTTTATCCGAGGTTCTGCCTCTTGCGAGGAAATGATAAATTCTCCAAGAGTATATTTGTCATGAAAAAGTGCTTCTCATTTAGCCGTTCGGACTCAGCAAAAACCTGTAGGGCCCCTCTATTCCTGCCAACTACACGCACCCAGGAATGGCTGTGAGTTGAAAGTCACTAGTCCCTGGTTCTCCACGAGCTGTTGCGCCACCCAATTTATTTATTTATTTATTACATGTGCATACATATTAATATAAAAAATTTAAATACAAGAGAAATCACATTTGAAAGATGTTGAATTGCATTTATCTACCTATATGGATTGCTTATGTCGTCTTCAAGCATTGACATTTACAAAGATCAGTACTATTCCAACGAGCAGCTTTGCTAGTATATCTACCAGTGTATCCTTTTGGACTCTCACAATTACTTTTCACCAATTCAGTTCAGTATCTACACGCCTTTGAAGCTATAGGTAATGTGTTCCATACAAGAACCCATGATCCACCTTCTTCTTTCTGAGTCCAGCCCCAGCCTTCCGGACTAGGAGAACACTGTTGAATGTGTTCACTGGTACACCATACTCCTGCCTGATATATACGGCCCGCTTTGAGTGTTGAAGTAGTACATCTTTTGTTGGTGGAAGTTTCTCCATTGTCTTAGTCTTCTGACAAAACAGCTCCTTGCTGACATCATTCACACTGTCCGAATTACTGTATTTATCATATAATATTACCGTGAAGCGTTCTAGCCTTTTAAATGTTCACCATCAAGCTCTGTGCCTCCCACGCAGATTTCTTGCCTCGTCCGAAAAATGAAGATGTTGTATCGCAACCCGTAAAACTGTGAAATACGGGGAAGCCAAGGATTTTTTTACGCCCACTTTCTCGTTAAAAGCATTGGTGTCCATATAATTAAATGATCTGCCCGTACCAAAGACAACAGAAATCTTCAAATTTGTGCACAAGTTCATCAGGTGATGGAACTTGCCAATGAGGATTACCTCCACGTTCGTGTCAACAGTACGAACCATACACCTACTACAGCCATTCTTCATTATTTTCGAAAAGAGTCAGAGGCAAAGAATCATCGTGTAATAGGGGACATGGTCTCATAAAAGGTAACATTACGGTTATGAAATAATTTGGGCTAGCCGTACGTCGCGTCAGTTTTTGCACTTCTGTGTGTTTAAATGAAGTTTGTTTTTATTTATACTTTTTCTTGGGCTCTTAGGGGGGGAGGGGTGTCATGACCCCCCATTTCCCTCCTTGAATAAGTTTAGTCAGATACATTTTCAACTTGTGTATGTATATTATCCGACCCTAAATATAATATATGATTGTCTTGGAGCAAGGGGGTCATGATCCTCATGCCCCCTTCGTATATTTGCAAACTTTAACATTTGAAAAGTATGTTGTTGTATTCCCTGACCCCAAAAATGTATACCTAGACACCAAGTTTAGGATCCTAAGTGATTTAGAAGCCGAGATATTAATAATATACCTGAATTTCAAAATGGCGGCTATAAAATCCAAGATGGCTGACCGCCGAGATGGGTCCTACCCTAAATCTCAAGCTATGGACCTAAGTAGTACCTAAAAAAAAATTGGTGCTTTTGTCCGGCAAAAACAGATTTTCTTGCTAAGCGACCCTACTAATGGTTAAAATTGAGCTTATTTTTCAGGTAGGCAAATTTATTACAAACAATTTAATTTATTTATTTAAATTTTATTTATATAATTTACATAGTTGAAAATTTAAGCTTGTTCTGCAGGTAGACTTAGTTTTGTCCGTATTCTTGGGATAGGGCTCTGTCTTGGAGTTCTTCTTAGGTCCATGCGATTTATACTAGCTCTTGTTCTCCAACACCAGATTATGATGAATGATACCAATAAGATAAGGGCTAAGTATCCTACAGAGTACTGATGAATGTCGTGATTACTAAGTTTGTGGGATGATTCAGTGAGTATTTGATTTTTAATTCGCCGGCTTAGTTCTTCGATCTTCTCTGTTTCAAATTTAAATGATGGTTCTGCTGGAACAAGGTCGTTTGCCACTGCTGTACTTGACAAGTTGCTCAGTTTAGTGTATGAGATCTTCGTATTGCTGGTGTAAATTTTATGTCCTTGAAACGTTAACTCGTCTTGCTTGATGACACAATTTGGTTGTATTTTAAGGCCTGATCCCTCCAAACAGATTGAGGAGATGACACTGCCGCATACAGCATTGATGATTGTCTTGTTTTTGATTGCATAAATCCATTCATTTGGATGTGTAAGTCGTGTCCATATTTGATTTTTGATTAATTGCGTTAATTTGCATTTTGATGGTAATGGCATGTTGTTTAATAAGGAAACTTCGCATATGCATACACTTGATCCCTTGCGGTATAAAGGTTTTGTTTGTTCGCAAAGGTATGTTGATGGTCCAGTTGTTAAACATGTTGCCAGTTCTTGATCCAATAGTGGATAGTATTGGTCACGATGTTGACTGACAATCAGATATGGTGTGTCTGGTTTGATTGCCGTGAACGAGCCGTTTGTAAATATTGGTATGGGTATTACTCTGAATATGTCAAACGTTTCTATGATGACAAGAGGGAATTTTATTTGAAACATGACGTGGTTGTTGATGATTCGACTTTTTAGGGTCATAAGCTTGTATAACTGCAACAGCTCAGATGATTCAACCGGTAGTCGAAGCGAAGAGGGGATGTGTCCTCTTATGATCAGTATTTCTTTGTTAAGTTGTTGTGGTGATAGAAGGAGTGGGTTGATCTTTCCATGATTGGTGTCGATTAGCACATTGATTAAAGATGCTTGTATTCGTTGTGTGTTGGTGATGATCAATGTCAGCTCGATCGACAGCGCCAGGAATAAATTGTGCAAGTTTTCTTGATTTGTGTGATCAATTATTTTATTAACCTGCTCCTTCAAAAAGTTCTAAATTTTTCGCGAATTGAAACCTGATCCCCTTTAATTTAGTTTACTGTTGAGTCTATGATGGATGTATGGTTTTTTAGGAGTTGTAGAACATAATCTTCGTTTCCTTTTATGTCACTGATGGTTTTTGATAACTCCTGGGCATAGTCAGCATCTAAGACTCCAAATAAAGAATTAGCTAAGGTCCCCACTATATTAAAGGCACCCCGTTTTTCTCTTGGTTTGTGATTGTTATTAGTGAATAGCTCATTGCCTCTTTTTAACTCTTCTTGTAGCTGGACAAATTGGTTGATTATTGATATGCAGGAACTGTTGTGCGATATCAATTTGCAAAGCTGCCGCAAAGATAGTATTCCGTTGGTAAATTCTGCGTTTTCAGCCCAATATGGTTCTAGATCATAATACACAACCAGGTTCCAATCGTTTGATGCCAGATTAACTATTCCAAGAGATTCAAAGTGAAGTCCAAGTTGAGCAGGAAATTGATTGATTTCCACAGGGTGACTACTTATAATTGGTAACGCTAGACATACTAGCAGCACTGTTGCTACTGCCGAACTGAAGGACCTTCGATGTTTTCTTTGTGGTTGATCATGTTCGCTGTTGCTGGTGCTAGCCTTCGTTACCATTGAAGTATAATCTTCTGCTTTTCGTTTAGATGAACCATTGGGCTTGCGTGATAAATCCTCGGGCTTTTGTTTATATGGACATTCTTGTTTTGGTTTGTCATCATCATCATCGATTGGAAGAGGAGCAAGTTTGTGAATTGCTCGTCGTAAAATGTTAGTTGCTGTTTTCACGGCTGCTACGCGAGCTACACCGTCTTCTCCCGGATAAGTTTTGACGACTCTACCCAGTGGCCATTTTAGTGAAGATTTTGTTTGTCTTGCTTCCATTTACTTCTTTGTTGTAATTCATTCAAATACTCCCTCGACCATCTTTTCCAAAATTCGTTCTTGATGTACGTGACCAATTTCCATCGTGTAGGCAGGCTCATTCTTCTTGTCTCAACATTAGAATCAATTGATGCTGTTAATGGTTCACCAATTAGGAAATGACCTGGTGTTAGGGCTGTCAGATCATTTGGATCGGATGATAGAGGTGTCAGAGGCCGAGAATTCAGAATTGCCTCAATTTCGATTATAAGTGTTTCGAATTCTTCATATGTCAATGATGCAGTTGTTGTACTTCGGTAAAGAAGATGTTCCGCTGACTTTACAGCAGCTTCCCATAGGCCACCGAAGTGTGGAGATCTAGGCGGTATGAAATGGAAATCAATACCTTTTGTTGTGCAGGATGATATTATGGAGTTACTTCCTTCAGAGGAATATAATGACTGGCTCAGTTCCTGGAGTTGGTTTCTAGCTCCGACGAAGTTTGTTGCGTTGTCACAATAAAGGTTTCTGACGTGACCTCTCCTTCCTGTAAAGCGTTTTAATGCACCTATGAATGCTTCTGTTGTCAAAGCGCTTACAACCTCTAGATGGACTGCCTTTGTAGCAAAGCAGCAAAACACTGCGATGTATCCCTTCTGTGGTCGACTTCCTCTGCCTCGATAATGGATCCAAATTGGTCCGCAAAAATCCACCCCTGAATTCACAAATGGACGAGCGGGTTCTACTCTGGTTGTTGGCAGATTTCCCATTTTTGGAGAAAGCAGCTCAGGCTTTGCTCTGGTACATCGTATGCAACCTTTTACTACAGCTCGTGCAATAATTTTACCCTTAATTGGCCAGAAGCGTTGTCTGGTTATGGCCAGAAGTGCTTGTGGGCCAACATGTTTGTGGTCTTCATGGATGTCCTTCATTATCATCTTTACAAACGGGTGTTCATAAGGCAATAGAATAGGATGCTTTGCTTCATATGGCAATGTTGATGATTCAAGTCTTCCTCCAACGCGTATGATTTTGTTTTCATCTATAAATGGAGAAAGGCAGAGTATAGCACTTGTTTTGCTGCATTCATGATATTTGTTAAGTTGTAAAATATCCGCACTGAATTCGTCTCTTTGCATCACTTGGACTATGGTATTGAGTGCGTGAGTTAGCTCCTGACTTGATAGAACCACCTCTTGGATTTTCTTGTTAACTTCTTCCGTGGAAAGAACCTTCTCAAGACGTTTTTTCTCGTTCTGATTTGATAGATTTGAATGAAGTTTTTCTTGCTTCTTCCTCTCAACCTCAATTTTAAGATACTGGATGTATCTTAGTACAAATGCAGTAACTCGCTGCAACCTCTTAAACGAATTTCCATGCTGAATTTTGTAAATGAAGTGTATTGAATCCCTATTGTCATTCATGATAGCTGAAGTTACTGGTTTGGCATAAGGTTGTGGCCAAGCTGATTCTTGGCCATGAAGAAAAATTGGCCCATAGAACCATAGATTAGATTCCTTCAATTTTTCAGGAGATATACCGCGTGTTAATAAATCTGCTGGATTTTCTTTAGATCTCACATGACGCCATTGTTGTGATATGGTACTAGCTTGGATAGACGATACCCTATTGGCAATGAAGATCGGTAGTGTTTTTGAGGTTGAATTAATCCACGCCAAAACTATTTCAGAATCGGTCCAGAAATATGTAGCGACCTTCTCATATTCTATGTCCTTCTTGACCCTTTTAGCAAGGTCAGCCGCTAACTTGGCTGCGCATAATTCGAGCCGTGGTATTGTTGGTTTCTTTACTGTCTTCTTTTCAATTGGAGCTACACGAGATTTTGCACATAATAACCGCACTATGATTGTACCAGGGTTGACTATGGATCGTACGTAAATGCAAGCTCCATAAGCACTTTCTGAAGCATCGGCAAAGATATGAAGTTGTATTTTGTCTGGTATTTTTTGTGAAAATATGTGCCTTGGTATTCGGATTTGGTTTATCAATTTGAAGTCATCACGAAATTTCATCCATTTGGAGTGTAGATCCTGAGGTAATGCTGCGTCCCAATCTATTTTCAATTGCCATAATTGTTGTAAGAAGATTTTTGCGGTTATTACTACTGGGGCCAAAAATCCAAGAGGGTCGAATAAGCGGGCTATTTCTGAAGAGACAATTCTTTATTTTATTTTGGTCTCGGTAATCCCATGTGATTTGATACAGAAGTCATCCATCTTTGGCAGCCATGTTAAACCGAGTGTTTTAATGTTGTCTTCTGAGTCTAGGCTGAAGTCAAGTTCCATCTCCTTATCTTCTGGTAGAAACGCTTGAAGTAAACGTGGATGATTGGCACACCATTTTCGCAACTTAAATCCTGCCGTCTGAAGTACATCAATAAGTTGTCCCTGCATTTCTAATGTTGTTGAGAGGCTGTTTGATCCGGTCATGACATCGTCTACATAGAAATCGTGCTGAAGGACCTTGCTGCCGATTGGATGTGACATTATTGATGATTGAGATAGATGTTGAAGGGATTTAATTGCCAGGTATGGAGTGGCTGATGTACCATATGTTAATGTATTGAGCTGATAGCACTTGATAGGTTCTGATGTGGATCTTCTCCATAGAATAAGCTGGTATTTTCTGTCTTCTTCATGTACTAGCACTTGTCTGTACATTTTTTGAATGTCAGCAGTAAACACGAAGCGTGGTAAGCGGAACCTCAGCAAAATTGTAAATAAGTCATCTTGAATTTTTGGACCAGTGTGTAATATATCGTTGAGTGATATATTGGACGATGTTTTTGAGGAGGCGTCAAAGACTGCTCTCAATTTAGTGGTGCTACTGTCTGGTTTCTGCACACAATGATGAGGTAGAAAGTAGTGTGGTGATTCGCTTGGCGGGGCAGCAACCTCTTGCATGTGCCCTAGTGATATATATTCGTCCATGAATTGATGATACTGTTTTTTCAGTTCTGAATTATTAGCTAAACGTCTCTCTAATGAGTACAGTCGTCGTAAAGCTATGTTTTTTGACTCTCCTAAGGATGATGGATCGTCTTGGAATGGCAGTCTTACGATAAATCGGCCATTTTAATCTCGGTGTGTGGTTTGTGTAAAATGTGTTTCACAACATTTTTCTGCACTTGTTATTGATCTACGCGTATCCTCTGGGTCTTCAATTGACCAGAATTTTTCGATGAGTGCATTTAGGTTTTCATCTTCTATGCACATACCGCAAGTCAGTGCTGATCTGGGATGATGGCCAACTCTTCCTGTGGCAATCCAACCGAAAACTGTATTTTGTAATGTTGGCATTTCTTCATCGGATTTGATTTGCCCAACAGAGAGGAGTTCATGATATAACTCCGCGCCTATGAGCAGGTCGATGTTGCCGGGACAGTTGAATTTTGGATCAGCCAGCTGGATGTTCTTTGGGACGTTCCATTGTTTAATATTGATAAACTGTGTCGGTTGTTGAGAAAGAATCTTTGGAAGAACCATTGCCTCTATTCTTGTAGAGAACCCATTTATTCTGGATTGTAAATGGATGTTGACTCTTTTATATGAGTTTTGAGTGGCATGGCCTATACCCTGGATCTGCATCGTGTCGTGTTTTGCTGAGAACCCCAGCCTTCCAACTAACTTCTCTGTTATAAAGTTTACTTGGGATCCTGAGTCCAAGAGTGCTCTGCATTCTATAAATTCTCCATTTTTCGATTCTAAACTGATCCTAGCAGTCCCCAACAAGATATATGTTTTAGAATGTTGGCTAACTGCGCTTAGTGCGAGTGTCTGGTCACGGCCTTGTTCTGGATTCTGCTGGCTTGCTGCGCTCACTGTTAGTGTCTGGTCACGCCCCTGATCTGGAGTTTGCTGAAGCTTGCTTACTGATGTTTTGTTGTGTTCGATTGGTTTCATCGTGTCAAGATGTACTAAAGTGTTATGTTTTTTGAAACATTTAGTACATCCTCTCCTTTTGCATTTTGAAGCCTGATGACCTGTCATAAAGCAGTTAACGCATTTTTGATGTTTCTTGAGCAGGTTCAGTCGATGTCCAGGTGTCATACGTAGGAACTCATGGCAAGCATAAAGTGGATGTGTGCCATTACAACTTATACATGATGAAGTTGTTGGAGCTGACGCTGCTGCTACCTTCTTCATCAAGTGTACTCGTCTTTGTTCCTCTGGGAACTTTCCTTTACTACCCAAAGCTTCAAGAGATTGAAAACGCCTTTCCAGGAATTCAAGTAGATCATTTATTTTTTGGACGGTTCTGGGATTTTCAAGTGACTGTTCATACAAGGTATGAGTGTCTCTGTCGAGTTTCTTCAGCACAATGTGGGTTATGAGTGGATCCCAATTATCAATGCTAATTCCAATATTTGATAATCCCATCAGACATTCTTGTGTAGTGTCATGGATAGCCTTTACCGAACTTGATGTTCCTCTGTCAGACGACCCGTTTGGTTGATTCATTAATTTATTGATCAAGGCCGATACCAACAATCTGGTGTTGTCGTATCGATCAACTATTGTCTTCCATGCAGCATCATAATTATTATCTGACGTTGTGAAGTGTCGGATAAGCCTTTCAGCCTCTCCCGATAAATTAGTTTTAAGGTACCATAATTTTTGACATTTAGCCATTGGTTGATTGTGTACCATCTGGACGAACAAGTCATGAAATTGCCGCCATTTTAAATAATCACCATCAAATCTCTGCAATGAAATTTTAGGTAATTTTAAATTGCTTGAAGAGTTGGAGCTGTGACCTGTGGGTCCTTGTTGACCTTGATTTGCTAGTTCGTTTAGCTCAATTAACTTCTCTTCAGTTTGTTCTTCAATTTTAATGAAATCTTGAACGTTGTATCCTTCCAGGGAGGGATTTTCATATTGTTCATGCACTAAATTGTGGATGTGCAGAACTTCCTCCCAATACCGTTCAATGTTCTTTATTTTTATTTTATAAAATTCCGAAGAACGATTTGCCATTTGAGTTGATGCTCCTTCTAATGCTCTCTGCAGCCCTGCTATTGCAGCATATTGCCGCCTGATGATGGGGACTGATGTGTCTATTTGAAGTAAGGAACTTCTAGAGGTTGGAATTGGCTTAGTCTTGGCTAATTCCTGGTCATCTTTGTTTGCAGATTTGTCTGCTTCGCCTTCTTTTTCTGTATCGCCTTCTTCGACATCCACGGGATTAATACCTCGAAGGGTTGCCATCAGATCATTGTACAGAACTTGTACCTTCTGATATGTCTTTCCAGCAACATAGGGTGTGTCATGTTTAAGCGAACCCTCAATTTGCTTGTGATTTTCTTGAAATCGATTCCAATACTGTTCGACGCACTGAATACGGTCTTCCTTGTATTGTGCCGTTTTTCTTGAAGAACTATCCTTGCCGATATTTACTTTTAGTTTTGCCAATTCATTGGCAAATTTTACAATTGTCGTGCCACGACGATTGTAATATCAGCTTCAACCATTTTAAATTAGTCAGGAACTTGATGGATGGTCAGGAGCTTCTTGTAAATAAGTAACGTAATGAATATAAGAACTTGTTTTGTTATCTGGAACCTGATGCTGCTTGTTATCTGCTTCTGACGAAGGAACTTGCTTGCTGATCAGGAACTTGTGGTAGGTTAGCAACCTGATGATAATTCAGGAACTTGCTTGAAATAGCTGGCAACCAGTGTTATGGCCCTGGTGACGCTCTTGATTCAGGAACTTGGCAAGTAGCTGGCACCCAGTGTTATGGCCCTGGTGACGCTCTTGATTCAGGAACTTGGCAAGTAGCTGGCACCCAGTGTTATGGCCCTGGTGACGCTCTTCGTATTTTTAAATTTTGTAGTAAACGGCTTATTGTCAGTGTTTAGCCCTGACAAACGCTTTTATTAATGTCGTTTAATTTGCGCGAATTGCCCCTTACCTCTGGTGGGGAGAAGCAATATCACGTCGGGGTCACCAATGTTTAACGATGAGGCTCTTTTGCCTCAACGAATCGATAGCCAGGGTAGAACACCGTGACTTTTGTGGAGTGTGAAATCGGTTCATGTACCAATTCACAATTATAGTATTTGAATATTAGCCACCTTACCTCGGGTGGGGGGATAGCTAATATGAATTGAAATGAAACAAAATTCTTATCTGGCGATTGAAAATTGAATGACTTTATTGTCCCAAAATCGGGAATATTTATATTCAATAATTGCTAACCTAAACAATAAATATCTTACTAATAAAATGAAAAATAAAATAATGCAAATTTTGCTCTATCGACAAACCTTGAACATAATGTATTTTTTAAAGGGTCGAATTTCGGATACGCGAAACACTTTGCCATTGCCACTCTACTGCGCCTTTAGTTTATTAACCTGCAGTAGCAGTTCAAGGTGAATTTTCTTTTGGCTGGGCATCATGTTTCGGGTATCCGGAATTCTTGTCGTTTATTATGCTTTTGCACACTGAATGTATTCGCGTAGTGTTTATGATAAAAAGAATGCACTAATTTTGAGGTAGGTCAAAAATGTATTTACTGACGCGAATAGATTCAGTATGTGCATTTGGATTGTATTTGGTATACATTGAATTGTATGAATTTATGAATTAATATTTAAATTGGATAGTAGTTATTTATATTAGGGTGTGTGTATGTACATTCATTCTGTTCGTGAACAGGCGTCAGCAATTTTTTTTGTTTTTGAAGGAAATTACAAACCTTCTGAAGCGAAACCGACGGTGAAAGAATTTTAAATAAAAAGAACAAGCTTATATTTCCAAATTGGGAAGTGATATTATTTATTCGTTTGGGAAACCTTGCTTAGAGTAGGGCTAAAACCCAAAATCTTTTCAATCAACTATAACAAAATAAGCAGTTATTAAAATGGAACGTTATCTCTTTGTCCCGAATGAACAAAGAAGATTCTAGCGGGGTCACGAGTCCTGCAATTTCCGGATGAAGTAGCGGAAACAAAAACCAACCGAACTTACAAAAACTAGCACAATTTTGCCACCGAATAGCGAATTAGACGATTTGAAAATCTACCTACTAAATAATGTAATTTACTTATCTTTTTTTTCTTTGTTGGATAAAGAAAAATACTGCCAACTCTCCTCTCCTGTAAACAAAATTTTCCTGCTTCACCAACTTTTCCTGCCTCGAAATTCTCCTTCAACTCCAACCACTAGTTTCACTTTTTTAATTAAATTTTTCCTATACTTTACTTTACTTTTTCTACTTTACTTAAATCAAAATTAAATTTCTTAAACTTTCCCACTTTTATTTCTTCTTCCAAATTTCTCCAATTTTTTTCAACTCGCTTTTGTGCTCTTCTGACAAGAAGTGTCCGTCTAGATTTTTCGATGTCTATTCGAACCATATCTTGTACTCATCCCCCGTGCTTTCAGCCAATCGGAAGCCGCGGATTTCGAAGCGGATTTGTAAGCTACTCTCAGCTTAGTTGCTGAAGAGCGCTACCGTTCATGAAATCCAGCGGTCCTACTTACTCGCACATACATGTTGTTAATGCCACGTCATCCTATAATTCGCCGATCGCTGGTTTCACTTCCAGGAGCGGCGAATACGATGAACGCATTTTCCCACTGTTTTTGAGAAAATCAAAAGAAGAAAAGAAAGTGCAAAAGTTCAAAAAATTCAATTTCGACCAACAAATACATTTTTCCCCTCCAAGATTATCAAGTAAACCCCAAAAAATTAAAAGAGAGCTTCGGCAGCGAAAATAAACAATAAGTAACCCTAACCAGTATTTTTAAATTCGGAGAGGTAAGTTGGCAATTATTTCCCTACTCGCGATTCTAAGCAAACTACTTCGGTGGATTTTTGTTAGATTTGAGGGGTTTGGGGAATAAGACGATAACGTTCCATCTCTTACAGTATGTAAGTTATGTTGGGCACTCGGCCATTCCCTTAGGAGGTCACATCGTTTCGGGAACCAAATGTTCACCGAAATTTCATGTTTCAATAGTACGAAGTTATGTTGGGCACTCGGCCATTCTCGTAGGAGTTACATCATGGTTTTGGGGACCAACTGTCACCCATGCTTCTTTTGGATTATGGTTCAGAACAGACCGCCCGTCTGTCAGTTATTTGTCTATATTTGGGGACCATCTGTCACCCGCGTTTTGGATACAATCAGACCGCCCGTCTGTTATTTAGTATGGAGTGGATCACTCACCCACTTTAGTGCCAGGAGTGATAAAAACGATTTTTGTTTCATCAAGATACTGAGAGAGTGAACCAATGGCTGATGGACCATTTCTGCCCTTCTCTCTCTCAGTACATTGAAAGAAACACCTGTTAGGAAAGAAAAAAAAAAACTGGAAAGGTAGGAACGCGGATTTGGACAACAGAAAGAACGATTTTTGTCACGGCAAATTTTACCGTGACACGACTATATTTTTATTTTTATTTTTATTTTTATTTTTTTAGAACCATATTTCTTTTCAAACTGAATTGATTTATTTTTTTGTAAATAAAACAGATACCCAGGTACGCCTCTGCACCTTTTTGGCAAAACACAAGAACAAATTTGAAAAAAATCACCAAAAACACTCTCAATACCAAAGATTACATGAAAAGAATCATCCAAATAGGTCAATCAATTTTTGAGTTAAGGCGTGACAAAGGGAAATATTGATTCATTTTTATGTATAGAATTAGTTTTAGGGCTCAAAATTTCAAAAAATTAAAGTTTCGTTTGAACCCCATTTCGGATGAAAACTACATCTTACCCCAAAATTTTTTCTGAAAAATACTGAGAGAAATGTATATTTCACAATACCAAATATCGGCCCCACTGTGCACCGCCACCGTTATGCTGTTGTGTCCTATAAAATGCAAAGAAATTTATTTTAATAAAATGAAGATCAGCTTTGGATTTTTCGTAGTCCATTTAATTCAAGTCGTGATAGAAGTATGAAGGGAATGATATTGGTACAACAAAAAGACTCTTTTCTATTGCTGACGAAGTTTAGTAAAGGCTAATTTTCAATAAAACATTTTTAATTAAATTTTTCCAAATAATTTTTCCGGAATTTCACTGTTTTTCTAATATTTCAAAGATACCCCTTTTTTTACATTTTCACCATTTAAAGTACACTAGGATACTCCACTACATGTACGTAAAGTCTCGTCAGAATCGTTTTGAACATTATTGTGTTTCAAACAGACAACATTTTTAAAAATATTGCACTTATTTTTCTTAGCAAATAAACAACCACCTGAGCAATTTTTAATTATTTCCATATAAAAGACAAACACTACGATTTAATTCTTATTTAAATAAATCCTGGCAGCCAGCATTTCAATCGCATTATTGCATTTTAAAAGTGCATTATAGTGGTTTAAGGACCGTCATCGTCATAAGGCTGCAAGGTTCATGGCATATAGTTTGAACGAATAAAAAGTGTAAGGTAGGTATAAACACTTTTTTTGTTGCATCTTAAAAATACATTGTGGTTGTCACTTGTCAAACGGCCGTGGTTTCGCTGCCTTATTGGTGGCATGTAGTTTTCATAGATCCGAACAGTACGTTCACAAAATTTTTAATAGTTAAGACATTTTATCAAAATGTTCACCACTACTCAGACTATATAATTATTGTTTTAATTTAATTTTCTGACACCTTTAAAATTGATTATTTTTACTTGTTTATAATCATTTCCTGAATTATTTTTTTTTTCGATAAAATTTTTCCATTATTTCATTCTTTTTCTTAAATTTAAAGGATACCGTTAACATTTTTACAATTAAAAGTAGCCCAGATTACTCCCAGAGTTGTACACTACATGTACGTGAAGTCCCATTACAACCTATTCTGTTGTTTTGAAGGTTACCGCGGGCAAACAGACAGACAGACAAAAATTTTTTAAATGATGCAGTTGTTTCTTAGCAAGTAAACAACCACCTAAGCTCAAAAACATGAAATTATTTCAATATTAACGACAGACACTCCAATTTTATTTATATGTATAGATGTATAGATTAACGACAGACACTCCAATTTTATTTATATGTATAGATATGTATAGATGTATAGATATCATCATATTCAGCAAAGATGAAAATACACACTTACAACATATCGAAGTAATTTTCAAAACGTTAGAAGCTGCAAACATGAAAGTTCAGCTTGATAAATGTGAATTTTTTAAAGAAGAAGTTGAATTTTTTGGATTCATAATTTCTTCAGACAGCATCAAAACTAACCCTGAAAAGGTTAATACAGTACTTCCTACCCCTAAGACGCTTAAAGACTTACGATCTTTCCTAGGTCTGTCAGGGTATTACCGCCGTTTCATTAAGGACTATGCTAAGTTAGCGAAACCCTTAACAGCCCTTTTAAGAGGACAAGACGGACGATTGTCCAAAACCTCTCTAGCAAAAAATTAATTAATTTAAATGAAGAAGCAATAGAAGCCTTCAATAAAATAAAAAGTTCTTTAGCATCAAGAGACACTATACTTACCTACCCCGATTTTAGAAAAGAATTTGAACTTACCACCGACGCTTCGAATTACGCCCTCGGAGCAGTACTATCTCAAGAAGACAAGCCTATAATGTTTATTTCCAGAACGTTAAGTAAGACCGAAGAAAATTATGCCGCAAACGAAAAGGAGATGCTGGCTATAATTTGGGCTCTTAACACTTTCAGAAACTATCTATATGGTTCAGCAAGAGTCAAAATATTAACTGACCACCAACCCCTTACTTATGCTTTAAGTACCAAAAATAACAATTCGAAAATGAAACGTTGGAAAGCAGCATTAGAAGAATATAACTACGAACTGAAATATAAGCCCGGTAAGGCTAACGTAGTTGCTGTTGCACTTTCAAGACCTCCTCTTGACTCTCAAATTAATTCCATTACAGAACCCCAACCTCTTGACTCCCAAATCAATTCCCTTACAGCATCCCAACATAGTGACGAAAGTTCATCCCATGGACTTATTCCAGCAGTAGAATTGCCAATTAATATTTTCAAGAATCAACTCATTCTGCTTATAGGCGAAGAAGACAATTTCCAACTTCAATACCCCTTCCCAAATTTCTCTAGACTTACTTTTACACAGCCTCGATACACTAAAGAAAATCTTATTTCAATATTTAAACGATACCTGATCCCTACCATAGTAAATGGACTAATGACTAATGAAGAAACTATGGGAATTATCCTGAATATATATCCATTTCATTTCAAAAATTACAGAATCCGCTACACACAAACAAGAGTTATTGATATAACCAATCAAACTGAACAAGAACAACACATCTTAAAAATCCATAATAGAGCACATAGAAATGCACGCGAAAATAAAGCTCAACTTCTCCAAAATTACTATTTCCCTCAAATGAACTCAAAAATTAATACAATAGTTAAACCATGCCATACCCAGCAAACATTTTTGTGAACGTTCATAGAACATTCAGTGAAAATGAAGAACATATATTCGAGAAACACTCACTTCTGTGAATCAAATGTGAATATACTCAATATTCCATCACTTTTACCTCATACGCGGGGAAGGGGATTTGTTGTTGATTTTTTTTTTAAATAAAAAAATATCGAGATTCTTATTTCCTTCACATAATATGAATAAAAGTGAACGCGCACAAGCGATCCTCAAAAGAGGTATATCTTGGGTGCATCCATTTTTTATTCACATAAACTGAATGTCCCTTTCATTTTGTTTTGAAAAGCCATAACGGGACCTAGTCATGCCAAAACTGAAACAAAAGTTATGTAAAGAGGAAATTTGTCACTTTCATTAAATTTTGCGTATTGTTATTTGTTATTGTACGGACGGAACTATATTCTTTGTGGCAGTGAAAAAAAAAATAAAAAAGATAAATTGAATAAATTAACTTTTGTTTTAACTTTTTCAATTGGAGTATCTTTTTGATTTCCATTTTCATTCCGTACGGAATTAATTCGACCGAATATCAGAATAGCCCGCGAATATTCCATTATACTTTAGCGAAATTTATCATAAGTTTCATTCGATAAATCTAGGGAAATGAAACTGTTTATGCAGATAATTTTACCATTTTTAAAATAGCATTTTGTGTAACCACACTGAAATAATATTTACATTCAGTTCTACGGTATACATTCCGATTATTAAAGAATCATTATAATGAATTAAATATAATTCAATTTATATTCACTAAACTGAATGAGGAAACCCCAATTTATATTCATATGAATGAATCAAATCTGTCTCATTTAAGTGATTAAAAAAAGATTCATGAATTGTTCAGTGAAATGAATATATAAGCGTCCTATTTACATTCACTAAAGTGAAGAATTACTCTATTATTAATGAAACATAAAAACGATTCGAATTCGAGGTAATGCTACCCAGTAAATTTGATCCAAACCGGTTTATAAATGAGTTCATAAATGAGGGTTTCTTTCACTCCTGTGAATTATTAATAAATCATTTCTGAAGGGAAATGTTTGCTGGGATATGTCGAGAACATACATACGATAGACATCCGCAAAAGCCCGAACTCAAACCAACACCTATTCCCCAATACCCAGGCCATATTTTACATTTAGATATTTATGCAACTGAAGGACCCCAGCAAACATTTTTGTGAACGTTCATAGAACATTCAGTGAAAATGAAGAACATATATTCGAGAAACACTCACTTCTGTGAATAAAATGTGAATATACTCAAATATTCCATCACTGTTACCTCATACGCGGGGAAAGGGGATTTGTGTTGATTTTTTTTTTTAATAAAAAAATATCGAGATTCTTATTTCCTTCACATAAAATGAATAAAAGTGAACGCGCACAAGCGATCCTCAAAAGAGGTATATCTTGGGTGCGTCCATTTTTATTCACATAAACTGAATGTCCCTTTCATTTTGTTTTGAAAAGCCATAACGGGACCTAGTCGTGCCAAAACTGCAAAAAGTTATGCAAAGAGGAAATTTGTCATTTTCATTAAATTTTGCGTATTGTTATTTGTTATTGTACGGAAGGAACTATATTCTCTGTGGCAGTGAAAAAAAAAAAATAAAAAAAAATTGAATAAATTAACTTTTGTTTTAACTTTTTCAATTGCAGTATCTTTTTGATTTCCATTTTCATTCCCTACGGAATTAATTCGACCGAATATCAGAATAGCCGCGAATATTCCATTATACTTTGCAAAATTTATCATAAGTTTCATTCGATAAATCTAGGGAAATCAAACTGTTTATGCAGATAATTTTACCATTTTAAAATAGCATTTTGTATAACCACACTGAAATAATATTTACATTCAGTTCTATGGTATACATTCCTATTATTAAAGAATCATTATAATGAATTAAATATAATTCAATTTATATTCACTAAACTGAATGAGGAAACCCCAATTTATATTCATATGAATGAATCAAATCTGTCTCATTTAAATGATTCAAAAAAGATTCATGAATTGTTCAGTGAAATGAATATATAAGCGTCCTATTTACATTCACTAAAGTGAAGAATTACTCTATTATTAATGAAACATAAAAACGATTCGAATTCGAGGTAATGCTACCCAGTAAATTTGATCCAAACCGGTTTATAAATGAATTCATAAATGAGGGTTTCTTTCACTCCTGTGAATTATTAATAAATCATTTCTGAAGGGAAATGTTTGCTGGGACATCTTGTTCTCAAATATACGCTCAAACAAAAATTCTAAAGTCCAAAGCCGTGCAAGATATAGTAGAACTATTAGCAAATTTTATTCACTTTCAGCGTACCAAAAGTAGTTGTCTTTGACAATGAAAAATCCTTTAATGCAGCCTCTATCTGTTTCTTATTGCAAGATCAATTAGGAATAGAAATCTTTAAAACACCTCCATATTCCAGTACAGTCAATGGCCAAGTGGAGCGATTTCACATTTCACTCCACGCTTTCAGAAATAATGCGTTGCCTTAAAACAGAAAAAATTCCTAAATCTTTTCTAGAATTACTAGACAGAGCAGTATACGAGTACAACTGTTCAATTCACTCAACAATAGCGAAAAAACCGATAGAAGTATTTTTCGGAATAAACGTCAGTACCGATCCAGAACAGTTCGAAAAAGCAAGAAAAGAAAACATTATTAAACTACAAGAAAAACAAAATATTGATTTGAAATATCACAACAAAAAAAGACGCACATTAAAAAACTATACACCTGGTGACACTATTAATTAAAAAAAATAAAAGATTAGGTTCCAAGCTATAATCACGCTTTAAACAAGAAATAGTGAAAGAAAATAAAACAAAAACTGTAATTACACAATCTGGAAAAGTAGTTCACAAAGCAAATATTAAAAGCTGAAATAATGTTCTTACCTCCACAGGTATCTTACTTCCCTTATTTATGCCGACGTCAAAATACTCGATTATTCTAACTCAGAGATAATCGTGCTAAAAACAGGAATAGCAAAAATTCAAACAGGAAAAATTAAAATTTATTCATATCATCGAAATACCCCTTATGAAGAATTCATTTCAAAAACCACATCCCTAATGAACCAGCACATTCCAAGGAGTAATCCGTTTTTCCCAATCTTAGATCACGAGCTCAAACAAACTACGAACCTTATTAACAATATTAAAATCAATAGATCTAAAAGATCACTTAATTTCATTGGCACAGCATGGAAATGGGTGGCAGGAAATCCCGACCATGACGATTATACGATAATGGTAGATAAAATTAATAATGTCTTAGAAAATAATAATAACCAAATTCTAATAAACAAAGCTTATAGACCAGGAAAAATAGCACAAATCGTATAGGGAACCTTGAAAAAATTAATTCATGAAATATTAATATTGGAATCGACGCAGAATTGCAACCTCTATAACATATCCAAAGTCCCCCAGAATCCCCTTATTGGCTTTTTGTGTGGATGCATTTGAAGAGGTGCAGACGGGGAGAGCGTGTAGGTCTATCAAACTAACATATTTGTTTTGGTACAACCTAACCATATGATACATGCTTTAAGGGTAGTTTTTAACGCTGAATCTAATGAAACCAAATTCAAAGTGATACAACTACCCAAGAAAAAGTTATAATCCTTTTTATGTAATGATGACTTTTTTTCAGGTACAACAAGTAAAATATTACCGAAAACCCTTTGAAAATAAAGGTAAGTTTATGAAACTTGTAATAAATGAACCGTTTGTCATACGAATTAAGAATCAAAACAGCCCCTAAAAACATCCATGCTGAAATCGTGTTTTTTTAAGGGGGAGGGGCAAGTGTAGAATGTTGACCATAACACCCACAAAAAAACTCTTACACTCATGAAACTCGCCAAAAATATTAAATTTGTCATGGCAACCAAGAATCAATATAGTCCACATAAATATATTTGCTCTGGGGTTTTTTTTTTTAAGAGAAGGAAAATCTGGGAAGAAGTTGGAAGATTTGCGCCAAAATTCCAATTTGGTGTAATTGAGGTATAAACACAAAGTATGGTATATGATTTAAGGGTATTTTTTAACGCTGAATCTAAAAACTAAATGATACAAGCAATCTAAACAAAGTTATGGTCCTTTTCAAGGAAAAATAAGTTTTTGAAATCGTATTTTCAGATGAACAGGTCAAAATGTAACCGTCACAAAAACACTATTTGACCAAAGATATTTGTATGGACTATTTTGATTCTTGATTGCCAATGCAAATTTAATATTTTTGGCAAGTTTCATGAGTGCAAGAGTTTTTTCTTCACTTGCCCCTCCACCTTTAAAAACACCCTTTCACTATCGATATTTTTAGGGACTGTCTTGATTTTCAGTTCGTATGACAAATGGTACATTTATTCCAAGTTTCATTAACAAACCTTTATTTTCAAGCGAAACGCAATCATGGAGTTGAGCTCACTTGAACTTTTAACTTTGAATTATATATTCGGTCACTCCACTTAAACAGAAGAATTTCTTTTCAAATTTTCTTCATATTCAATTTTTATAAAATAAAGTTAATAAAAGAAGAAATAATGAACTCAATATATGCAATTGAATTGGTTAAAGGAAGTATTGTAAGCTCTAACATATTGTCAAAATCAGAGATCGATATAATTATGAATAATTTAAATAAAAACAGAGTGAATGTACTATTCAAAAATATTGAAGAGGCATTAGAATTTGCCGAAGTCAAAGTTGCCATAAATGATAAATTTAAATAAAAACAAAGTGAATGTACTATTCAAAAATATTGAAGAGGCATTAGAATTTGCCGAAGTCAAAGTTGCCATAAATGTTAAAGAGCTATTGTGAATATGCCTTTTTATGTTTTCGTTATCTTTTCCTTATCAACGTTCATACTTTCATGCTCATTTATTATACCACACATTTATACCAATCTGAAATCAGTCTCTCCCAGTAGGAAATTTACTCCTCAATGAAAAATAAAGGTGCATTCCTCGTCGAAATCATCTGTCACATTCATTGAGGAGAAGCTCTGTATAGATTTCATTCATTGAAAGTCATGCAAAAGGTAAGTAGATTGCCATTCCAGTTGCATCTTCTGCTTTGCTCTTGAAAAAAGGTAAAGAAAATACGAAACAAAGCAATAACCTTTTTTGACATCATAAACTCAAATGAATTCAATACTGAACGGGAGAGATAATTCCTGTACCTTTTCAGTGGTTATTGCAATCCACACAGCATTGCGTGTTTTATGCCTGCTATTGCTATGCGAAAGAGAAAACAACCTTTTCTTGTCTTCCGCATCAAAAAGTTGAATGAATTCTATATAAACCGTGATACGAAGATTTCCTGCATACAAAATTATGCATCCTTTCAGTGGCTTGTCTGCTCTGAATTGTTACGGTCGTAGCTGTAGGTAGATACATATTTCTTTTTTCTGCCTGTTGAATAAATATTTGACCTGGAACAAAAAATTCCGATGCGAAAGTAAACCTTTTTTGTTTTGGTTTTCCTCGATCGGTCACGTGACATTTCTTTGTTCTAGAATATTATAGAATGGATTTTGTGATCGAAGAGAACAGACGTATATTTGTTAAGTGTTTTTCAATCAAATTGATAAACATGTTCATATTTAATAAAATTATAACCATGACCCAGGAGACTAATCACATTCACCTAGGTAATTATATTTTGTATTAGATTATTTTCTATAACTCTTAAAGTTTGTATTCCTCTATTCCTTAGCTCCAAATTGAACATGTATGACGATGATCATCATTTTTAAGAAAATTGCAGCCAAAAAGACGAGGAAGTACCTACTTTCTAAAATCGAACAAACATATACGTATAGTTATTTTGAATTACATTGTTTGTTCTGTTTATCTTATTTATTTTAATTACTTTAAAAACTAACTATCTACTTTTCTCTTTAATATTTTATTAGTTAATGAACTTCTTAAATACATTATACTAGTTGAATTTATTTTATTTTATTCGTCATAAATCCAGCTTCATTCCAGATGCTTCGCTTCTTTTGATGAAATCAAAGAAGAAATGCATAATGATTTCAGTCACATTTTTTCTTCTACGAAAACATCCCCTCACAGTTTACCCATTTTTTACGTATTCATTCGCGTTGAAGAAAGCATCACATAACGAGAACCATTTTTTCTGATAAGAAAAAGAAGTTATGAATTCGAAAGTGCCATGAGCATAGTGATTTCATTACAAAATATTCATAGAGAGAGTGTGTAGGTACTTCCTTCCAATGACAAGCCCATGTTAAATTCATGATAGGATTCCCTAGGAAATTCATGGGTGCAGCTCCTTTTCCGTGAGGAAAAACCTACTTCTTCAGTAGTGAATTTTTGGAAATTTCCTACTGGGCTAATAAACCTTTGAACTACTAACTTGTCGTTTACTTTAATTGCCGCTCATCAGGTTGTGGGCCCAGAGTGTTTCGCTAAGAAAAGTAAACGGTTTAAATTTTTTTTTGTTAAGTTCAAGTAGAGGTAATCTGATAAATATGAGCTCGCCTCTATATCAAATAGACAAATTAGATGACCAAAATTTTGATGGTTGGGCCATCCAAATGAGGAGTGTGCTCATAATTTCAAACTTATGGTCGTATGTCGATGGTAGTATAGTCAAGGAGGAGACTTTGACTGCAGCACAAAAACTGGAATGGAACACTAAGGATGGTAAAGCACTTGCATGCATAATTTTAAATATAAAACCATCAGAAGTTAACCATGTGAAACATTAGCCCTGTTTTTTAGTGCATTTTTATCTTCGCCAAGAAAAAAGTAGCATGTTAAATAAAACAACAATACGGAATTATACCAGTTTGTTGTTGTAATTAACATGCTACTTTTTTCTAAGCGATGATAAAAGTGCACTAAAAAACAGGGCTATTGTCGAACTTCGAAATCAGCATGGGATAACTTGAAACAAGTCCATCAACCACGTGGTCCAGCACTGTTGCGCATTAGTTTAGGAGAAAAAGAAAGCACACTCACAGAAAAAAGCAGGTATTATCAACCAATTTCTGTTCAATCATAGCTGATTTTCAGGTTGATATTTTTCAACTCGGTAGATCAGGTTAACTGTTTAACCAGATACCTGATTTGTAAATTTAACACTGTAATCCTGTAAATTTTACCTGCAAATATACACTAGTCAACAATATTAAAGGAACAAATTTTTTTTCAATTTTTGTTAGCGTTTTTTGAAGAGCTGTATCTTTGTGACGAGTGGTCGTATTGAGTTGAAATAAAAAGCATTTTACAGCTTTATGTTTTTTGTTTCGAGATTTGTTTGCGAACAAATTTTTTTGAAGTACCGTTATTGCGTTATTGCAAAAAATGAGACAAGACAACTAAATTATTTTTTTTTTATTTTTTTTGAAGGTCCTCATTTCTATGGATAATTTTTTTTGAGTCAATTAAATGTCATGATCAGATACCTTGTTTATTCAGCTTCAATTCAATTTTTTTGTTGTTGTCGTACGATTTTTTTTGACATGGTTTATCTGACTTTGAATGAAAAAAGATACTTTTAGCCTTGATTACCAATATCTCAGCAAGTAATGATGTTATAAAAATTTCAAAGACAGTTTTGGAAATTTGAAAAAGCGTTTTACAAGATTTTTTTATGATTTTAAAGAAATTATTTTTTTTTACCGTTCACCGTTAGTTTAAAAAAAGTACTAAAAACCGACGTTTTGTGGTCTTTTCGTAAATCTTTTTTTTTTTGCAAATATTGATTGCATGGCTTGCGATGGTATGCAAATTTATAGACTTTTAAATCATCAATATTCTTGTAAATTTTCAAATTGATTCATCGAACCGTTTTTCCTCACCAAAACTTCAAAGTCTTACAAGCCAGGTAAGGGAACAAATTGTGGTGTTCCTAAACAATGCGAAGTTGTCATCAAAATGACAAGAAAACCACAATTCCAGTGGATTTTTTTCACAGTTTTGCATTAGTTAGATACTTTTTTGAATTGAAATGAAATAAAAAGTACATTAAACAAAAAAATAAAAAAAATTAATTTAAAAAAATTTTCAAACAAAAAAACTTGATTTTTTTAATTTTTTTTTTTTTTGAAAAATGTAATTTTTTTTCATTTCCATTCAAAAAAGTATCTAACTAATGCAAAACTGTGAAAAAAATCCACTGGAATTGCGGTTTTCTTGTCATTTTGATGACAACTTCGCATTGTTTAGGAACACCACAATTTGTTCCTTTACCTGGCTTGTAAGACTTTGAAGTTTTGGTGAGGAAAAACGGTTCGATGAATCAATTTGAAAATTTACAAGAATATTGATGATTTAAAAGTCTATAAATTTGCATACCATCGCAAGCCATGCAATCAATATTTGCAAAAAAAAAAAAGATTTACGAAAAGACCACAAAACGTCGGTTTTTAGTACTTTTTTTAAACTAACGGTGAACGGTAAAAAAAAATAATTTCTACAAAATCATAAAAAAATCTTGTAAAACGCTTTTTCAAATTTCCAAAACTGTCTTTGAAATTTTTATAACATCATTACTTGCTGAGATATTGGTAATCAAGGCTAAAAGTATCTTTTTTCATTCAAAGTCAGATAAACCATGTCAAAAAAAATCGTACGACAACAACAAAAAAATTGAATTGAAGCTGAATAAACAAGGTATCTGATCATGACATTTAATTGACTCAAAAAAAATTATCCATGGAAATGAGGACCTTCAAAAAAAATAAAAAAAAATAATTTAGTTGTCTCGTCTCATTTTTTGCAATAACGCAATAACGGTACTTCAAAAAAATTTGTTTGCAAACAAATCTCGAAACAAAAAACATAAAGCTGTAAAATGCGTTTTATTTCAACTCAATACGACCACTCGTCACAAAGATACAGCTCTTCAAAAAACGCTAACAAAAATTGAAAAAAAATGTGTTCCTTTAATATTGTTGACTAGTGTAGTTAATTTAACATGACACAATATTTAATGCCTTGTAAATTTAACATGAAAATCTGGTTAGTTTAACCTGAAAACCTATAGTTAATTTAACAGGTCTCAATGTTATATCAACCCTGTATCTAATGGATTAACACGACTGGAACGCTGCCACTATAATGACAAAAAGAATGAATTTGTACATTCTTTTGTTATTGCTTTTGTCATTATACTGGCAGTTTTCCATTCATGTAAATCCAACATAAGCCATGAATCTATACGTCCAAGAGCCGTCTCTTGCGCTGCCTAGCCTATCGCTCAACTCGTTAAGCATTATTCTGAAAGTACATATAGAAATTTATTATTTATATATTTTAATTTAAAAATAATCTGTGATACTTACTTCAGTTTTGAACTGGGAACCTTTCACACACGGAGATAGCACTCATCCACTGGGCCAATTCACTACACAAAATACTGGTGCCAAATATCAAAATCTATGTTGAAACTCATTGCATGGCTTGTGTGTGTGTTTTAACACTAGTTTCACGTTTAAATGAACTGGCAGAGTGCTACTTTAACAGGAAGCCAAGTTAGATTCAAATAATTTTATTTGAATGGCCTGTGTGTGTGCGTTTCAACACTAATGTCACGTTTAAAGGAACTGGCGGAGTGCTTCTTTAACAGGAGGCCAGGTTAAATTGAAATCGTTTTACTAAAATTGTCTGTGTGTGTACGTCTCAGCACTGGTGTCACGTTGGAGTGAATTGGCAGAGTGCTTTTTTAACATGAGGTCAGGTAAAATACAACAGGTAAAAATAACCACATAAAATGTTAATTCAACATGATATGTGGTAAAACAGAAATTGGTAACGTACAGTGTTAGAAAAACACGACCTTGGTTAAAATTAACACTATATTCTTGTTAAACTTTCTTGCTTACAAGAATTTAGTGTTAAAATAACAGGTTTTCTTCTTAAATCAGCCTGAATATGACAAGAAAGTCCACCAGGTTGATTTTACACTGAATAAAAGGTTACTAAAATCAGGTAAATTTCTGAAATGTCAGTAACTTTGTATGGGATTGTGCACCTCGTGAACTCAACAAGGCCCAGGTTAATTATTTACCTGACGTTTTTCTCTGAGTGCATGTCGGAGTTTATAAATCGTTTCACAAGTGTTGTGGAAAAGCCTAGTGAGATAGATTTTTCAATTAACTCGTTATTATTTTGCTCTCCAGTCTTCCGAAATCTTTAGATAACTTTGTTGTAGCCATGGAATCGCGCGATGACTTGCCAAAGATGAGTTGCCTGAAAGTCAAGCTCTTAGAAGAGGGGGATCGGTGACTAGAAAAAGGGGAAGCAGTTGGAAAGGATGAAGAGGTTTTTGATCGGCAGGCGTATGTAGCGCGATCGGAGCAAAATAAAAAATGTAGGTCTAAAAAGAGGTCGATAGGAAAGTATTTTAGCTGCGGTAAGAGGGGACATTTCGCTGCAAATTGTCCAGATGGAAAAAAACGTTATGGTAATAAACCAGTTGCTTCTTTTTCCATGCTTTCGGCATCACACAACCATATTCTTGGTCCGCAATGTTGGTGCATTGATAGCGGTGCAACCTCTCATATATGCTGCAATGAAAAGTTATTTACAACTATGCGCTGGTGCAAAGAGAAAATTAAGCTAGCAGGTGACAATTACATAACTGCCATCGGTATCGGTACCGTTGTTCTTAATACGGAATTGTGAGCTGAGGTTTCAAAATGTGCTGTTTGTTCCAAATCTGAAGTCAAATTTTATATCTGTAAGTAAAGCAATTGAGATCGGTTGCAGCGTTGAGTTTACGGAGAAGTGTGCCAAAATCAAACAGAAAGGTGAAACTATTTTATATGTAGTCTGGATAATGACTTGTTTGTCTTCAAGTGTCACTAAATCGAGACCCTATTTGCATGTAATTCAAACCTTACAAACTAACAAAACTGGCATAATAGGTATGGATACCTTAATGTAAAAAGTTTGAATAAAGTTTATGCAAACAAGATGGTCAAAGGGCTGTTCCAGACAATTTCCAATGTAAGATTTGCATGAAGGGGAAAATATGTGTCAAACCTTTTCCAAACGAGTCCTTAACGAAATCAAAAGACGTATTGGAACTCGTTCATACTGATGTGTGTGTTCCTATGAGAAAAGTGTCTCTAGGAGGAGCCAGGTACTTCGTCACGTTCATTGACGATATGTCACGAAAATTTTTTGTTTATTTTATAAAGACAAAAGATCAAGTGTTGGGGGTCTTTCAAAAGTTCAAGTCAATAGTAGAGCGTGAGACAGGGAAATATATTAAAACTATACGCAGTGATAACAGGTCCCAGTAGGTACTGCAGCCACGTTTTTACAAATTTTCTTGAAAAGTCTGGGATATCGCGTCAATTTTCTGTAGCGTACACTCCAGAGCAAAATGGCGTCGCAGAAAGGGCCAATAGGACTATTGTCGAGATGGCAAGATGCATGCTTATGCAATCCGAACTAAATGAATGTTTATGGGCTGAGGCGGTCAACACGGCTGTGTATCTTAGAAATAGATGCCCTACGAAAATTTTAACCAATATTACACCACAAGAAGTTTGGAGCAATCGAAAGCCAGATGTTGGACATCTCAGGGTTTTTGGATGCACAGCTATAGCATTAAACAAATCCAAATAGCTCTCTAAATTTCAGCCAAAGGGAGAGGAGTATTTCATGGTGGGATATTCACCTACTTCAAAGGCGTATCGACTTTTTGATAAGTCTAATAGGAAAGTAATTGAGCGGAGAGATGTCTCATTCATAGAAGGTGATTGTACTTTCGATAATTTTATAGACATGGGGAGTTTTGCATTGGTAGATCAGGAGGACATTGAAACCGAAGAGGAGGCGCACAAAAAGACGGAGCAGCAGGTTGAGGAGCAGGCTAATCAGCAACTAAAGCATAAGAGGGAACATACAAACGAAGAGGAGCAAGATGGAGTACGTGGGCTGGGCAGATGCACAACGAAGAGCAGGAAAAGTTTTTGGAGCAAAAGAAGCAGCTGGAAAACGAGACAAGTAAGACCGAAAATTTAAAGGAGGTGAATTCATCGAAGCCAAGGAGGTATCCGAAACGAAAGAGGTCAGCTACAAGCAGCGAGGAAGAATGTGAGAAAACCCCAACGTTTGGTAAAGGAAGACCAAAAATTATTAGAACTGGAAAGCCAGGAAGGCCTAAGAAGCAGTATAATGTGTTAAGTATTATAGACACCACACAAAATATTGTTATTCCACAATGAAAGAGGCTTTGTCATTACCTGAATGTTCAATGTGGAAGGATGCAGTTAATGAAGAATACCAGTGTTTGATATCCAACAATACATGGGATTTGGTAGAAAATTGGATTTCAGTGCAGTAGTGAATCCTGTGTATATGTTGCGAATAGTGAAGGTGACTTAAGGATTATCGCAGTGTATGTTGATGACTTAATTTTAGCTGGTGTCGTTGACAATGGTGTCTTGCATCACTTCCTTGGATTTGAGATAAGTCGCGAGGGAATAAATGGCCCAATTTCAATTTGCCAAAGTCAACTTATACTAAATCTACTTCGAGAAACGGGCATGGTGGAATGTAGACAAAATTAGACGCCACTGGAAGCTGGTCAACAGTTTGGGTGTAAGAACGAGAACTGTAAGCGGACAAATCGAGAGCAGTACCAACCAATAATTGGTTCGTTGACGCACGGAAAGAATTGAAAAATCACCAATTGAAAAATTTGCAGTTGCAATTTACGAATCATGTTGCATTTACGAATCAGTCAAAACGTGGCAATTTACAAAATTTGTTTCTTCGTGATTTGCAATTAAAATCCCTGATTCAAGTTTGTACTTTTCATAGCAAAATACAACTGTTTTGGCGTAATTTACTCTCCAAAAGCATAATTTCACAAACAGAATTTCAAAATATTGAATTGCGATAAATATTTAGTAATTAACATTGCACAATCACTGAATTACGTTTTTTTTTGTCGTAATTTGCAGCTCCATGAAAATATTTGCAAATCACCAACAAAAAATTCCTAAATCACGACTTTCTTGTCGCAATTTACTTCTCGAAGAAATAAAGCACCACGACATGGCAGGTATCTAATCATCAATGTGTGACACCAACGATCTGTAATGCAAATTGGCTTGGGTGGTTGCATGCTCGCTCCGCAACTGGAGGGTTGCAGTTCAAATCCAAGTAGAGTAAGCGTAAAGTATTTATTTCAAATAAATTAAATTAAATGTGTATGCCTGCAAAATGAAGGGTAGAGCAGGATTGATCTTTCCTCCAAGTTGCAATATCACGAAATAAAAGTAGTGATCACAAATCTTTTTTGCAAATTTACAAATTGTGCAATTGAGGAATATTTGGATCAAATTGCGATTTGTTGTTAGCAAATTTTGTTTTCTCTCGATAAAATAATTGATACTTAAAGAGGGTTGATTTACGATTTTTGAGTATCAATATCTTTATTTTGCTCAGTTTTGCAAATTGCAAACAAATAGTCGTAATTTACGAAATCCCGAGCCAAGGTATAAATCGGGATTCATTTTTCGTAATTTGCAGCTCATTTTTCGTGATATGATCCAAGAATTCTTTCCGTGGTGTATTTGGCGATATCGACAAGGCCAGATAAAGTTCAGTCAGTGAACAAACTGGCGCGTTTTAATGCGGACCCTCATGAAGAGCACTTCACAGCAGTCAAGCATCTGTTGAGGTACTTAAACTGTACTATTAAATATAAACTGCGTTATTTTTCAACAGGTGGTAAACAACTAGAAGGTTTTGTTGACGCTGACTGGGGTGGTGACGTGTCAGATAGAAAGTCATACACTGGCTGCGCTTTCATACTTAGTGGTGCTGCCATATCTTGGGAGTCAAAGAAGCAATCTACCGTGGCCTTAAGCAGCACTGAGGCTGAATACATGGCTCTCTCGGCTTCGGCAAAAGAGGCTGTATATCTGAAAAGGCTGGTCTGTGAACTTGGTGGTGCCGAGTTTGCTTCATCGTATATAACAATACATGGAGACAACTTGAGTGCTCAGCAGCTGGTTAAGAATCCAGTTCATCGCCCACGTAGTAAACACATCGACATCAGATATCACCATATCAGAGAAGTCTACAGTAGGGGCGATATAAACATAAAATACGTTCCAACTGATGAAATGTTAGCTGATATTTTAACTAAAAATCTACAAAAAGTAAAACATCATAAATTTGCTAAGCTATTAGGACTTTCATTTTAGAAACGTTAAGTCTAATCTTTTATATGCATTTTTGAATTTAATTGAACTATGGATTTTGTAAAATATTGTAAAGTTAATTAAAGTTTTCACGTTGAGGGAAAGTGTTAAAGAGCTATTGTGAATATGCCTTATTATGGTTTCGTTATCTTTTCCTTATCAACGTTCATACTTTCATGCTCATTTATTATACCACACATTTATACCAATCTGAAATCAGTCTCTAATAAACCTTTGAACTACTAACTTGTCGTTTACTTTAATTGCCGCTCATCACTCTACTTTATATTATAAGTATCCCAAATACGGAAGACGTAATCTATGAAAAATTTGTTGTAAAACCATTAATAAAGAACAAAAAATACGTTAATAAAATCATGCAAGAAAATATTTTAGAAAGAAATAATATTATGTTTGGAATTATAGATAAATGTAAGACAATAAATGATATATCATTATGTAAGCAATCAAATATCATAGATTTAAGCAACGATAAATGTATATTTAATCTAATAGAAGGTAAAAACGCAACATGTAAAAGAACGAATAGCCAACATATCCCACAAATTGAAGAAATAGCACCAGGAATAATCCTCTTAAATAATTTTGACGGTAACATAGATTTCAACAACAATAGCCAATCACTTAACGGAACATATCTCATCAAATTCTTCAATGTCACATTAAAGATAATGAATCAACAGTAATATTGCAGAAGAAATATCCGAAATTCACGCATTACCTCCTTTGCTACATCCACTTTTAGATGATACAAAAATAGAAGAAATTCTATCACTCCAGGGGCCTATTTCATAAAACTATTAGTCTTGTAGTTGTAGACTTGTAGATACTAGCATTAAAATGTATGGAGTTGTACTTTTGTGTTCCATAAAGATTTTCCTACACTTGTAACTGGGCGAATTCAAGCTATTGAGAATTCATTAAGCTTCTACAAAACTACAAGTCCGTAACTAACGAGCAACGAAAATAAATAAATATTTGACTTTGTTGGAGCAGCAGCGAGAGTTCAATATTATATTTTATTTCTATGGAAAAGAAATTGATGGGGCTCCAATTAAAAGCCTTTTACTTGATTGTTAATGCTCGAATCTTCAAGGTAAAGATCTTTTTATACAGGAAAAAGAAAAGGTAAAATTTCTTTGAAAAAATATTGAGAGCTTAATTTGTGAACAGTACCTAATATTTAAGAGAAAAAAAGAATAAATGTAATAGTTTTTTGTTGGTATTATTAATTGTAAAAATAAGAATAAATGCACAATAATAGTTTTATTATTATTAGTATTATTAATTATAAAAATGAGGTAAACTGTCAGAATTTAATTTAATATGTATAATGCAAAAGGAGGACCGATAGAGACAGTGTGATCGACCTTTAAATAAAAATGTATTTTCAATATATGTGTTCGGGTTTCATCAATGCATCCACCAGAATTAGACCTACATTATCTACTCTCAGAAAATTGCACGACATTACACACATTGAAGGGCTTTAAAACTCCGTGCATATCAGCAACCCCATAGTATTTAGTACCATTACCTACTTAGTGCATTGTTTCAAAAAGCTGCTGTTTGGCTGAGGAAGCATGATTACATGATTTATCTATTACTTCTATTTTTATTTATATTTCATTCGCTGTTAAAAAGCTCAAAATATAGGTACTTACATATTCATATTCTGCACACAAAATTGATTTTATTAGTCTTCCTAGACTAATAAGAATTTCAATTGTAGCTACAAGTCCGTCACAAATATATTTTTGCGCAAATAGTTTTATGAAATAGAAAAATTCGCCGCAGTTGTAAATTTACTTGTAGCTACAAGTCTGGGATACCTACTTGTAGTTATTAGTCTGTTTGATTTCTTTATGAAACAGAAATTTTTTAATAATTTACAAACTACACGTGAATTCACAAATAATTATTAGTCTTGTAGTTTTATGAAATAGGGCCCAGCTCACCAAAGAACTTTACATGAACAATACAAAACACATCAATAAGATTCAATCAGAAAAAGAAGTTTCCTTTCAGCACCGGCGGCGGCGCACAGTGGAACGAAAAGCTGAAAAAGTGGACATCGTGGTGTTACTTTTGAATAAATGGATGGATTTTGATGATTTTTTCGCTATTGTGTTTGTTTAATACTATAGATTAATGAAACATTAAAAAATAATTCATAAAGCATACTATATTCCATATCTAGTAAAGTGCATTTGAAAAAAAATATCTAACATACCAAAAATAGAATTTTAAAGTTTACCATATATTGTTTTAAATTCTTAATACTAACATCTTTATTTAAAAAATTGTTTCTGAAATAATCAAGTAAACAAAATTTTCATTTGTTTTGTTGAGATCCATACACCCATTACCGAAAAATTTAAAAATCCTCAAAAATTTAATATATAAAAGTAAATATTAAAACAATTTTTATATCTGTTTTAACTATAGTTAAGCAAGGTAGATACTTATGAATGTATCCAATAATATGATTATATCGAATTTAAGATTTTTTTTATCAAAATGATGCACAATTTTGAAAATGAGCTTCTCTTCAACTGTTACATAAGACAAAATGATATTTTTCCTCTTAAGAACATTTCAAATACCCCTCTCTAGAATATTTATAAAAGTGGCATGTATTTATTATATAAATCTATGTTCATATGTACGTCCAATATACATTATATCGCTATTAAAAATCAATCAATTTCAAATATTGTTTCCCGATACAAACTGCTGAAAACTTACATAAATAATTTTAAATCCAAATAAAGAGCCTTAGAATTATATAATAGCATTAATTTTGTTTCACAAAATTTCTTTAAGAAAATTGTGGAAAATTAAGACATGTAATAGATAAATGAAAAACAAAAGGTTCAAGTAAATTTAAAAACAAAAGAATAGTATTCAAAATCAAAAATAAGCTTTATATGCTATTTTCACTCTCGATATCGCCTTTAGGATCTGATGGATTTCTCGGAGAAGAAAAGAGATACCGGAAAGATATGAAAGGAATTTAAAAGAAAAAATGTTGTTCCTCTAGAAACCGTTACACATTGTGTTCAAACAAGTAACCTCACGCTTTAACATAGGCTATATTAAAGCGCTGTTACGAAAACAGCGAAAAACGGGTATTTTCAATTTTCAAACGGTTATATCCCAGAAACGTGATGTGATAGAATTTTTCTGACTTCGGATTCGAGTTCAGCACACCTGAAAATACTGTAAAAGTATATTTTGGTTTCTGTTACAAAAAAAAAAAGACAGCTGAGCAATGACCAGTATAAAAGGTAGAGATTTTTTAAAGCTCATAGGTTAGTGGGGTCGGATCCGGTCGGATCCAATTCTTGTTAAATATTGCTCGCCGATAGCATAAAATTCCCTGAAGGTGAATTATAAAGCAGGCATATGCAAGCATTTTTTTAAAAGCTTGTTGGAAGTTCCAGATATTATTTTTTAAAAGCAACTGTAAAAACTGTTGTTTTCGAATGGACAAATCTTTAATTTGAATTTTTTTTTATTTAATTTTTTTAAACTAATCTTCCTTAGTCGAACAAAATTTGTTTCGTTGAGTTATCTCAAAAATTGAATGAAAAACTAGAAAAACAAAAAATATCTAATATCACATTTTTTTCGGCCTAGAAAAATAGTGTTAATTTAAGCCATTATTTCATGAAAACCGTTATGTTTACAAACAAAAATTTTATAGCTTATGAAAGAGTGGACAGTTTTCAAAACATCACATATAAGAACTATGTTCATATCACAACAAAAAAAAATCACCTCATGACCAGAAATTTGTACTGATCGTTCCACTGTGCGGCGGCGCCGACCGTACGAATCGTATTGTCCCCTGAGGAATTATTTGCTAGATATTGGCAATTTTGTGTTACTGTATTCCATGCATTTTTTGCTCCACATGCAACCTTAATATAAGAAAATATAGGAAATTAAGTGCTCTTTAAAAAAGTATAATATATCTAATTTTTTCTGTCAGATGATCAGGAGGCGAGATAAACGCTTAAAACCGTTTTTTTCTAAAAAAAATTTGACAGTTTTTCGATAATAACTTTTCATTGGAAAGTGATGACAAAAATGTTTGAAGCGTAAGTTTTTTAAAATCGTTCAGTCTACAAACTCAAACAAAAATTTTTACTCTACGTCCAATAGGAGCCGAGAAAATCGCATTAACGATTTTCAAAGCCTTTTTTCAAAATGGTGGGCAACGCAACATCCTTCACCAGCCAGACTACCCTCATGCGAATCTAAGATAATAGATTATTTTAAAACCAAAAATCTCCACCCAAATGGACTTATGAATTGAATACCTAAATCCACAATTCTTAAATCCACAAGAGCTTATGAATTAAATATTATTCAATTCATAAATCCCAAAGAGCTTATGAATTGAATACTTTTCAATTCACAAATCCCAAAGGGCTTATGAATTGAATATTTTTCAATTCACAAATCCCAAAGAGCTTATGAATTGAATATTTTTCAATTCGCAAATCCCAAAGAGCTTATGAATTGAATATTTTTCAATTTCCAAATCCCAAAGAGCTTATGAATTGAATTATATCCTTATTTGTGACCTTTTTAGTAATATAATAAATTCCTATGTGAGCTGGAGGTCCAGCTCACATAAGAATTCTTATGAATTGAATATTTTTCAATTCACAAATCCCAAAGAGCTTATGAATTGAATATTTTTCAATTCACAAATCAGAAACAGCTTCTGAATTAAAAATTTCTCAATTCACAAGTCGATTACTGATTTGTGAATTAAAGGAGGGCTTAAGCTAACAATTAGCTTAAGCTTTTGCAACCCTGCTTTAAAATGGCATTCAATCGTTAGTGCATATTTTGCATATTTTATGCAAAATGCATATTCTCAAAATAAATGCATATTTTCATAATACATGCATATTTTAAGTGCATATTTTCATATTTTTCGTGCATGTTTTTCAAAAAACTGTCGAATCGAAATTTAAGATTAAAATCCTGGGTCGATTAGTTGGTTTAAGAGATAATGCGTTAGGTGCCCCGACTCTACTCTAACTCAACCCTTTTGGTGTAGTTATAAAAAAAGACTATTTTTGAAAAAAAAAAAAAACAAAGGCTTTTCTACAATGAAAAGCGTAAATAATGTATTAAATCTGAGCAACAATAACGAAAGCTATTTCATTGAAATTTGTTGAAAAACACTCATTTTATTCTGTCAGTTGAAGTAAAACGTTTTTTTTTTCTTTTTACAAAAGTTTTCAAAGGCCAAGTAGGTAATGTTTTGTTTTTGAAAACTGTTAGTTTTCTTATTTACCTCTACGTATGTGAATGAAACATATGAAAGAGTGTAAGTTTAAGTTCATTTCTTTCATTTTTGAGAGATATGTATTGTTAACGTTTCTAAAAAAATATTGTTTGTTTTTTATTTAACTTTCGATGTTATCTTTATTTTGTTATTTGAGACTGAATTAAACTTTTATTAATAAAAACTGAAAGAAAAATTATTTTTCATTTTATTTTTCGGAAAAATGGTCATTTTAAGTGCATATTTTCCATTTTTTACTGCATATTTTCCATTTTTAAGGGCATATTTTAAGCGCATATTTCCGATTTTTAAGTGCATGAGAATCCTGGCCCTACGTTATCACGACCTCTTGGTCTTGTCGAGGACGGTCTGAGTTGTCTGAATGAGGATCTTGCTTCTATACAACGATGGTCTGTTGTAAATTTATTGCTTCTTAACCCAAAAAAGTCTTTACGAATCATAAAATTTCCTTTAAAACAGGGTTGCGAGTTTATGAATTAAAAAATCTGTAAGCTATAAGCTCTCTTGTGACTTGTGAATTAAAGAAGATTTAATTCGCAAGCTTTTTTTGATTTATGAATTAAAAAATATTCAATTCATGAGCAATTTGTGAATTGTGAATTGAAAAATATTCAATTCATAAGCTCTTTGGGATTTGTGAATTGAAAAATATTCAATTCATAAGCTCTTTGGGATTTGCAAATTGAAAAAAATTCAATTCATAAGCTCTTTGGGATTTGCGAATTGAAAAATATTCAATTCATAAGCTCTTTGGGATTTGTGAATTGAAAAATATTCAATTCATAAGCTCTTTGGGATTTGTGAATTGAAAAGTATTCAATTCATAAGCTCTTTGGGATTTATGAATTGAATAATATTTAATTCATAAGCTCTTGTGGATTTAAGAATTGTGGATTTAGGTATTCAATTCATAAGCCCATTTGGGTGGAGATTTTTGGTTTTAAAATAATCTATTATCTTAGATTCGCATGAGGGTAGTCTGGCTGGTGAGGGATGTTGCGTTGCCCGCCATTTTATAAAAGTCTTTGAAAATTGTTAGTGCCATTTTCTCGGCTCCTATTGGACGTAGAGTAAAAATTTTTGTTTGATTTTGTAGGCTGAACGATTTTAATAGAAAAAACGGTTTTAAGCGTTTATCTCGCCTCCTGTTCATCTGACAGAAAAAATTAGATATATTATACTTTTTTAAAGAGCACTTAATTTCCTATATTTTCTTATATTAAGGTTGCATGTGGAGCAAAAAATGCATGGAATACAGTAACACGTAATTGCCAATATCTAGCAAATAATTCCTCCAGGGGACAATACGATTCGTACAGTCGGCGCCGCCGTCGGTCGCCGCCGGTGCTGAAAAGAAATAATGGATTCTTGTAGAGGGACAAACGCAATACTTGTGCCTTATTACTTTAGAAGGGGAATATTTCCCACGGCAAGCGGTCTTAAGGACGCGGCAGGTTTATCTAAAATGGATCCCAAGAGTAATGATGCAGATTTGTTGGAAATAATCTAAGAATTCTAAATATCCAAATCTCAAAATCGTATCTGGTCCCATTATTGCCTTTCAGCACCGGCGGCGGCGCCGACCGTACGAATCGTATTGTCCCCTGAGGAATTATTTGCTAGATATTGGCAATTTTGTGTTACTGTATTCCATGCATTTTTTGCTCCACATGCAACCTTAATATAAGAAAATATAGGAAATTAAGTGCTCTTTAAAAAAGTATAATATATCTAATTTTTTCTGTCAGATGATCAGGAGGCGAGATAAACGCTTAAAACCGTTTTTTTCTAAAAAAAATTTGACAGTTTTTCGATAATAACTTTTCATTGGAAAGTGATGACAAAAATGTTTGAAGCGTAAGTTTTTTAAAATCGTTCAGTCTACAAACTCAAACAAAAATTTTTACTCTACGTCCAATAGGAGCCGAGAAAATCGCATTAACGATTTTCAAAGCCTTTTTTCAAAATGGTGGGCAACGCAACATCCTTCACCAGCCAGACTACCCTCATGCGAATCTAAGATAATAGATTATTTTAAAACCAAAAATCTCCACCCAAATGGACTTATGAATTGAATACCTAAATCCACAATTCTTAAATCCACAAGAGCTTATGAATTAAATATTATTCAATTCATAAATCCCAAAGAGCTTATGAATTGAATACTTTTCAATTCACAAATCCCAAAGGGCTTATGAATTGAATATTTTTCAATTCACAAATCCCAAAGAGCTTATGAATTGAATATTTTTCAATTCGCAAATCCCAAAGAGCTTATGAATTGAATATTTTTCAATTTCCAAATCCCAAAGAGCTTATGAATTGAATTATATCCTTATTTGTGACCTTTTTAGTAATATAATAAATTCCTATGTGAGCTGGAGGTCCAGCTCACATAAGAATTCTTATGAATTGAATATTTTTCAATTCACAAATCCCAAAGAGCTTATGAATTGAATATTTTTCAATTCACAAATCAGAAACAGCTTCTGAATTAAAAATTTCTCAATTCACAAGTCGATTACTGATTTGTGAATTAAAGGAGGGCTTAAGCTAACAATTAGCTTAAGCTTTTGCAACCCTGCTTTAAAATGGCATTCAATCGTTAGTGCATATTTTGCATATTTTATGCAAAATGCATATTCTCAAAATAAATGCATATTTTCATAATACATGCATATTTTAAGTGCATATTTTCATATTTTTCGTGCATGTTTTTCAAAAAACTGTCGAATCGAAATTTAAGATTAAAATCCTGGGTCGATTAGTTGGTTTAAGAGATAATGCGTTAGGTGCCCCGACTCTACTCTAACTCAACCCTTTTGGTGTAGTTATAAAAAAAGACTATTTTTGAAAAAAAAAAAAAACAAAGGCTTTTCTACAATGAAAAGCGTAAATAATGTATTAAATCTGAGCAACAATAACGAAAGCTATTTCATTGAAATTTGTTGAAAAACACTCATTTTATTCTGTCAGTTGAAGTAAAACGTTTTTTTTTTCTTTTTACAAAAGTTTTCAAAGGCCAAGTAGGTAATGTTTTGTTTTTGAAAACTGTTAGTTTTCTTATTTACCTCTACGTATGTGAATGAAACATATGAAAGAGTGTAAGTTTAAGTTCATTTCTTTCATTTTTGAGAGATATGTATTGTTAACGTTTCTAAAAAAATATTGTTTGTTTTTTTATTTAACTTTCGATGTTATCTTTATTTTGTTATTTGAGACTGAATTAAACTTTTATTAATAAAAACTGAAAGAAAAATTATTTTTCATTTTATTTTTCGGAAAAATGGTCATTTTAAGTGCATATTTTCCATTTTTTACTGCATATTTTCCATTTTTAAGGGCATATTTTAAGCGCATATTTCCGATTTTTAAGTGCATGAGAATCCTGGCCCTACGTTATCACGACCTCTTGGTCTTGTCGAGGACGGTCTGAGTTGTCTGAATGAGGATCTTGCTTCTATACAACGATGGTCTGTTGTAAATTTATTGCTTCTTAACCCAAAAAAGTCTTTACGAATCATAAAATTTCCTTTAAAACAGGGTTGCGAGTTTATGAATTAAAAAATCTGTAAGCTATAAGCTCTCTTGTGACTTGTGAATTAAAGAAGATTTAATTCGCAAGCTTTTTTTGATTTATGAATTAAAAAATATTCAATTCATGAGCAATTTGTGAATTGTGAATTGAAAAATATTCAATTCATAAGCTCTTTGGGATTTGTGAATTGAAAAATATTCAATTCATAAGCTCTTTGGGATTTGCAAATTGAAAAAAATTCAATTCATAAGCTCTTTGGGATTTGCGAATTGAAAAATATTCAATTCATAAGCTCTTTGGGATTTGTGAATTGAAAAATATTCAATTCATAAGCTCTTTGGGATTTGTGAATTGAAAAGTATTCAATTCATAAGCTCTTTGGGATTTATGAATTGAATAATATTTAATTCATAAGCTCTTGTGGATTTAAGAATTGTGGATTTAGGTATTCAATTCATAAGCCCATTTGGGTGGAGATTTTTGGTTTTAAAATAATCTATTATCTTAGATTCGCATGAGGGTAGTCTGGCTGGTGAGGGATGTTGCGTTGCCCGCCATTTTATAAAAGTCTTTGAAAATTGTTAGTGCCATTTTCTCGGCTCCTATTGGACGTAGAGTAAAAATTTTTGTTTGATTTTGTAGGCTGAACGATTTTAATAGAAAAAACGGTTTTAAGCGTTTATCTCGCCTCCTGTTCATCTGACAGAAAAAATTAGATATATTATACTTTTTTAAAGAGCACTTAATTTCCTATATTTTCTTATATTAAGGTTGCATGTGGAGCAAAAAATGCATGGAATACAGTAACACGTAATTGCCAATATCTAGCAAATAATTCCTCCAGGGGACAATACGATTCGTACAGTCGGCGCCGCCGTCGGTCGCCGCCGGTGCTGAAAAGAAATAATGGATTCTTGTAGAGGGACAAACGCAATACTTGTGCCTTATTACTTTAGAAGGGGAATATTTCCCACGGCAAGCGGTCTTAAGGACGCGGCAGGTTTATCTAAAATGGATCCCAAGAGTAATGATGCAGATTTGTTGGAAATAATCTAAGAATTCTAAATATCCAAATCTCAAAATCGTATCTGGTCCCATTATTGCCTTTCAGCACCGGCGGCGGCGCCGACCGTACGAATCGTATTGTCCCCTGAGGAATTATTTGCTAGATATTGGCAATTTTGTGTTACTGTATTCCATGCATTTTTTGCTCCACATGCAACCTTAATATAAGAAAATATAGGAAATTAAGTGCTCTTTAAAAAAGTATAATATATCTAATTTTTTCTGTCAGATGAACAGGAGGCGAGATAAACGCTTAAAAACGTTTTTTCTAAAAAAAATTTGATAGTTTTTCGACAATAACTTTTCATTGGAAAGTGATGACAAAAATGTTTGAAGCGTAAGTTTTTTAAAATCGTTCAGTCTACAAACTCAAACAAAAATTTTTACTCTACGTCCCATAGGAGCCGAGAAAATCGCATTAACGATTTTCAAAGCCTTTTTTCAAAATGGCGGGCAACGCAACATCCCTCACCAGCCAGACTACCCTCATGCGAATCTAAGATAATAGATTATTTTAAAACCAAAAATCTCCACCCAAATGGGCTTATGAATTGAATACCTAAATCCACAATTCTTAAATCCCAAAGAGCTTATGAATTGAATATTTTTCAATTCGCAAATCCCAAAGAGCTTATGAATTGAATATTTTTCAATTTGCAAATCCCAAAGAGCTTATGAATTGAATTATATCCTTATTCGTGACCTTTTTAGTAATTCCTATGTGAGCTGGAGGTCCAGCTCACATAGGAATTCTTATGAATTGAATATTTTTCAATTCACAAATCCCAAAGAGCTTATGAATTGAATATTTTTCAATTCACAAATCAGAAACAGCTTCTGAATTAAAAATTTCTCAATTCACAAGTCGATTACTGATTTGTGAATTAAAGGAGGGCTTAAGCTAACAATTAGCTTAAGCTTTTGCAACCCTGCTTTAAAATGGCATTCAATCGTTAGTGCATATTTTGCATATTTTATGCAAAATGCATATTCTCAAAATAAATGCATATTTTCATAATAAATGCATATTTTAAGTGCATATTTTCATATTTTTCGTGCATGTTTTTCAAAAAACTGTCGAATCGAAATTTAAGATTAAAATCCTGGGTCGATTAGTTGGTTTAAGAGATAATGCGTTAGGTGCCCCGACTCTACTCTAACTCAACCCTTTTGGTGTAGTTATAAAAAAAGACTATTTTTGAAAAAAAAACAAAGGCTTTTCTACAATGAAAAGCGTAAATAATGCATTAAATCTGAGCAACAATAACGAAAGCTATTTCATTGAAATTTGTTGAAAAACACTCATTTTATTCTGTCAGTTGAAGTAAAACGTTTTTTTTTTCTTTTTACAAAAGTTTTCAAAGGCCAAGTAGGTAATGTTTTGTTTATGAAAACTGTTAGTTTTCTTATTTACCTCTACGTATGTGAATGAAACATATGAAAGAGTGTAAGTTTAAGTTCATTTCTTTCATTTTTGAGAGATATGTATTGTTAACGTTTCTAAAAAAATATTGTTTGTTTTTTATTTAACTTTCGATGTTATCTTTATTTTGTTATTTGAGACTGAATTAAACTTTTATTAATAAAAACTGAAAGAAAAATTATTTTTCATTTTATTTTTCGGAAAAATGGTCATTTTAAGTGCATATTTTCCATTTTTTACTGCATATTTTCCATTTTTAAGGGCATATTTTAAGCGCATATTTCCGATTTTTAAGTGCATGAGAATCCTGGCCCTACGTTATCACGACCTCTTGGTCTTGTCGAGGACGGTCTGAGTTGTCTGAATGAGGATCTTGCTTCTATACAACGATGGTCTGATGTAAATTTATTGCTTCTTAACCCAAAAAAGTCTTCTAGTATGATCATATACAAACACCTACATAGTTCAAAGTGATAATTTTTGCCAATTTTGCTTAACAACAATATTATTCCTTTTACAAACTCTAATCGAAATCTTGGTGTTATTACTGATAGTACTCTAAGCTGGGACGATCATGTTAATTACATAGTTCGGAGGGTCTACAGAAGACTACGTTCTCTGTGGTACTCTAGCAACCTTACCCCACAAAATACTAGAAAACTTCTAGCGCTACCACTATTTACATATGGTTGTGAAGTCTTTGGGAAGCTGGACTCTAATAACTTTCGGAAATTAACTGTTGCATTCAACTCGGTCATAAGGTACATATATGGACTACGAAGGTACGATCATGCTTCCAATTTCCAAAAATTGTTATTGGGTTGCGATCTTCGGACCTATCTCGAGTACCAAAGTCTCTTGTTATTGATTCAAGTTATAAAGTGCCGCAGTCCAAACTATTTGTATGATTATCTCATTTTTGCCAGGTCTCAACGCACATTTAATCTTATTTTACCCAGGTCTAATCTCCTAACAACCAGTCGTCTGTTTCTCTGTCACACCGTTAAAATCTATAATTCCCTGCCACATCAAATCATAGAATCTATTCTTAGAGATAGTTCAAACATTGTCAAAAAAGCTTATTTAAGTATCTGCCTGAGTCCACATAGAAGCGATCAACTCTTATAGTTTAACTTTTTTTTTTTTCTTTGTTAATATAAAATCTATTCATTTTTTTAAATTTAATTTATTATATTTTATTTTTCTAATAATTTTTCATTACGCTTTTCTATTTTTTAAATAAAATCCCTTAATTTATCATCATCATCATCATCATCATCATCATCATCATCATCATCATCATCATCATCATATACATAAAATCGTAACTCGATATACGCGCTGTCCTCGCATCACGCAGAAACTATTGGGTATTTCGCGATATGTTTTTTATAATTCGTTTTTATTAGGTCAGTGGTCATTATGGGATATATTTTATAAAAATTCAAGCTTAAGAAGGTATTCAAATGCATCTTAATCATTAAAAATTCACTCAAATATGAATATAAAACATAAACAATTTCTGCTTCGTTGGGAAATATGTATGTACAGGGCCGGACAAGCTATACGTGCAAGCGGTGCAAATGCACAGGGCGCCTTGAGCAAGTATAAAAAAAAGGCACAACCACTACCTGATTATTTTTTTAAATTCAATTCTTTTTAATAGCTCAAATGGCTGAGCGATCAGAGCAGAGCTCCGAGCAGATTATGATAAGATTCCTCAGATTTAATTATGAAACACACTTGAGCATTTAACTGTCATTTGTCATTTTGGTGTGTTTGTAACGTGAAACGTGAGCGTCCGTTTGTTTAAGAGCGCGCAGAATGAAAGAAAGCTTGATGCATTTGAGTCTCTTTTGATTTTCAAAACTAAGAATTTAATGAATAGTGACATTCTGTCTCCCTTATTCTCATTAATTTAAAGCATAATTGCCCTTGTATACCCATATATTTAGGTCTTTTTGTTTTGTCTTGTTATTTTGTTTTAGTGTCGAGTTTCGCTGATGATGAGCTGCATGTCAGTTCGAAATGCATTCGATTTTTAAAATTTGCAAATAAAAATACGTTACGTTTGAAAATTTATTAAAACTTCGTGTTTTTATTGTACCTACTTTTTCTATTTTTTGTAGTCAATAAAGGAAGTGTCTCTCTCTTTTAGTAAACCTTGTATGCTCTGATGTGGAGGGCTCACACAGCTGAACCGAACCAAGTCAGAAAAAGAAAATTCAAAGATAATAAAGGCTTATTAAATAAACTGCTATTAATTAATGAATATTTTACTCGTAAAAAGGAAAAATCTAAAGTTTATTCTCTTGATTAAATTTTTATTGTAATAATCTTATGCTACATTTCCACATAGCGCTAATCTGAGATTTAATGAGATTAACCTTAAATCTCCTTTAAATCTCGTAGATTTACACAAATTTATTTCGTAAATCTTGAAGATTAGAAATTAATCTTGTTAAATCTTCCTAGGACAAATAGTTTTACAAATCGAACTAACCTATTTTTACATGGTGCTGAACGATTCATTTGAGAGTTGAGACTCGCATTCGGTTCTTCATTGTTTGACACGAATCAAACATTCTGTCTCATTCGCACTTCATAAGAAAAATTAAAACGCCATTTGCATTTTTGAAGATGCTGTCAAATTTAATCTTTTTTAAATCTTTTTGTGCGGTGGAAACACCAAAAAGATTTACTAAATCTAATCTGAGATAAACCTTTGGGGGAAACATAGCATTATTTAAAAATGAAAAACTTGAGTTGGAAAATATCCACAAAAATCTGAAAAAAAAAAAAAACAAAATATGACTTGGTTTGGTACAGCTCTGAGCCCTCCATATGTCTGAGCTAAAAAAGAAATATAGAATTTTTGTTTGACAGTTCCGTGATCTGATCTGAGTTTAAAAAGAAAAAGGCCAATTGATATCCCTTCTTATTCTGAATTTAAGGACCGATATTTATCATACACAGGCCATGAGAGCCATAGTGGCCTAACTGCAATTTTATTGAAATTGAGTTTATTACGAAATTTGAATCTGCATTTACTTCACAATACGTCATCATTATTTCCTTATTTTCGCTCTACTGTCTCTACTGGTCTCATATATCCACTATTCCAAAAATCAAAAATAAATCGATGCCTATTTTCCAACCCACAGTAAAAAACTTGATAGCAAAATCTTGGCAAAGTGCACGATTTTGTTCGCTTTCTGGGGATACCTCAGTCGCCTCTTGGTGATACTTCGTTAAGTAAACGCATATCAACGTCTACCCCTTTGTTAGTGAGAAAATGACTTCTTCCACCAATAATCGCAATTGAGGGGCGCTAATGATGAAACCTCTGCGCAGGGTGCTTATTAAGCTTGGGCCGGCCCTGTGTATGTATAATGTATTTAGTAGGTACCTATTTAAAAAAAATATTTTCAGTGTCAGAATTATTTAAATTTACGGTCGTAGATTTAATGTACATATATGTATGTACATATATGTATGAATTTGTATGTACAGACAATTATTTAATGCATTGAAGATTGAAAAATTGCATTGAACTGCATTTAGGTGAGTATATGTAGATGTTGTTATAGAAGTTGAATTTAATGGATGAAGTGTATTTTTTGGTTTGTTTTATCGGCTTCAGGTCAATAAATAAAACAGTAAAGTTTTAGCAATGCCTATGGATATCATCATGTTAATCAAAGGAGAAATCTTGATCTGAAGCCGGAAAACAAACCAATAAATATCTACACGTCAATCCAAAATGGTCAGCTTGCATTCACATGTACATGCACAGCATTTAAAAGATGAATAAAGAGAGTGGGCAAAAATTTATTGGAGCTGGTACAAAACTCAACACAAATGTGTCATACGTAGTCAAAAAGGTTGCTGCGTGTACCTACTTCATTTCATTATTCATCAACTAAGCTCTTAACCATGGAGTTTGAGAGATACTCGGCCTCAAAAAACCGAAAAGAACAAAAATACAACTCACCATTTGGAAATTGTCTTTCTAATCAACATCAATGTGTCGCATATCGTTGAAAGGGTCATTGCATGTACTTCATTTTGTTATGAAGCCGTTAAGTCCCTAGAGGTTGGCAATGGGGCTCGAGAGATATTCAGTTTCAACTCACCGAAAATAACAGTTTTTGATGCCAAACATCTTCCGAATCCCATGTCCTACAGCTCAACAGCCATTTAACAAAATGAAGTAGTAAAGTAGTAATAATTAACTGTATTTCATTATAGGTAAGTGTTACATAAAATGTTTATATTCAAAGGCGTATGATACTTTGATGTTGAGTAGGTCGACCAGCGCCAAGAAGAGTAATTGCATTAGTTTTCTATTCGCCGTTTTTGATGCCGAATATCTTTCAAATCCCACCACCTTCAATTTAACTATGAATGATACATTCGTGTGAACCACTTTGCCCATTTAAATTTTGATACAAATGTAGTCCATTATATGCCGTATTGAATAAAATGTAAGATGCTATTTTAATTATTTTTGGTTTTTAGAAGAACTTTCTACACACATTTATTATTGTGATTTGATTGTAGGCCAAAACGAGGAAAACAAATGTTTCAAAATTTAATCGCGGACAAAGTCGCGGGCATCGGCTAGTTTATACATATACTTATAAGTATTTAGATATTGTTATTTACCTACACAATTCACTTTTAATAATGGTTTTCCAACACTATTGGTTCCGAGGTTGAAAAAATTATTCATGAAATATTAAAATTGGAGTCGATGCAGAATTGCAACCTCTAAAACATTTCCAAAGTCCCCCAAAATCCCCGCATTGGCTTTTTGTGTAGATGCATTTGAAGAGGTGCAGACGGGGAGAGTTTGGAGGTCTATTAAACTAAAATATTTGTTTGGGTAAAACCTGATCATATGCTACATGTTTTAAGGGTAGTTTTTAACGCTGAGTCTAATGAAACCAAATTCAAAATGATACAACCACCCAAAAAGAAGTTATAGTCCTTTTTATGTAATGATGACTTTTTTTTCAGGTACAACAGGTAAAATATTACCGAAAACCCTTTGAAAATAACGGAATGTTAATGAAACTTGGAATGAATGTTTCATTTGTCATAGGAACTTAGAATCAAGAGAGTCCCTAAAAATATCCATGGTGAAAGGGTGTTTTTTTTAGGGGGAGGGGCAAGTGTAGAATGTTAACCCTAGCACCCACGAAAAAACTCTTACACTCATGAAATTCTCCAAAAATATATAATTTGTCATGGCAACCAAGAATCAAAATAGTCCTGATAAATATATTTGTTCTGGGGTTTTTTTTATTAAAGAAAGTGAAAATCTGGAAAGAAGTTGGAAGATTTGAGCCAAAATTCCGATTTGGTGTAATTGAGGTATATACACAAAGTATGGTATATGATTTAAGGGTATTTTTTAACGCTGAATCAAATAAAAGCAAAATTAAAATGATACAAGCACCCTTAACAAAGTTATGGGCCTTTTCAAGCAAAAATTAATTTTTTAAATCGTATTTATTTGAACAAGTCAAAAGTTAACAGCCACCAAAAACACTATTAGAACAAAGATATTTGTATGGACTATTTTGATTCTTGGTTGCCATGAAGAGTTTAATATTTTTGGCGAGTTTCATGAGTGTAAGAGTTTTTACGTGGGTGTTATGGTTAACATTCTTTGTTGCCCCTCCCCCTTAAAAAAAACACCCTTTCACAATGGAGATTTTTAGGGACTCTCTGGATTCTTAGTTCCTATGAAAAATAAAACATTCACTCCAAGTATCATTAACATATCGTTATTTTCAAAGGGTTTTCGGTAATATTTTACCTGTTGTACCTGAAAAAAAAGTCATCATTACATAAAAAGGACTATAACTTCTTTTTGGGTGGTTGTATCATTTTGAATTTGGTTTCATTAGATTCAGCGTTAAAAACTACCCTTAAAACATGTATCATATGATCAGGTTTTACCCAAACAAATATTTTAGTTTGATAGACCTCCAAATTCTCCCCGTCTGCACCTCTTCAAATGCATTTAATCAAAAAGCCAATGCAGGGATTTTGGGGGACTTTGGATATGTTATAGAGGTTGCAATTCTGCGTCGATTCCAATTTTAATATTTTATGAATTAATTTTTTCAAGGTTCCCCATATGATTTGTGCTATTTTTCCTGGTCTATATGCGTAATTTTAAAACACTCAGTCTCAATACGTTTTGTACCTTTTATTATTGAATAAATTGAAATTGAAAATTGAATGTTGGAGCGTACGAAATGTTTCAAAGAATTACTACAATTCCTGTATGTTAATCAGTGGTTTAGTATCATTTTCAGTGGCAGAGTTGTTATTTTAGTGTTGTGATGGTATACAGGCATCACAGTTTTGAAAAAAGCTCGCCCATAAGTCCTGTACTGACAATTTGCCCCCCCCCCTAGAATGTTAAGCTTCTACTTTTGTTCTGTACATTAATTTTATTTTAATGTTCAGGCAAAGATAATAAAGGGTCCGCCAAATAACTTTTTTTTTTTTTTGAAAATGCTATAAAAAAAAACTACTGAATATTTTCTCAAATTTCTTTTTTTATTTGAAAGTACAATCCTTTCGGTTAATAATGGAAAATAATTTCATTCAAATGGCTGCTTCGCTAAGTGGGCCTGCGATCGACTCAGAAAGGATGCCGATTTTGCCAAAAAAAAAATCATCTTTTCAGATGAAGCTCATTTTGATCTTGGCGGGTATGTAAACAAGCAAAACTGTCGCATTTGGGGCACAGAAAACCCGCACGCCATTGAAAAGCCGATACACCCAAAACGAGTCACTGTTTGGTGCGGATTTTGGTCCAGAGGCATAATTGGGCCATTTTTCTTCGAGTGGCCGTTACAGTCAATGGCGATCGTTATCGATGTTGAACGAATTTTTGTTCACAAAATTGAAAAGGAGGATATTGGCAACATTTGGTTTCAACAGGACGGCGCTACGCAGTGTTGCCAAATGAAAAAATATTGTCCCCCAGAAAAATTTAGAAACCCCCCAGATTTTCACATTTTGACAAAAAAAAACCCTAGATTTTTTCCAACTTCCAAATTTATTTTTTCTTTCAATACACATACAGTGGTGGACATGGAAATAGCACACATTTGTATTCATTTTGATTTTTTATTAAATTTGAATATAAAAACAGTTTTGGCTTAACTATATAATAAGTTAATGGATTTTTGAAAGCTTACACATTTTGTGATCTATAAAAAATCCATTTTTTTGTTTTTGATCTAGTCAAATGCTTCTATTTCTGAGTTCTGGGCTGAAATTGGCCTTGTGAAAAATGAATGCAACGAGTTCATGTTTTCATGTGGGTGCTTTTTCTATTCCTCGTTCTTCCGCAAACGTCCATCGGAAGAATTTTTTCTTATCAAAATATTATTAAAACAAAACCGAATGCAGGTGGACACGTGTTCTGCACTAATTGAAACTAAAAACCTAATTAAAAATTACTACTGTCACAGCTCTATTATTCAAAAAAGTCTTTGAATAGATATTTACCGAGTAAACCACTTGCCGATGAAGAAATTTTAGAGTAAGAAAAACATATGAATGTAATGTATGTACATATGAATGTAAATACAAAGAAAAGACTTGTGCCAAAGTTGCTATTCGTCCATAAGACTTATTTTAGAATAAAATTAAACCAATGAAATGTATAGGTATATTTAATTTATGTATTTAATAAAATATTTATTTTAATTGTTTGCGTTGTTTTATAATTTAAAAAAGTTCAGTACTATTTGGTCAGTACAATTTTTTTCCACTTTTCAGTACAATCGACAAAAGTCAATTTTCATCACTGCTCTGTCATAAAATCAGTTGGCTGAGGTGATTCCGGTGCATAAGCCGCGATCACATACATTCGCTTCCCCTGTTGGAGAGGAATGCACACGATGCACGCCTCTAACAGCCGAAATCTGCGCAGATCACTATTATATATAACTTTATGATTAATGCCTTTTCGTATGAAGATTGCGACGCCCCCCCCTTGAATGGAGTTGGGTCGATCTCTTCTAACGATATTGTAATTGTTGTTAGTCAACTTATGTTTCTGGTTCAGCTTACCCAGCGGCTCCATTAGCAATATTTGAGGCAATAAATTGCCTCACTCATTGCTATTGCCTTAAATAATGCTAATAGAGACGCTTTGTCAATGGCAATGGCAATATTGCCTAGAAGATGAGAGGCAATTATTGATTTCCATCTTCAAGGCAATAAATTGAGGAAAAATGGGATTCCCCGTAATTGTGAATGGCTTTTTTATTGATTTTTTCAATTAAATCGTAGAATATGAGAACGCACATGACAAAATATAGTGAATTCAAATTAAATTTTATTAAAAACAGGGGATTTGAACAGCATTTGCAGTCAAATATTTCTATACACACATTTTATAATTGAAATTGCCTGGCATTGAAATGCCCACCCAAGCAATAAATTGCCATTCCTATTCCAAATGCAATTGCCTCAAAAATTGCCAATGGAGCCACAGCGTTAGTTTCGCTGGCCATAAACACATCTGGACTTTGGTCTTTCAACAATTGGAATAGATTAGCTCTGCGTTCGGTCCTAATCAGTGAACTTACATTCACAGCAAGGATCCTTAGAGGCCTCTCCGACAGCGCGCCTTTAACCTCTAATTTGCGTTAAGCTAGGCAAAACAGAGTAGATATAGTCTACCCTATACGCCTGCTCCCTGATCTCTTTCTGAAGTCCTGTCAACTGGCCTTGAATTGCCAGCAACATGCTTCTAATTTCGGCCTGAGCGTCCGGAGCCCTAGGCACGAGGGCCGGTTGGGCAACCTTAGCTGCAGGCTGTACCGTGTTTCCCCTTCCTGCCGCCATTTGGGCGTAGGAAATTTGGGGATTGACGGGCGTTGTTGTGGGAGCCCGCATTGGGGGGTGTTTCTCAACTACTGTCTGCCTAGCCGCTTTGTTTATACGTATTTGCTGAAAAGCTGAGCAACCCCGATAGTTAGCAGGGTGCCCCTCCTTTCCGCAAAGTGCACATTTAAGCTGGGTCATGTAACCGACCCGTTCCTCTCCGAGCTTGCACTCTCCCTTAATGTGGTTCTCACCACACTTCACGCAGTGTGATTGCATTTCGCTTTTCGCAGTTTGCTGCAGCATGGCCGAACCTTTGGCAGCGCATGCATTGAAGCATGTCGCCGCGTCTCTTTAATTTATCCCAAGCTACAACCTGGTAGTTGAGGACGGAGATACTCCTCAAACTATCCAGTTTGCTGCTGGGCGAGAGCTGAACTAAGAAGAACGGCAAAGACCACTTCTCCCGTCTGGCTCTGACTGTAGAGAACGGCTTGACCCCGATAAACTCGAGATCGCCGCTCGCTTTTTCACGGAGCTCATCAAAGAGCACCTTTGGTTCCGTGCAGGAAGCTATGCCCTTCAAGAGGACCGTTTGGCATTTATCCACTTTGGGGGTAAAACTGAAGAACTCAGTCGTGGATTCCTTAAATAAATTTTTAATAATTTTATGTTGCGCCACTGTGGAGCAGTGAATCGCGTGCCTATCCTTACTTAATCTTTTAATAGTAAAATTTTGGCCTATGGCCGACTTACATAATTCAATGGTATCCTGTAACTCCATCTTGTAAGTATTGATGGGTGGCACCTTTTCCTTCTTGTTGTTTGTGGGCTGTGGCTGCTGCTGATCTTCGCTCTGCTGCTTCTCCTGCTGATGTTTCTGCTGCTGCTGGTTCTGCTGCTGTTGGTTCTGCTGCTGGTGGTTCTGCTGCTGCTGCTGCTGCTTATTTTTTGGATTTTTTTTTTGGTTCTTCTGTTGTTGTTGCTTTTGTTTTTGTTGCTGCTGTGGCTGTTCGGTTTGCAGCTGTTCTTGTGGCTGCTTCTGTTGTGGCAGCTGTTCTTGTTGCTGCTGTTCTGGCAAGTTTTGTTCTTGCTGGTGGGCTGCTGGTTGCCGCTCTTGATTTTGGGCCCCTTTCTGAGGCGCCTGTTGTGCTTTCGTTTGCTCGCGCTCCAGTAGTTCCCTTTCGCGGCGAGCTTCTTTGTTTAGATTTCAGCTTTAAAATCAGGGGCGTAAGGATGGCATTTAGGCGTTCCATCTCCCCTTGAATGGCACCAATCTGCTGTCTGATGGCCTTCTCGTCATCCTCATTTTGCTTTGGCGCCACGTCATCTTCGTCTGCGGACGCCTCTGGTGTGGAGAGATCGAGGATGTTACTTTCTCCCGTCGTCGTAAACATTCCTTCTCCCCCTTCGGACATGTACTCTATCTCTTCGTCGGAGTGTGAAGAGCTAAGTTGCCGATCTATATTGGCTGCTGCTGTTGCCATGGCTGATGCAGGCGCCCCTCCCCCCCAGCAGGCAGCTCTGCTGGAGTGGCGGTTGAGCGCCGATTCACCAAGCTCGGCGCACATCTAATTTTTCTTCTTCGCTTTGCGGTGATATCGGCTGATGCCGCCGTTGCTGTTGTTGTCATAGTTGCTGATGCCGCTGTGACATCTTTCGATGTACCCGCAACTGGTACCGCTGGACCTTTCGATCTTGTTGCTGGGCCACCTTTCGGTGCCCCCGCACTTTTCTGCTTTTCCATCTTCTTCTTGTCCCAATATATAATATTTTCTACCACCCTGCTGTGTAAAAAAGCAGATAAAATTTGTATCCCCGGCTGGGTTTCGAACCCGTGACCCTTAGGTTGATGGTCCGCCACCTCTTGCTCTGTGCTATTGCACTATTGAAAAATGGCTTGGCTAAAGTTTATTTTAACTTAAACACTCTGAATTTGTAAATTGTAATCACTGTGAAAGCCGAAAACGTATGCACACCTTCACATATCGAGATCGACTGATGATGATGTGTACCTGTATAGATAGACATCCAGTAACATTATTGTTGTTGGTAGCGATCTTTAAATAAAAGGAAGGTAGTAAGGATTTTCTTTTGTGTTTGTTTTTTGTGAGGAAGGTATATCTATGTACATTAGGGTGGTCCTTATATTGTTTTTTTTTTTTTTGAAAATCCAACTTGGATAGGCATCAAATGACTCTAAATAGAGAAAATCAAATTTCCTAATTTTTTCAGATTTTTATTTCGCCCCCTGGTCTCCCTTTTCTCACCTCAAGGTATAAATAATAATGGAGTTAGGGTGATTTTTATAACACGCCAAAAAAAATCAGAACTTATAGATTTCATTCAGACGAAAAAAAAATCGTATTGGAGGGGGGGTCTATTTCACCCCGTTCAGGCGGGAGGGGTCATTTTCTAAAAACTTGACCCAAAATAGAAAAAAATATTAAAAAACAACGGGACCACTTACAATGGCGTGCTATAGCTTTTTTTAAAGCCATGAATCCAGTCTCTAATATGTTTCTTAAATCAAGGTTTTTATTAGGTATAAATAGTTTCTGAAAAAAATAATTTTCAAACGTACAACATCATTATCAAATAAACAGAGAAGGAGGGATTTTCGCTCCTTTCACGTTTTATTTTTTTTCTCTCGAATTACTGCAGATATTCTAAATTTTTTTGTTGATTATTTTTCTTTAATCATCCCTTCAAAAGTTCTCATTCAAAAAATTTATTAACAAAAATTTAAAATTAAATAATAAAACGTTCACTTTTATTATGTTTTTATATGGGAATTCTCGAGCCAAATTATGGTAATAATCGAGCCAAAAAATTCGATTTTTTTTTTATTATTAAGTTTTGGGATGACTAAAGAATAAAAATCAACAAAAAAATTAAGAATAGCTGCAGTAATTCGAGAGAAAAATAAAATAAAACGTGAAAAGAGCGAAAATCCCATACAAATTTGTATGGGAAAAGTATGGGCTTAGAGCCACGTGTAACTGACATCGGACAAAATTTTTTTTGGCCAAATATTTTTTTTTTTGGGCATAAGCTTTTGATTTGGGGGGTGTCTGCTATTTAAAAACGATTTTGGGAAATAACGGACACCCTAATGTATATGTAGATATTTTGTTGAGAAAAAGACACTGATAAATAAATAAATAAATAAAATTCAACATCTCGAATAATTTTCTAGTGTTAAGGGTTTGTTATTCATCAGCAAAAAATATGTGAAAGATATTTTGATTAGTCAGGGGGGGGGGCAACTGCCCCCCTGCCCCTCCCCCCCCCCCCCCTTCCGTACGCCCTTGTAAAAAACTCATTTTTGGTAGTTTCTATGATGTACAACCTTTAAGTATTCAGCCAGCGATTTGACAAGAGAATGTTTGCATGTTTGCGTGAATGCAGATCAAATCTCTCAAACTAGAAAGATCTCATCTTTCGTCTTCAGATCTCATTTTTTTATGAATAAAACATGCAAAAATAGTAAAAGTGCAAATCTTTTCCCAAAAAGATCAAATCTTTTCAACAATGAAAAACGACATTAGAAAATGGTCTTAACGCGACACTAAATAGCATGTGTCTATAAATCAGGAAAAGTTAGAGAGCTGCATTAAAGTAAAACATTTGTTAACTAGTATCATGCTAGGGCCCTTAAGAAAGGCTGTCTATAATTTTGCGCCATTCATTTTGGACAGTTACATATACCCTTCTCAACAGTTTGGTTTTCGTGCACACCATAGTTCCGTCACCGGGCAGCAAGTTAATAGAATAACAAAACATGTCCGTACGAATTTCAACATACAAAAGTCAACCGGTCTTGTTGTATTATAGACATTGAGAAAGCATTTGATAGTGTTTGGCATAATAGTCTTCTATATAGATGATGGAATTGAATTTCCCAACATATATATGATTAAAATAGTCCAAAGTTTTTTGTCTTAAAGGTATTTCATGGTTTTAATCAACGGTGACTCGTCTGAAAAGTTTTCTGTCCCAGCAGGAGTTCCTCAGGGATCCTTATACAATATATATACGTCTGATATTTCCTTCATACCTTATTGCGAATCAGCCATATGTGCTGATGATACTGCTATTTTTTCATTTGATGCACCTACTTATACTATTAGTTTCAATATCGAAACTAATCTACAGTCAGCTCTGAATATTCTATTTAGTTTTTATAACGAATGGAAAATCAAAATTAATGCGTCAAAGTCGCATGCCATCTTTTTTACGAGAAAATGAAAAGCCTGCTTTCTTCCCAGTTCCATTGAATGGGGAACTTCAAGTAAATATCTGGGAATACATCTAGATAAAAAACTAACATTATTAATGAGCTCGTTCAAAAAACTATTACCAAAGTGAACAAAACCATACAAATTATGTATCCGTTGATAAACAGAAAATCGTTATTAAGTCATGTAAGTAAAATTATAATTTTCAAAGTAATTTTTCAGTCAATAATGCTGTATGGTTGTCCAATCTGGGGCCAATGTGCAAAATCTTATATTAAAAAGGTTCAAATATCACAAAACAAAGTACTAAAGATGATGTTAAAGCTTCCATGGAACTTCTCTACCAATGAATTACAGAACCTTGCCAATGTTGAATTTATTTCAGAAAGGATTTTAAAATCGAAAGAAAAATATAATACACGATGTCAAATGTCAGACAACGCACTCATAAATAGTGTAATAAATGTTAAGTATTCTTATTTCGTTTATTATTTGTTTTTCTCCAACCGAGTTCTGTAATTATGATTGTGAATTGTATTTCTGTTACTTTCTGGCAATTAAGACGGAATTCATTAATTAATCACTATTTATTAATTCATTTGTATGTATGTATGTATATAAATTTATTGGTTCATCCATTTGTTTATTTATTTATTTAATTGTTTATTTAATTATTTATTTATTTGTTAACTTATTTATTTAATCATTTATATAGACTTGTTTATTTCTTTATTTGTTGATTTAATTATTGCTTATTATATTAATTTATATATATATATATGCATATATATTTGTTTATCCATATTTATTTATGTATGTATTTATTTATTTATTTATATTTTCCTATGTTTAGACTTACTAACCTAACTTTAACATTCTAGCGGTGATACTTTATATACTAAACTTTCTCATTTAAGCCTAGTACGCTGCTGATGCGAAACGAAATTTTTAGTTGGTCTCCAACAAGACAAAGAAATGCTTACGAAAACGAAGTGGACAAATATTCATTGACAGTTGCACAAATTCAAAAAATAATAACAAATGCAAATGCAAGAAAATCACAAGCAGCCATGCTGTGATGCAAGAAACAACAAAAATAAACACGAAAAAACACAAATGTCATTTTGCGCCACAATAAATGGTCTGGATAATTAATTGTGTGCGAAAAAAGAATGTAGGCTTCTCCAAATAATCTGCTACAATTATGATTATCAATTCCGCTTAGGAACAGCGTACTGCAGAACGAAAAGTAGAACTAAATTTTTAGTTTATGGTTTCGTTGTCATTTTTGTATGGAATTTTTCGTTTCACATCAGCAGCGTACTAGACTTTAAGTTAAATTGTTTTCTTGTGATAAAACATAAATTGTCAAATTGGAGGTTTTATGACCTTTCCTGCTCAATATAATTCAAAACAAATCAATTTAAACACTTTTGATACTACTTTTTCAGAAGTAAGGTTGCAACACTAATATACCATAACTCTTTGTAAACAGGGCGATAGCAAGCAACTAATGTATTTTGTTTTTAACTGGTCAATAAAGAAACCTATTTGCCAAATAACAAATTATTTTATCTAGCACAAGGAACTTCACTATGCAAACACAAACACATACAGCGCTATTAATAAAAACGCTTATTCTACCTTTATTCCACGATTTTACTAAACCACGGAATAAGAGTTAAGCCATGGGTTAAAATTTCTCATTTAAAAAAAATGTATATTCGTGGAATAGTAAAGTGACTTTTACCGTACAAGGCCTGTTAAGTATCTTGAAATTTGTACCAAGTTTCGGAAGCTTGGGTTTTTTCCGTATGGGTTTTGACATCTTAAAATTTCAAGTAAACAAACACACCTAAGAATTTTCCTGTTTATGTCTATCTAAATTATTAGTAGGTATTTTGGTAAATTTAATTAAAAAAGAAAAAGAAGCGAGAGTTGGAGCAACAAAGACAAAGTAAGCTCATAAAAATAAACCAAACCATTTATAAATACCCTTTTGCTATATATTCTTCAGAACATAGTGAAATCATTGTGCATAGAAAAAAAATATTATTGAAAAGGTAAATCTTCTGATACCAACACCAATAAAAAAAACTAGTCTGGCTGCTTATTCCTTCGCTAAACCATCTGCTTCGGTGGCTTAGCATAGTAAACGTCACATAGCAGAGATTTTGTTTTATTAGTAACATTTTGCACTTAATACATGGAATAAGGCTAACCCTTCGCTATTCCACGTTTTTTAATTTGGCTGATATTGTCTAAGAGCCCACAGCAAATTTTTGGAGTGGAGGTATAACCAAAATCGGAGTATGAGGGATTATAGGTACATGTATCATTATATCAAATACCATAGTCTGGCAGGTTTTGTTTTCAGCCCTTGGGAGGGGTGAGGGGCTAAAAAGTGCTAGATCCCCTGATTTATTTTCAGGGTTATAACCTCTTTAATTCATTTTTGAAAAATCGGATATGATTCCCCGTCATTTTTTCTAAGCATAAACAACACAATTTTGACGGTCCGATTAATAAAACTCAAGATATAACCATTTTACGTGAACCTTATCATCCCTTTTTTGGAGATTTTCAGCAAATCAAAAAATCAACAAATAAAGTCTCCACAAAAACGCTAATAAGGTTTGCTTAAAAAGGTTAAATCATGGGTCCTATTTATCGGATCACAAAGATAAAAGTGTTGGGACTTAGGGAAAATGACAGAGCATGATTTCCTATTTTTTAAAAGTAAATTGAAGTGTCAATGACACCACCATATAAATAGGAAACCAAGCGGGTTTTAAACCCCCACCCCAACCAAAGGCTGAGAAAAAAACCTGCCAGACTTTCATATTCCATATCACGATACATGTACCTATAATCCCTCATACTCTGATTTTGGTTATACCTCCACTCCCAAAATTTGCTATTGGTCTAATACTGATTTAAACTTCTTGAATTTTTTGTTTGATTTTGAGTCAAAAGAACCTTGAAGGAAAATAAAATTTCAAATTAATTATTTTTTTTTTTTCAGACATCTTTTATTCAGACATCTTAAGATTTTCAAAATATTGGTTTGAAAATTAAATAATATTCACGAGCGTGGGATAGGACCCTTTTTAAAATTAAATTTGTTTGGACAGGACCTCAACCGGAAGTATTTAAAATATCGGATGATTTTTTTTTTATTTATAAAATGTCAGTAGAGATAGGCTCAAGTTTTCTTTTTAAATATCCTTTTGTTCAATTTTTGAAGCACAAACAAAAGCTCTTGAAAAAAAGAGGTTTTTAGAAAGTCTACCATTTTGCTAGTTTTCAAAGTCCTTTGTAGAGAAATCTATAGTACGAGTACCTCTACTTACATCAAATAGTACCTACTCATAAAAATCTTCAAGATGTCATCATTAGTTTTTTTTTAATGGACTCTTCATTTACTTTTAAGATTTGAGGAGGTATTATATTTTTATAAATTTAGATCAAGTTCTTCCAAGGACAGAGGTGTAAGGAAAAAGCGTTGAACAAATTTTACGACATTGATAAAAATAACACAGAAGCTGTACAGAAAAGCGGGATGTTTTTTCTGTATCAAAACGAACAAATCTGGTAGGACTACCTCAAAAAGAATAAAGCCTATTAGAAAAAGACCCTTAAGAAAAATGTACCCCATTTTATTGGGGTCATCATTGTTTTGACTATAAAATATAGATAAACAGTCTGCCGTCCTAAGAAAAAAGGGCGCAAACGCCAAAATTCCAAAATTGAGTTAGTACCATGATTGCAACAGTTAAATAATATATTATATTCGTGTTAAGCCAAAAATGCATATTTTTAACTGCAAATGGGTAAAAATCACAAACACAAATTTTAATTCAGGTTTTAAGCAAATTGCTTATGTGCCTATACTAGACCTAAAAGTCGCAAGTTCATTTTTGTAAGGCATCACCAAAATTACTATAACTTATACGCATAGAAAAACAACATCATTTTTTCTAATAAGAAATCGTTCTTTAAAATATTCAACTTTATTCAATTTGAAGGCGAGAAAAGCAAAATCACTAAAATGCATTTATTTCTAAACTACTAAAATGGAGATACCCCCTTTTTCTTTAGGACGGCAGAGTAGGTAACCCTATCGATATTTTGCTGAGATTTGCAGTAATTTATAATGCTCACCACCTCTTAATCCCTGTAGGAGCTTTAAAATAAAAATAGCTTATTGAAAGCCATTATTTTAGTTAGTTAGGGAGTTTAAACTTTAACCCCCATGTTAATAAACGGCGGATAACAACGTCCTAGCATTTATACATCTGTTAACTTGTAATTCTTATTAGTTAGTTAGGGAGTTTAAACTTTAACCCCCATGTTAATAAACGGCGGATAACAACGTCCTAGCATTTATACATCTGTTAACTTGGAATTCTTATTAACAAATGTGTAATAGTCTGTTACGTGTATGAATGTGACACATGTGTTAGAAATCACCACAATTTGATGAAGTAGTAAATTTGGTGAAGTGATAAATACTGGAAAGATATCATATCTTTTTTAATAAGAAAAGTTATCAAACGGACAAGTTGTCTATGCGTGTGCAACCAAGCGGGTTTTAAACCCCCACCCCAACCAAAGGCTGAGAAAAAAACCTGCCAGACTTTCATATTCCATATCACGATACATGTACCTATAATCCCTCATACTCTGATTTTGGTTATACCTCCACTCCCAAAATTTGCTATTGGTCTAATACTGATTTAAACTTCTTGAATTTTTTGTTTGATTTTGAGTCAAAAGAACCTTGAAGGAAAATAAAATTTCAAATTAATTATTTTTTTTTTTTCAGACATCTTTTATTCAGACATCTTAAGATTTTCAAAATATTGGTTTGAAAATTAAATAATATTCACGAGCGTGGGATAGGACCCTTTTTAAAATTAAATTTGTTTGGACAGGACCTCAACCGGAAGTATTTAAAATATCGGATGATTTTTTTTTTATTTATAAAATGTCAGTAGAGATAGGCTCAAGTTTTCTTTTTAAATATCCTTTTGTTCAATTTTTGAAGCACAAACAAAAGCTCTTGAAAAAAAGAGGTTTTTAGAAAGTCTACCATTTTGCTAGTTTTCAAAGTCCTTTGTAGAGAAATCTATAGTACGAGTACCTCTACTTACATCAAATAGTACCTACTCATAAAAATCTTCAAGATGTCATCATTAGTTTTTTTTTAATGGACTCTTCATTTACTTTTAAGATTTGAGGAGGTATTATATTTTTATAAATTTAGATCAAGTTCTTCCAAGGACAGAGGTGTAAGGAAAAAGCGTTGAACAAATTTTACGACATTGATAAAAATAACACAGAAGCTGTATAGAAAAGCGGGATGTTTTTTCTGTATCAAAACGAACAAATCTGGTAGGACTACCTCAAAAAGAATAAAGCCTATTAGAAAAAGACCCTTAAGAAAAATGTACCCCATTTTATTGGGGTCATCATTGTTTTGACTATAAAATATAGATAAACAGTCTGCCGTCCTAAGAAAAAAGGGCGCAAACGCCAAAATTCCAAAATTGAGTTAGTACCATGATTGCAACAGTTAAATAATATATTATATTCGTGTTAAGCCAAAAATGCATATTTTTAACTGCAAATGGGTAAAAATCACAAACACAAATTTTAATTCAGGTTTTAAGCAAATTGCTTATGTGCCTATACTAGACCTAAAAGTCGCAAGTTCATTTTTGTAAGGCATCACCAAAATTACTATAACTTATACGCATAGAAAAACAACATCATTTTTTCTAATAAGAAATCGTTCTTTAAAATATTCAACTTTATTCAATTTGAAGGCGAGAAAAGCAAAATCACTAAAATGCATTTATTTCTAAACTACTAAAATGGAGATACCCCCTTTTTCTTTAGGACGGCAGAGTAGGTAACCCTATCGATATTTTGCTGAGATTTGCAGTAATTTATAATGCTCACCACCTCTTAATCCCTGTAGGAGCTTTAAAATAAAAATAGCTTATTGAAAGCCATTATTTTAGTTAGTTAGGGAGTTTAAACTTTAACCCCCATGTTAATAAACGGCGGATAACAACGTCCTAGCATTTATACATCTGTTAACTTGTAATTCTTATTAGTTAGTTAGGGAGTTTAAACTTTAACCCCCATGTTAATAAACGGCGGATAACAACGTCCTAGCATTTATACATCTGTTAACTTGGAATTCTTATTAACAAATGTGTAATAGTCTGTTACGTGTATGAATGTGACACATGTGTTAGAAATCACCACAATTTGATGAAGTAGTAAATTTGGTGAAGTGATAAATACTGGAAAGATATCATATCTTTTTTAATAAGAAAAGTTATCAAACGGACAAGTTGTCTATGCGTGTGCCATCAGTAAACATGTGTGTTAGGGAGCGGAAAGCAGGTTTTTATGAATAACTGATGTAAGGAAATGTGCTGCAATCCATTTCTGAGCAATTTAATTTAAGAAGGCACATTTCAGTTATACACGTGCACTCTGACCTTGATCTGCTTCTTAAAGTATATTTGAAGTCCACTTTTTGAAAAAAAAAGACTAAACTAATGATGACATCTTATAGATTTTTATAGGTACTCACTTTCTGCTGTAGTAAACTTCTCTTCACATATGATTTTGAAAACACACAAAATAGCACACCTACAAAAACTTTTTTCCAAAAGTTTTTTTTTGCTTCAAAAACTAAAGAAAGCCATTTGAAAAAGGAAAACTTGTGCCCAGTCCCAGTAGTCCGGGAGCCGACCGTAAGATTACCTCTCTCATCGCGGCGCGGCCACTCAAAAATTGGATGCCAACACACAGTCCAATGTCACACTTGTGCAAATTATTTTCTTTTCGAACTTTATATAAATGATGATGTCTGAATAAAAAGCAAAAATCATTTCCAATTATTATGTCCCGTTCTTTCAGAAGAAAATTTTAAATAAAACATTCGAAATTTTGGTATCAACGTCGAAGATCCTTTTGACTTATGTTAGCGAATCATGAAAAACAATTCAAGTGCTAAAATCACGTCCCTTATCTTGGCGGAATAAAATAATTTTGATATCTAAATTTGTAGCTAATCAAATGCTAATTTGTTGCTCAAACCAAAAATTTGTAGCTCGAGTACTTTTCGAGTTATTCAATCCGCTAAAATAGGTTAGCGGTAAAAATTTAAAATAATACTAATTTTACTTTTTATTTTTAACCTGAATTTGTAGCTAATTAAATGCTAATTTGTTGCTCAAACCCCGATTTTGTAGCTCTAGTCTAACGGCTTTTCAAATATTCAAAATTCTTCCAAAATAGGAATGAAGTTAGCGGAAGAAAATTTGAAAATCATAATTGTGTTAATGCCCAAAATTGTAGCTTTTTGAATGCTAATATGTTGTGCAAAAATAAATTTTGTATCTTTTATGGATAATTGTTTATTTACAGTTAAGGTTTAAAAAAGTGCATTTCCGGTTTCACTAACATAGGCTCGGAAAAATGCCAGCGGAATCTTAAAAAAATAGATTTTCAATTTTTTTTTTTGCAAAAATGTGAAGCATATCCTATGCTAATTTCTTGCTCTAACTAAAAATTTGTAGGTCTAACGGTTTTTCTGGTACTTAATTTCCCGCTAGCTAAAAAGTTAGCTAAAAATCAAGCCCTTAAAATCTAAAAATATGACAAAATCCAAAATTTTTGTTTGCCAAAATTTGAAGACTCCTCTAACTATAGATAAGTCACCAAACCGCGATTTTGTAGCTCGCTTGGTTTTCTTTACATTCAGTTTCCCGCTAAAATAAGAAATTACCCCCTGTGTAACGGACTAAAATATGATGATATGATATGAAAATTTGTTGCTCTAACTAAAAATTTGTACCAAAAAAACCGTTAGAGCTACAAATTTTAAGTTAGAGCAACAAATTAGCATAGGATATGCTACAAGTTGTTGAAAAAAAAAAAATTTAAAATCTATTTTTTTAAGATTCCGCTGGCCTTTTTCCGAGCATATGTTAGTGAAACCGGAAATGCACTTTTTTAAACCTTAACTGTAAATAAAAAATTATCTGCAAAAGATACAAAATTTATTTTTGCGCAAAAAATTAGCATTCAAAAAGCTTTAATTTTGGGCATTAACACAATTATGATTTTCAAATTTTCGTCCGCTAACTTCATTCTTATTTTAGCGGAATTTTGAATATTTGAAAAACCTTTAGAGCTACAAAATCGGGGTTTGAGCAACAAATTAGCATTTAATTAGCTACAAATTCCGGTTAAAAATAAAAAGTAAAATTAGTATTATTTTAAATTTTTACCGCTAACTTCATAATTATTTTAGCGGAAAATTGAATAACTCGAAAAGTACCCGAGCTACAAATTTTTGGTTTGAGGAACAAATTAGCATTTAATTAGCTGCAAATTCAGATACCAAAATTATTTTATTCCGCCAAAAAGTGTCCACCAAGATAAGGGACGTGCTAAAATCATATATGTTTCCATAGTTGAGTACTCGACTTAATTTTTCTCGGAATCAACCCAAGTGAACTTAAGGCGTTTTTCCACTGGACCCTTCATTTAGAAAAAACTGTTTTCTCATAATACATTTTATTTTTGTAACTGCAACTCCAATTGCAATTAATTACTGGGAATTTAGTTTTTAATTGATTTCACGCAGCAGACAAACAGAAAATGACTTGTATTTTAATAAAGCGTGGTTTCCGAATTATGTTTAAATTTTCAGGACTCCAGCTAAAGCTGTTAGCTACCAATTTTAAAGCCAAGCGTGTGGAAGGAGAGAGACAGGAAGGGGCGCTTGCCCCCCACCCTCCCCTCTACACAAAATTTATGTTGGATTTTAGGGAATTTGTCTTCTTTTGAATGCATCTTAAAGCTAGATTTCTGTACCAAAACTATTTTTTTTTATGAGTTTGGTCGCCCCCCCCCCCCCTCAACCCTGATCGATATCCTGTGTAGGTACCTACACCCATGTTTAAAGCTGTAATTAAACGTGTGTTCTTCTCAAGTTTTAACCTATGCATTTTGCTTCAAATCAATTACAAAATTTGTACCGAAGAATAAAATTCGAAAGAGAAGAAAGCGAGTTAATACAAACGTTGTAATAACAAAATGTTTCCTTTTCATTATGTTCATACCTATTTTATTTGTATTCACAGTGAAAAGGCTGACTTAAAATCACGATCGGACAGCACCAGTGGGCCACACGGTGATTCGATTTACACAACACCCGCGGGTTTTCATCATCAACATCAACAACAGCATCCTGGCCATCATGGATCTCCTGAAGCAATGAAGGTACGAATGGCTGCAATGATATTGCAACCCCCAACAAGGGTCTAGCAGGCAATTAATTCAAATAACAATAGTAAGAATTTAAATAACTTAAATAACTCACCTAACGAATCGAACTCTGCATCCTATGTCAGTAATAACGATGACTTGCACAATGACCAACACTTTTTAATACCAACAAAAATGACTGACCATGACACAACAGTAAATTTTGACACGGACATCAATCATGTCAATGTATCAGACAAACCAAAAATTAGTCCAAGCAAAGACAGCAACCACTGCCTAGTCAGCAGTAGTAGTAGATCCAATAGTAGTAAGAGTATTCATAGTCTTAACAGTAGTAGTTACAATAGTACGAATAATTCTAAGAAAATACTGCCAGACTTAAATTCCGATGAGGATAATACGAAAGTACGCAATTTATTCCAATTAGATAGAGACATTGTAGAAAATAACGATTCAGGAGTTAGTAGTAGCAAAATGTCAACATCGGTGACTGCAATAACGTCTATGTTTGGTGGTTTTGTATTACCAATGTCAGAAGAGAGTCTATTACGGAAGCTTTCTTCCACCAACCCTTTCTATCGATTTCACAAACAATCACATTCCTTTAAAGTTGTAAATAGTAGTAGGGAGCCCAGCATTGGGTTTCCCTCAAATTTCGTGAGAAAGTCCAAATCTGATTCGAACATTCCTAAGGATGTTAACGATGAAGATTTCTTGTTAGAAATAAATGGTAAACAAGAAGATAGATGTAATAAATTAGAAAATGATAGTATGGTTATCACAAGTCCACTATCTTCAAGCCTCATCGAAGATCGAAAAAACAAAATTCCATCAGAAACACAAACAATTTTGCTAAGACCAATAAAAAAGCAGCGATTGGAGAGATCTTTCCGTCGGTTTTTTGACACCGCCACTTTGCAACCTAAAAGCCTTCGAATACCTCCTAGTGCCCTAGGAAATGATCATTATATTTGCATAAGTCCATCAAGACTTAAGGACTTTCCGGAATATTCTGGTGAAGAACAACTTAAAAAGAGGTCGGTTCTAAAACAACTTTCGCTGAGAAAACCACACAAACAAAATGACTGCTTAAATGCAAACTTGCCTCAATTGAAAAAGCTGAAAATCTCCTATCCTGATCGAACTCATAGCATTCAGAGTATTCGGGCTGACGTAAGACCATCTACCTCTTCCTACTTTGAAAGACTGCAGCTGAAAACGAAAATAGGTTTAAGGCGTATTAAAGATAAATGCAGAACGTTCAAGCACAATTCATCTCATGATTGTAATCGTGATGCAAGAGATGATAGTTTCAAATTTATTAGCGATCGCACAAAAATCAATCACTATGAAACTAAGTGTGCCCAACAGGCCATTTATAAGAGTTACAAGTCTGAATTGGATTTGACGAAGAACCTTCAATATTTGGATGCTTATTTACAGCAGAACTATGATAAAAATCTGAGCGGATATAAAAAGTCTTCACACTCTGTTGGTAGGGTTGCGGGTTCTAAATTGCTACAGCATAAAGATGAAGTTCATTTGAAAATCCACAAGCGCAGCATATCATGTGGGAAAGTTATTGCAGTGCCTCAGGGGTGCATCTATAATACTGTTGGAACCCTGCCAATCACGACAAAGACTGTTGAGGAGCATTCTGATTCACTTAGTAGCAGTGACTATGCATCGGTTTTCAGTGAACCATCAGATTCAGCTACACCAGAGATTCTGGTGCCACCAGTTGGGTATGAACATCCGGATATTTCTGAGTTTTTCATTGACAACTTAGCAGTATATTCCTCTGATCAAGATCAGTTCTTTTTAGAATCGGAAGCATTCTACTTAGACCATGAGCACGAGGAGGAAGTAGAAGAACGAACACTACAAGTCATAATGGATGATTTTGAGTTTCCTACTAGTTTGAAAGTCGACACAAACAGCTGGTACCAACAGCAAAATGACGACCGAAACTTTTTGATATACGATACCTCATATAGAGAAGGGGGTAAAGGATTTCATGGCAATTTGAGACTTGAGAAGTATGAAAACTACCTCGAACACTACCAGCGCCATAAAAAGAAAACCAACGTTGAACTCGCTCCCGAAGACTATCGTTCAGCAAGAACGAGAAGAAACCTCGGCGGAATTGAGTATTCAATGTCAAAGCTCAAAGCCTCTGATATCATTGACATAACCACAGAAAACAAAAAATCGCATCTCTTTACATCCTCCAACGACTATGGGGATGTGAGTTGTGATAGCATGCAGTTACTGTCAAAATCTCACCCAACAATGCCTTGCGCGTCAACATCATCTACATCGGTATCATCGTTGGTTATATCATCATCCCTTCAACCAAAAAATACAATCCATCCGCAGCATCGTTACAACCGACAAAAGAGACACCACATTCACCCAAACTCCTTATCACAACGAACCACATCGAGCAAAACTGGTTCTAATGCGTATGTCAACACTCAATACTCGTCAACGACAGCAAGTCGTGTCAAAAAAGTTGTCCCCCCATATATTTCTTCCCTAAATCACCACAATGAAACGGAAGCCCACCTTCCCAACGACAACGTGCATGGCAATGAGTCATCAATTCAAATTGTCGGTGGGTTTGGACCATCGACCATGCTTACGACACCTCAAGGAATGCCAACAAAATCGTTCTCATCGACTTCAGCTTCATCATCCACAACTTCATCTTCGGGAGGTGGTGGTGGATGTAACACCGAGTCTTTGGCAAAAATAAAGCTACCTCTGTCATTGGCAACCATATCAGGGGACCAGGTAGCTACCCTAACTCAAAATCCCACAACGAACAGTTATATTTTGGAAAATATTCGGAAATTCTATCAACAGCAGCAGCCACTGCCATCTTCTCTCAACTCGTCGACAACGAACTCATCATCGTCATCGTCGACAACCTCGTCATTGGTGTCACAGCAGCATCAACAAAAGATACTCACACTCCAGTACCACCAGCAGCAGTTGTTCCAATCTAAACAGCAACTGGCCGCTGCAAACTCTGGAGAAGCTCGAAATCGACTTGGTGGCCAAACCCCAATGACGAGTAATTTTCGTTGCAGTTCAACTGCATCAAACATGTCATCGGATAATTTTGACAGTTTTATTTGTGGACGGAATGGCGGAGTTTCTGCTGCCAGCGGGAAAAGTGGTTGTGGTGCTTCCAGCGATATTAGAAGTGTAAAGAGATCATTATATCAAACGTCATCGATTCAACGAAACGGTTATCACGATGGCAGTGATTTGAATAAATCAAATGAGGTGATTACGAGAAATGTATTTATTGCCAATGATTACATGAATGCAGATGGCAATGTGCATAGAGAGAAGTACATTACTTCAATCGGTAGACCATACACGAGCAATAGAAATAAGTTGAGTCCGAACTTTAAAGTACCAAGAGAAAATTATATTCTGGAGTATGAATGTTAGTACCTGAGGTCAGAACTAGAAGCGAAATTTTAAAAACTGTTTGAAATCCTTAGAATATAATTACAACTGTATAATATAATATGTATAAATAAAATAATGATCAGGTATTTTTAAATAAATATATGTAAACAAAGATTATTAAACTGTTATATTGTTTAAGTATTGTAAGTAGGTATATGTCATGTTTATATCTCGAAGCTTATTTATTATCGAAGTCAAATTATTTTATTAATAATCAATTTCCTTTTTTGAGTTATTTGTTATTTTTGCTTTTTTCTAACATGCATTTTATTTTTATTTTATTTGATTTGATTTTATTTTATTTTATTTTATTTTATTTTATTTTATCTTATTTTATTTTATTTTATTTTATTTTATTTTATTTTATTTTATTTTATTTGATTTTATTTTATTTTATTTTATTTTAATTTATTTTATTTTATTTTATTTTATTTTATTTTATTTTAATTTAAGAACGAAAAGTAACGGCAGGTACTTGCCATACAGTGTTTTTTAGCAAATAACTATATCTTTTTTTTCTCGCTTCTTCAAAAATTTATTTATTGATGGTACCTAATTTTTTGATTTTAGATTTACTTGAAAACGTTAGATGTACCTATAGTCAGGTAAATCTACGGAAAATATAGGGCTAACCCCAAACAAATTGTAACAAAAGAAAATAATTATTTGCAGTTAGGTTCAGTGCCACAAAACATATGATGCAAGAAATGGCAAGATGTTGGTTGCACCACAAAAATAAAAAAAATCATTTTAAGATGGGTCTTATTTCCTCCCATTTGAGCGGGAGGGGCAATCTTTAGAAGTTTTGACTTAAATTATAAAAAAAACACTGGCAACACGTACATCATCATGTCATAGTTTTTTGTGAGTACAGAAATCCATTCTTTGATTTGCTTTTAAATTAAGCTGTTAAAGTGAATAGTTTGTGAAAAAATTAATCTTCAAGCTCAAAATTTTGAGCACATACCTAGGCAAAAAAAAAATATTTTCAAATGCGTTTTTTCTTCATAGTATTTCCCATAACCCTGCCACCTGCATATAAAAAATGTGTAACTTTTAAAATGTATAACTTTTTTTTTAATTCTTCAAATGGCCTTTTAAATTTAATTTATTTGGTTTTTAAATAAAATGCACTTTCTTGACAATTTTTCTTTAAAACACCATAATTATGTTAACAAAGCCCAAAGAAAGAAAAATGTTTAAAAATAACTAAAGTATTTCAGTATACCTAGAGCAGAAATGAAAATTTAGGTATTGTACACATGAATATTAAAAATGGTGGCTCATTACGATTGTCTATGTGTTATCGATAATTTATATGAAAATATCAAATGGTTGTTGGTTGGATAATTCAAAACAAAATGGCAGACCAATGCAAAAGGTAAACAAAATGTTGAAATGTCCCGATGTCGTTTTTTCGACAAACTCCATATGGACATGCAAAAAACGCAGCTATTATAAAAAGATGTATCAAAAGTCTGCTTTATATAACGTTATACATTTTGTAATCATCATGGTATTAGAATAACAAGGTATGCTTGACAGTTCAGGGCAGCTGATTCGAGACGTCATTACGAGTGAATCATCTCAATTCTTTGCAAGATGGAAAAGCAAGTAAACAATAATTTATTAATGTTTTGAAGCTATTTTGTTGTTGAAGTTCAAAGGAAACCAAATCATTAATGTTATGAAGCTCTGTGTTGTTAAATTAAAAGTAAAACAATAAATAATTTATTTTTTAAAGTATATAATGTGTTGTGGAACACTGGCTATGACGTCACACAAAACAAAATATGAGTACCAGTGTTCTGAGCCTGTTTCCACAAAATTTTCTTTTAGTGCAATTTGTTTGGGGTTAAACCATAAATTTAATTGATTTTGATGATTTTTTTGTATGAATAAGATTCCAAAAAGTATTACATAATAGTATTGTATACCTACTTAAATTTCCAAATAATCTAAACATTTTTTTTAACTCAATTAAATATGTAGGTAGGTACTATATATAATGTATGAATGTATGTATATGTATGTATTTCAAAAACGACACTGTCGGAGAATTGGTACCTAAAGGATTTTAAGCATTTCTTAGAATACCTATTCTTTACAAAAATAATTTACTTTTATGAAAACATAACCGTACCTACCATACGAATGTTAAAAAACCGTAAATGGCTTCAACGACTTTGATATTGTGTACTGAAATTAGAAGGGTCTACCTACTATTAGATAAATATAAAACATTTTTACACTGTGTAACTATTGAGAGTAGGTACCTCCCATAGAACGTCATTTTGAATTTTCTCATTATTGCCTTAAAGGAACGGATTTAAATTTTGTCTAAAATAAACTTCCAAAAAGTTAAAATACTTTGATATTTAATATTGCGTATCAAATTTTTTTTAAACAAAATGGGGCGTATTCATATATGTTGGTTAAGCTGTTGCTATAGACAAAACTGGAGTTTATCTGATGAAGTTTCAATACAATAAACTCCAGATTTTCCTAGCTTAAACAACATCTATTAATATGCCCCAATATGTAAATTTATTTGAACCACACTCAAATGCAATTCGATGCGAAATGTTCGGGGTGAGCACCAAAGTGCACTCTTTAAAATTTCATTACTTGGCTAATCCAAACAAAAATTATCTATTACGTTTTAAAATAGTAATGCAGAATTATATTTTGACCTATGTTTTTGCTTTTTAATACTAGTCTCGCCCCCCTCCCTGTGTCGACGCCCTCAACACTCAGAAGATAGCTATAAAACATTTGAAAATTGAAGTAAAAAAATTTGTTTTTAATTTAATATTTTTGAATGTTATTGGCAGTATAAAATGGTACCTAACTAAAAAGGACCCACAGTGTTTAATTTTGTGATTCGCACACTCACCGTGGTTATGGCTTTCGAACCACATTAAATTTATCCAAATCGGTCGTTTCTCGTATACTTTTTGAGAAAATGGTACCGCAAAATTTATTTAAGGCTATTTACATATAGTAGGTACATACATAATTGCATATATATATATACATTAGACTGATTCAAAAAAATGAAAATATCTTCGATTTTCAATGCCACTAGCTTTTTAGTTAAAGTTTAATGAAATAATATTCCTGGCAAAATTTCAGCCCTTTAGGTCAATATTTAGAGGTCGCTCATAGCTACTTTCTGTTTTCCATACAAATCGTATGGGAACTTTTTTTGATTCCTTCTTTATTTTATAACTTTAGAAACGGTTATCATACAAAAATGATCAAGGTAGAATCTGAAAGAAGATTTGATGTTCTTTAAAAAAGGTTCTACTTCTTATGTATTTAATGTACTCCTTCCAAAGTTATTCAAGGTCAGAGTGGTATTCGTGGTGAATTTAAAAGTTTTTTGGATTCCGTGTTGAAAAAATCTGCTATAATGCAAGGTGTTTTGCAAAAGTTGTAACAAAAGGCAAGTGCGTGTAAGTTGAACTCAGACAAGAAAAAAATCGTTACAGAGTGGGGGTCTATTTCCCCCCATTTAGGCGGGAGGGGCAATTTCCTAAAAAAATTGGTTTAAAAAAGAAATAAATATTAAAAATCAATGGCAATACTTATAGTGTCATGCTATTACTTTTTTAAAGCCAACAATCCATTATTTAATTTACTTTTTAAAAAAAGTTTTTTTTGTAAATGGTTTTTGCAAAAATTAATTTCAAACTTAGATTTAAAAAATTAAAAAGTGATTTTATTTTTTAAATATCTTTTTGAAAAATTTTTCGTTATCAAGTACAATTTTTGTTTATGGATTTCAATACCTTCCTTAATTTTTAATCAGATGCTGGAAACCGCAGGCTAAAATGTTTTGTAGTTTCTGAGAAAATTGAAAATAACAAAAACCAAGTTTCTTGTTATTTGACGCCCTGGAATTTAAATTGTTCCTTCCTGCAAACACCCAATGTCCAGTAGTAGTAGTAGCTATTTTAATTTTCAATTTTCTCAAAAACTACAAAACATTTTAGCCTGTGGTTTTCAGCATTTGATTAAAAGTTAAGGAAAGTATTGAACTCCATAAACAAAAATTGTACTTGATAACGAAAAATTTTTCAAAAAGATATTTAAAAAATAAAATCACTTTTTAATTTTTTAAATCTAAGTTTGAAATTAATTTTTGCAAAACACATTTACAAAAAAACTTTTTTTAAAAGTTAATTGAATAATGGATTGTTGGCTTTAAAAAAGTAATAGCATGACACTATAAGTATTGCCGTTGATTTTTAATATTTATTTCTTTTTTAAACCAATTGCCCCTCCCGCCTAAATGGGGGGAAATAGACCCCCACTCTGTAACGATTTTTTTCTTGTCTGAGTTCAACTTACACGCACTTGCCTTTTGTTACAACTTTTGCAAAACACCTTGTATTATAGCAGATTTTTTCAACACGGAATCCAAAAAACTTTTAAATTCACCACGAATACCACTCTGACCTTGAATAACTTTGGAAGGAGTACATTAAATACATAAGAAGTAGGATCTTTTTTAAAGAACATCAAATCTTCTTTCAGATTCTACCTTGATCATTTTTGTATGATAACCGTTTCTAAAGTTATAAAATAAAGAAGGAATCAAAAAAAAGTTCCCATACGATTTGTATGGAAAACAGAAAGTAGCTATGAGCGACCTCTAAATATTGACCTAAAGGGTTGAAATTTTGCCAGGAATATTATTTCATTAAACTTTAACTAAAAAGCTAGTGGCATTGAAAATCGAAGACATTTTCATTTTTTGAATCAGTCTAATATACATGTTTACTTTAAGTTTAGTATTCACAACATTTTTCACTAAAAATAGCTGTATTTTATTTTTCCCCAGATCTGATCTGGATTGGATTTGCAATCGAAAATACATGTATTACGAAAACAACACAAAATCCAACTTTTATTTTGGATTTCAATTTACAAATCCATTCTGACCACACACCCTTAGCATTTTCTTGCAAAAATTAGATTTTTCTCTGACGTGTAGATGGATTTTTTGTGTAGCAAATAGGGAGAAAATAGAGAAAAAAGTAGAGAAAAAATACTGAAGCAAAAGGATAAACAGAGATGAGTATATAACACTCTCGTCGCACTGGGATCCTGTTTGTTTTATTATGATAATCTAATCCGGATCAGATTTGGGGGATAAAAATGCAGCTAATATTTACATAAATAACTGTTCAAATATATTCATATTATTCAAACAGTTTAAGATATGTCTAAACACATTATTCCGCTTGTCACTTAAAAGATGGCCTCATTTTTATAAAGAAGAAGATCCCGGCTCTGGACCTTTGGCATCTCATATGAGGGAAATTTGATAAAAAAAAAATGCCATCTAATTGGTCAGTAATTGGTCAGGAAAGGTAAAGTGGTCCCAGAAATTGGTCAGCCCTAGATAACTTGTTATCAAGGCTGAAACTTTTTCAAGGTCATTCAAAGTCACGCGAGATTTTTGGCACTTCATTTATGGGAAATTTGCAAAAAATGTGTACCATCCGAAAAATTTTTAGATCATGATAAAAGGTCAACTGTTTTAAGTAATTGGTCAGCCATAGATTTTTTTTTAATGAATTTTTAAAAATTTCAACGTCATAGCGATTTTTGGCACTTCATTTATGGGAGATTTGCAAAAATTTAATACCATCAGAAAGGTCCTGAGAACTATATAAAAGTCAGTTAGTTTTAGTAATTGGTCAGTCATAGTTTTTTTTAATGAATTTTTAAATTATTGTTCAAGTTCATGTGCGATTTTTGGCACCTCATTTATTGGAAATTTGCAAAAAATTAATACCACCCGAAAGGCCCTAAGACCTATATCTATAAAAGGTCAGCTAGTTTCAGTAATTGGTCAGCTATAAATTTTTGTATACGATTTTTTAATGTGTTTTTCAAGGTCACGAAATCGTTCATTCCCTTGAAAACAAAAAACTTTTAAAAAATTGTATAAGAACCGATAGCTGACCAATTACTGAAACTAGCTGGTCTTAGGGCCTTTCGGGTGGTATTAATTTTTTGCAAATTTCCCATAAAAGAGGTGCCGAAAATCGCGCGTGACCTTGAACAATAATTTAAAAATTCATTAAAAAAACTATGACTGACCGATTACAAAACTAGCTGACCTTTTATAAAGTTCTCAGGGCCTTTCTGTTGGTATTAAATTTTTGCAAACTTCCCATAAATGAGGTGCCAAAAATCGCTATGACCTTGAAATTTTTTAAAATTAAAAAAAAAAAATTTGTACATGACCAATTACTAAAACTAGATGATATTGTATAAAGATCAAGAGATCTTTAAAATGATACACATTTATTGCAAATTTCCCAAAAATGAGGTGCCAAAAATCTTTTAGACCTTGAAATTATTTTTTTAATTCATTAAATATTAATACAAAAAAATCTATGGCTGACCAATTACTGAAAATAGCCAACCGTGAAGAGGCCTTTCAAATTGCATTTTTTTTTTTAATGACCCAAGGTGCCAAAAGTTTTTTTTTGTGACCTTGAAACGAACTTCAAAAATTCATAGAAAAAAAAATCTATGGCTGACCAATTACTTAAAACAGTTGACCTTTTATCACGATCTAGAAATCTTTCGGATGGTATACATTTTTCGCAAATTTCAATTTAAAAAATCACGCGTGGCCTCAAGCGCCTTTGAGAAAGTTTAAGTCTTGATTACAAGTCATCTAGGGCTGACCAATTTCTGGGACCAGTTGGCCTTTTCTGACCAATTAGATGGCATATCTTTTTACCAAATTTCCCTCATATGAGGTGCCGAAGGTCCAGAGCGAAGATCCAGCCATAGGACGACCTACCCTCATAAAAGTACCAAGCGGTAAACAGTTTTATAGGTAGTGTCGAAAAAACAATTTGCGCATGGGTTGCCTGTCGAAATGTGGTCAAGGCATAGGGCTGCCAAGCAATTACTATCACTTATCAATTATCTATCCCTGCTTAGAAGGTAGGCCTTAAAGATATAGAAAAAATACCATATAAAGAAAATTTTATTTGATTCGAGATTTCAGTAGCGCAAATGAGGGTAAACAAAGGGAAAAGTCTAGAATCTATTTTCCAAACAAAAAATAATAGAAAGTTTTATTCTTTTGTGATTGGTAGATTTTTTTAAATACAAGAAAATCATGAATGAATTTTTGAAACTTTGTACATTTTTTATAAGAAAATTTTCGATGATTTTGGGTTTTAAATACTTACTTTCCTTGGCATTTTCTTTGAAAATTACATTTAAATGGGGATAACTCCACTATAAATGCGATTATGTAAGGTTGATGTCAAAAAAATTTTCCATACTCAGGATAGCCACACTATAAAGTATCGATATTTTTATTTCGCTAGAAAACAAAATCTAATTTTCAGATTTTTTGAGGAGTAAACGATTTAAATGTTGTCATAAGAGTTCATACAGTGAAGTGCATTTTGTTCAGAGATATTTGTTTACAAAATGAAAAAGTGTTTTTATGTGGTTTTAAAGATTCTCTGATAGATTTTGAAGATGAAACGTTTAAAAATTGTGTCTTAAGAACTTTATTTGTTAAAACCAAAGCCTTGAAGTATTACGACGACGGTCCGTTACATTTCACATTACCAGTTGACACCATCAGTTGCTCCATTACAAAAAAGTTATTGTACTAGAAAAAAATACAGTGTTTAAATTGTTTTATAATTGAGGTCAATATAACATGATGTCCTAAAAGTCCGGAAGATGACCAAAAGATTACCTACGTCATCGGGTCCATGGGGTTTTGTTAATACCTACGTACTTTTATGAAAATAAAAAACTAGTAAAAGCCTTTCTTTTAGCTATATTTGATATGATATCAGTTTTCCTTAATGTAAAACGCAATGTTAAACAAAATGACCATTTTATATAAAATAGTTGGACTCGTTGCACAAGCCAATCAAGTCATTCCAGCATTGGTTATCGTGTAGAAGAAACTCTTATAGTTCTCAATTGATACCCCATTTATAGAAGTGGCTTATATTATAGGTTACACCTAGTCAAAAACGCAACATGAAAAGTGCATTTTCTAACCATTGCCACCAGATAAATCTTATCCAACAAGTAGTTCTGTAAATGTTTGGACATCGAATTTCAAAAAATCACGTAGTTCATAATTTGCATATAAAATTTTCTTTATATGGTATTGTTTTTATATCTTTAATGCTTACCATCTGTGGCAGATAATTGAAAAACCCCAAAAATTGAAAATAATAGCTTGGCAACCCTATGCCTTGATCACATTTCGACAGACAACCCATGCGCAAATTGTTTTTTTAGACACAACCTATTAAACTGTATACCGTTGTCTAGTACCTTTATTAGGGTAGGTCGTCCTTAACTAAGAACAATCTCAAATTTTAACAAAAATTTTATTTTACGTATTTATAAATATTAAAATTAAAACAAAATAAATGAAACTATAAAATAAAATGTTACCAAAATAAATAAAAAATGATTATGTATATCCAAATTACAATGTATATATTCGATAATTAAACCCATACGATACACTGAAAACAAATGACAATAAATATTATTCTATTAAAAACATTGTTAATATCTACATGTATTAAATAGTTTTTAATATTGTTATATATTAAGTAACTATGATTATTATATCAAGTTAATATATGAACCTTAGCTCTATATTTAAGTATTTGTGGAAAATAGATTAGGTTCAAATTAACTGAGGTGAAATATCAATTTTGAGCTTCCAATAAATGTTGATAGATATTGTTTGTACGAGTAGCTATATACAATTTATATTTTTATTTCCAAAAACAATCAAAATAATTTCTTTTATTTCATTATGGTATTAATGTTAAACATGTATATATAACGGTAATAACCTTTCTCGTATTTTATTGCTGTCAAATATTTTATTTAAATTTATTTCCGTCCAAATGGTGTGCTCAAAATATTTAAAAATTAAAATATGTGTAAATTTATGTTTAAGGACTGAAATACCTATTAAAAATTAATAATTAAATTAAAAAAACTAAAACATAAAACACCAATTTACGAAAATTGATTTTATTTTTATATGAGCCTAAAAACATTTTTAATATATGTTTCGTGAATTGATAGAATGGGTTGTTGTTGATTAGAAATAAAAACAAAAGTATATTTAAAACTATCTTCGATTTGGTGCTATAATTGAATTCGATATTACTATAAATTGAACGTACATATTTAATATTCATCATTGAATTATGTTGTTGAAAACCTCATAGTAAAACCAAGGTAAAGCTTTGGTTGGTGTGACAGTTTGCTGTTAAATAAAACTCCCAATTTATTATTTTCTTTCATTTGGGTTTTGCTCAGTAATGAAAGATGACAAAATGCGCAACTTTGCATAAAAGTTAAAATTCCCATGTAACCATGTGAAATGCACCATTAAGGCTAATCATAAAATAACATGTGGGTTATAAGAGTATTTAAATACAGTGCATGGAACACATTAACTTGTACATTCTTCTTCTATGTACCTATATGTACATTATGTTAACAAAAAAGGGTTGATAACAATCAACATCCCCCAAGTGGCTAATCATAGCTCTATTCAGTACCTATAAACCAAAATATAAATAAATTTTGCTAACTATGTATATATTGTATAACATATGTATGTGCATATTTTTATACACACATCCCAGCTTCAATAGGGCTTTTTAGCAAATACGAATGTTCATTTCTAAATGTCAAACTCAGGACCTCGGCACAAATGACATTAAGGTAACGCCCATTTTCTTTTTTTATTTCGGAGGCCAATACACTCCAATTCAACAGAATGAGCACATGGATTTTCGTAGTTGGTTTGTCAATTTTTTTTTTTCAAACATTGTGCATTGTCCGAGAATAAATATAAACAATAAAAACTATTTCAAACAAATTTTTTTTACTTCCATCCATTAACTTTTATTACCAGTTTCAATATTTTAGCTTATTGAGTTGACACAAAAAGACTGCATTTTCCTTATGGAAAGACTTTGATGAAAAACAGCAGTGCTTTTTGAACTAATCTTTCTGTTTTCTTTTCCCAACATCATAAACAAACAATAAGGATAATCAAATGATTCATTAATGCACAATGCTAAGAAAAAATGGAAAAAGTACCTTTGAAAATGTGTGTCCTTATTCATTTGAAGTGGAGTGTAAATGTTTGGATTCTTTTTGTGTTGGTAATTGCGTCTGTCAAACGTGCCGAGTTCTGAGCTGTCACTTTGACTTTGACAATTTGGTAAAGATCTCTATTAGGTAACCCTTATGGGATTTCATAAGAAAACAAGACCATATTCCCAGTTTCACTTTTTTGTAGCATGTAAAGGCTAGGTCTTAAACTACCTATACCTATTATGAAAATACCAAGATGGCTTGGTTAGTTAATTGGGGCAGAATTATTAATGGTGTTGCATTTAAGACAACTTATTTTTAATTTAAGCCACGAGCTTAGTTTGTTATAGAGTAGAAAATGGAAATAAAGAGTCCATACAGGTGTCATCCGCTTATATACTCAAAATATTAAGATTCCTTGATTTGTGTATAGTACCTAAGGTACTTACCTACCACATTTTTATTTACACCTCCTAGTCTAAGATCCTCCCATAGTACGAATTTCCCTCACCGTGGTAACACATGAGAATTATAAAGTTGCTGTGGTAGTTCCTTAAACAAAGCAGTCCCTGAGCCTGTGTTGGGGGGGTCAGTGTGAGTACAAAACCGATTTGCAGGTTTGAAAACCCCCACCGCACCACGTTTTCCAGAAAAATATATATTAAGGGTTGTAACTTTTTCTTTTATTTATATAATTGAAAAAGCAAGGTATTCGTCTATTTTTAACTGTATAAAGCAACGCACACGTTGCGCTGTCGTCTATGAAGGTTTAGTTTGCGCAAATCGCAAACTATCTCCATGTTTGTGCGTGGCTCTTTACATATTTTTGTGTATCCGTTGATGGGGGTTGATTTAATTTAATTCAGTTCCTGATTGTCGCTGCTACTTTTAACCACGCTGGCTTAAATCATTTAATTTAAAAAGGGAGAAAGAAAATTTGGTCTTATGAAGATTTTAAATTTTGTATTTTGTTTTGTTTTGCTTTTTTAAGGCATGTAATTTTTTTGCATTATGTTGTTTCAATTTTTTTATTTGGGATTTTTTTGCATTCAATTGTAGATACATAATTGAATGCCAAATAAAAAAAGCTTTGCAATAAAATGTCAAATGAAACAACAAAATGCTAATTAAAAAAAAAGCAAACAAACAAGCCCATCTGCTTGGTTTTGTGTTAAAGCATAGTAGGGTTTCCAGATAAAATAAAATAATAAGACAACTGAAAATATCCTCCGTTTCAGCGCATACATCGAGGAGGGTTTATGAGCACGATTTTATGGTTTATCACAAAAAACCCTCCTCGAGCACAGCGCAAAAATCTAATAGGGTTTATCTGTACATTTGGATATTTTCCTGCAAGAAACCCTCCTCGACGACAGCGCAACATGGGCTTTGCTTCATAGGAGCAGTTCATAATAAGTACGCGAAACCACTTAATTTTCAAAATAGTTTCCATGGCCTTTAGTCCTACAAATTGGCGTTTCGTCCGGCTTACTCACTTGGACTCATCAGTGAGATAGTGAGGACCCTTGTCGTACGCAATTTGTATTAAGTTCAGTTTAACTTACATGGATTTTTTGACAAAAAAAAATTATATCCAACAGGATTTGAATTCCTCATCATTAAGCTGAAAGTTTTTTTGTCCGGGCCGGGCATAGTTTCTATAAGATGAATGAAATAAATCAGTCAAATAGAAGACTTAGCATCAAGGATTGGACTTGTTGTATTATTGATTCAAAATAGCTTATTATGGCCTTTAGTCCTCCAAATTGGCGTTTCGCCGGCAATCTCATTTGGACTCATCAGTGGCTTTATTTTCAGTTTTTCAGTAAACAGTATCAGATTAATTTTCTATAAAAGATACCGTGGAAACACTTTTCCAACCGCTTTTTCAATATGGTTGCCAAATGGGGGCGTTCAACTCCGAAAATATAGCTTTATTCTCACACTGACCTCCACTACCTATAGGTACATTAAAAAAAAATTCGTACCCAAACGGACAACCTTAAATTTGAACGAACTACTACCTACCTTGGCTGACTTACCTCGTTAAAAATCCAACGATACATATCCTTGACCGTACTTTCACTTAATAGCCAGTATCTATTTTTCGAGCTTAACTGAGAAAAAAAAAAAAGTCAAAAACTAAAGTTCAAAAGTATGAACTAAATAGGTACAAAGAAAAGAATTTATCAGTTAGAAATAACCAATAAGTAAAAAACAAGTTTTACTAGAACAAACTTACAAACAAAACAACCAAACGAGTAACTTTCAAAATGAGAGAGAAAAATTTGTAGGTACAGCACAACGTAAACGTACAACCAATGAGACAACGACTTCAACAGGAACTACATACATATAGGTATATGAACACGTTATACAAATACCGAATACTTATACTTATGTACTTATACTATAGGATATTTAGGATATTCAATTTTTGTTTTATAATATTTTTCTACTTTTTTTTGGTGACAAATTTTGTTTTCTTAGGTAGGTACCTAAATGGGTGAAATCTTTGTCATAGGTACCATTAATATTTTTTTTTCTTATCTCTATTTTCACTTTCTCGGGTCTTTCAGTTTTTTGTTTTAACACGTTGTGATAGTAGTTGTACAAAAGTAAGGAGGAAAATTTCTAGAATATTCACTTATTTTTTTTGAGAAACGATACAAACAACAACAAGTTTCTTTTTTATAGAGACAGGAGAAGAAAAAACTTTACCTATCTCATGAGAAAGGAATCTAGTTTTTGTTATTCTTTTTGTATTTCCTTGTTTTTGTTGTATTAGTTTTAATTGATTTATTTTTTAATTTCGCTGGAGCGTGTTTTAAGAATATGTACACCTACACAATGTTCATTTCCATAATATGAGTGTCTACGTCCGTAATCGTAGAGCAAAATCAGTACAGGTACAATATTTATTGAGACCGTTGTAAATGTTAACGAATTGATTGTTAATTTTTGTTCTTTACAATGTTTTCATTTTGTGCTTGTATGTAAAGTGCGTCATATGAAATAATTTGATTTTAGTTTAATAGTTTATTGTGTTTTATCATTCGACGATTTTGCAATAATTGTTTGACTTTTTTCTTCAGAATTTGTTAGTACCTAGTTATATGTGATAAAAACGTAGTGGTTTATAACTTATGGTTTTATAATGTCTTTAATTTCAATACCTACCTGTTTTGTTAAAATAACGGAGAAAAGAAAACTAACTTTTAGCTTAAATTATTAATAAAGTAATATAAGAACTAAAAGTACCTCACCTGAGGCCACACAAGCGAGTTGGGTACATAGGTACATACATTAACTGTCAAATCAGTCGCTTCTCAACTGGCTTCAAAAAAAAAACAAGGCAGATGACGAGCGAGTGGAAAAAGTTTGTTGCTCATGTGGCCTCAGGGTAATCCAAAGATAGAAAGGATATTTATATGTATTATGTAGGTATGTTCTCATTCTTTTGTCACTGTATCTAATTATATTATTGGAGGTGACTTTATTTTGTCCCTATATTTTCCGTTTGCGTTTTTGAAAAAACTTTCTGATTTCTCATCTTTTACGTCTGAATTATACTTTTCGATACGAAATGAAAGTCGGGGTATTCATAATTTTTTTTTAATATATACCTACCGTTTTTATTTCTATTTTATAGTACCTATATATACCTACCTACCTGAGAAACACACACACTTTACTTCCTACATATATTTTGACGCCTTATTTTTTTTGTCAAAACCACCCTTGTGTCATACCTACCTGAAAATATAATTGTTATAGGTACATACAATGTATTTATTTTTTAGCAAAATCTGTGCATTGTGAATTTATTTTTTATTCCTAGCTAATGATTGTTTCAGTTTTATTTGTCATTACATTATCCTGTGCAGTTTGTTCTGTCTTAAAGTTGATTTTCTTAGTTGAACATCAATGTTGTTGCCAACAGTGATTTTTCTTAGATAACTTTTAATATATAGTTTTTTGTTAACTTTTTTATACCATTCCCATGGACACTGAATGAATCAATGAGGATTCCTCTTTTATGCACCTGACTTTTTCAAGACTTTTGTCCTAGATTTTTCCTCTCGTCTAAAAAGTGACATTATTTTTATTTAAATAACAAAATATGATTTAAATGAATAGGTATCTACAGGTTATTCTTTATTACATATTAAACTATTAATTTTAATTATGAGAAACTGCATTTGGATGAGCACGAGGCACATAACTCGTTTGTTTATTTTGTATTGTATTGATCATTTTTGAAAGTTAAGAAAGTCTAATTTTTTTCCGAACAAAAATAATAATTACTTTAAAAATATTGATGGGAAAAGCACACACGACACGATTACACACAGAATTTCTTTGTGTATGATCATCCAAAGAGAGGTTTCATTTTAAACTTCACGCCATTGTCAAACGATCTACATTTTGAATTTTGATAAGTCTAAGCACACAAAAATTTAACTGCGTCATAAATTTGAAATGAAGCCTTGAGTTGGATCACGCTATTATATACAATACATATACTTAAGGCGCCAGTTATAGCTATCATTGAAACTCATCATTGAAACACAAATCAGTGGAACTGTGGAATTTTTTTTGACAAGTTGGTTATAGCAATCATTGAAACTTGGCTGTCATTGAAAATATCCGTACTTGAAAAGATATGTGATGCGTTCCTTTTCTCTAAAAAGTTACATTTTACATTTCATCGTTCTTTTTCTCGAAAATCGTAACATATTATATAGAAAATCTGCGTTTTTTTGCATGTCCATATGAAGTTAGGCGAAAAAAACGGCATTGGGACATTTTAACATTTGTTTACCTTAAAAATGGGTGTCCTGCTAACTTCATAGAGCTTGGCAGGACACAAATTTTTTCGCAAGTCTAAAACGCAATACAAATTTTTTTGCGTAACTAATTCGCAATTAATTAGTTCTCAACAAGCAATTTTTTTCAGCTCGATTATCTTCATTTTTGATAAAGTTGTCCTGCTAGGTTCATATGAAGTTATAGCAGGACAATTTTTTTTGCGTAACTAATTCGCAATTAATTAGTTTTCAACAACCAACTTTTTTCAGCTCGATTATCTTTATTTTTGAGAAAGTTGTCCTGCTAAGTTCATATGAAGTTAGCAGGACAACCATTTTTTCTTAAACCAAAAATGCAATAGATTTTTTTTTTTGTGCGTAACTAATTCGCAATTAAGTAGCAACTAATGAAAGGATAGTTTTTACCCTGAATTTCCAAAAGTGTCCTGCTAACTTTATATACATACTAATATGTCAGCAGTTACATGACCCGATTTTTTCCAATGACGATCTCTTTGTTGCTGTTGTAATACATTGACTTTCCCCTCTATTCCATTTTAATTCCCTCCTATTCCATCCACCAACAAAAAATTAAAAGCGCACTGGAAAACCGGGTCAGGAAAATATGCCGACAATATTAAATAACAACAAAAAACTCTCGTCAGCGAACGATTCGCATCGGTCTGGGAGAGCCTTTACTTTTTTTTTGACACATCAAGATCATTTTTGCAGGGAAAAAAGAGAACCCACACTACACTTCAAAGAGATCTGTCAGTTCAAAAGGAATTTTGTTTTCATTTTGTTTACCGATTTGATAATTTCCATTCTTAGAACTGAATGTATGTAGATTCAAATATGCTCATTATAGGTATATTGTATTTTATTAATATTTATATGATTACAGCGTAATAGCTCCAAAGAGAATGCAATGTGGAGCAATATAATATCTAAAACCATTGACAACATACCCACAGAACAAGGATTTAAAAACAAAAGAAAATTGTATTGGGAATAACTATTGTTATTGCGTTCACCCTATCCGATGTGCAAACATAATTAATACAAATAAATCACCGTTATATACATATATTACTGGTGAACAAATAAATAAGCCTTGTGCAAATTACAACAAACTGCATAACAATGTAGCTATAGCTTCATCAACACATAAATTCGACGCTCGACGAATATCACCTTCGCATTTATCTGGTTTATATCCAGTAGCTTGCTAGTTTTAGTTTTTATCTTTTTATGTGTAATGATCGTCATTGAAATTTAAAATTTATTTCCACCATTGAGCTGCAAACAAACCGAATAATTTCATTTATGTTTCCGTCTATTGGAAACATAAAGTCAATCGCAAATTAAACTGCCCGATGAGCAGACACAACACACAATTTAGCACATTGCGAAGTGCAAACACCATCAACTCTAGAATCTCCGCAAACTTCTCGGTTAACCGGTGTATGAAGAAAATATTTGTGGCCCTTTCTCCTTGACCAGCCTAAAACAACACAACAATCAACGACCACATAACACAACACCAGAAATCTGCAAAAGAAAATCTACAGAATGCACATTCAAAAATGGTGATTTTGGCAAAATACGATAAGTTAGTGTTCTATGGATAAATTATTTATTTACAAACATAAACAACAAAATAAAAATACATAATTATGTGATATATAGCAAAATAATAAAAGGGTAAACAAACAATTCACTGCTCAACAATTTAATTTATCTTGACACAACCCACAATTCTTATTTTTGAGGTTAGAGTTGATCATTGAAAGAAATAATGACAGCTGTGAACAGAAAGAGAAACGAACACAATTCATTGGAACGATTGTGTTCCACTTTGGTGAAACGAAAATCAGCTGTTCATTGAAAACGATTTTGATCATTGAAATAATTAAAGTGATTTTATAAGAAAGTGGTAATGCAAATGAAATATTTTTTTTGCAAAAAAAATTATTTAAGTAATTTGCTTCAATTTGGTATCTAAATATTATCAACTTTTTTTGTTTAAGTGCCTTAAAACCGAAGGACAAAATTTTCAATGATGGATTTCAATGAAAGCTATAACTGGCGCCTAACTTACATATGTTTCTACTGAAAACTTGTTTAATACGTGTTATTCTGTTTGATAAAAATAGGTAATATTACTAAAATAACATAATTACACACATGTTTATAAATACAAACATTCGGACAACCCTTGCAGAAATTTTTGTCTTATAAAATTATCCAGGAGCCTAACGAGATTAATTTAAGGGGGCTAGACTTGTTCTTGTGGACTTTTTTTTATGAGAGAATTTATCTTATTATAGAATGGTGACATTAATACAATTTATTCTGTGGACTGTTTTTTTATGCAATTGAAAGAACGCGTTTCATTATCGTTACAAGTTTCTATAATTACCTACTTGCATATTTTTTAAAGTTCTCAAGTTCCAAGCAACTAGACCTATAAGAGGGAGTTCGTGCGACTCAGTCGTTTTTCAAATAACACTTCAATAAACAATAATAAAACTAAAAAGAAGTTTAAACTTCGCAAAATCGCTGCAATTTTTATGGGTAGCCGGCGTGCATATCTGCGTATCATTGAAAAACTACTACTTAATTAATTAAGGAACATTTTCAACTATTGAGGACTTTTAAAAAACTGTCTAACTAGTCAACCGTCTAAAAAATCTAATAAATAAGGCTGAGTATGTCTATTTCCGCGATGACGGGACCTTTGATGTCACCGGCTCCCTGCCTATATTCTATATAGGAGATTATTTGGGGAAGTCTGCATTCTTTTTTCGCACAGAATTAATTGCCCGAGCCACTAATTATGTGCGGAAAATGACATTTGAGGTGTTTGTACTTGTTTTTGTTTTCCTTTCAGTCTTCTCCAGATATATTTCTATTCTTAAAAAGTATTTTTTTTAGATAATTGGCCCTCCCGTCTAAACGGGGTCATATGTAACCCCACATACAGTTTTTTTCTTCTTTAGACCCAACTTACACGCTCAAGTGTTTCGAAGCATCGTATGGCTATACTCTGTTCAAATTATATTTGTAGTACTGGGCTTATGGGAAAGCTTTTTCAAAAACACTCGTGCCTGTAGCTGCTTTCACGGCATATTTTCTTATGGGAACTGGCCCATAAACAAGGCATGTGTCGGACGCAACGGACAGGGTAGCTTTTCCCCTCTAGCAGATGCGTTGACAGCTCCTTTTTTGTGTGTGTTTGAATTTAAAGCAAGTTGTTGTTATGTGAAAGTAAACTTATTAATTGGGTTACCTTAATCCGTCGCATCCGGCAAACGTCAATTGATCCGTCGCCGCTTGGCGTTGACACTCGGTGTTTTTTTCTGTTTTCTTTTGTGTAAATATCTTAGCATTCAAAAAAAAATCTTAGCTCTCGGTATGGGGAAAATTGAAAGTCGGCTCATCAGTTAGATGTTGTTGTACCCTTCTAAGTTCTAAGACACATAATTTCCGTGGCGGTCGTGAAGAACCAGGTAACTCAAACACTAAAAAATATTAGAAGGTCGGGGTCTATGTTTAATAACAATCACAAAATCTAACTAATGTCGAAACAAATGTTTATCATGTATTGTCAAATATTTTAGGAAAGTATTAGATGAGGGTAAAATTTGTTAATTATAAGTTAAATATTTATTTAACAATAAAAAAAAAATTAAAATTCACTTCAGGTATCTCGACTTACCTGGTTCTTCACGACCGCCATGGATTTTTAGTCGATGGTTACCGACACGTTAAGTTTAAACAGCACAAAAGCACTGTAAATTATATAATGTTCTAGTGGAATTTGGCTAAACTCAGACGCCTAGAAAAATATGAGAAAAATATGATGGTAAAGCCCATGGTCTGGCTGGTATAAGATTAAGAATAAAAACATAAATACTTGAAAATTAATTATTTTTGTTTTTGTTTTTGCGGACTCTTGAATTGATGCGTTTCGCTAGAACATTATATAATTAACAGTGCTTTTGTGCTGTTTATTTTAAACGTGTCGATAACTATCGCCTAAAAAATTATGCGTTTACGAAGGGTACAACAACATCTAACTGATGAGCCCAATTGTTGTACCTGGGCGAAACGCATTTGAACTAAAGGTAGCAAAAACTTTAAATTTGAATTTCAATTCAGGAGTCCACAAAAACAAAAACAAAATAATTAATTTTCAATTATTTACGTTTTTATTCTTAATCTTATAATGCTCTATATCTAAAAAGATGTTTAGTTCTGATACATGTTGTAAAAAACCGTTTGCATTCCATGTTGCGATTTTAAGTGATCTGTCCATCATTGTTTTTTAAGAGCGACTTCTTTGCTTAGCTGTTTTATGTTTAAATCTTGTTTGTCAATCCTTTTAAGGATTAGTTCAAGCATTTCTTTGATGGATGTTTCCTCGTTCTTCCGCACATTTTTTACAATCCTGGAAAAGGATTTATTTTCATCACTTTTGCTTAGAGCAATTGCTTTTGCCGGTTAATTTTAGTTTTATTTCTACCGTTACTGTTTTGCTTTCAACTATTGCTTTTGTGTTTGTTGAATTTCTGAGCTTGTTCCCAGTTTTGTTTTTTCTTTTTGTGTCTTGGAATTTTTTGGCGACTGGACATCCTCTGTAACTTGCAGGATGATTACCTTGACAGTTAACACATTTCGCTTTCTGTTCTCTGTACATGGGGGAGTTTCTAGTTGCATGCCTGCCTTCGCATTTAACATAAGCAAACTCGCGATTGCAGTATTTTTGTGTACGCCGAAAGGCTTGGCACTTGGTAGCGCTTGCATTGTAGAACAATTTTTGAATTCAAAAACTTTTCACGCTTTCAAACTTATTCCGATTCCCGTTCTGTGAAAATGTGAAACCAAACATCAAAAACTTTCATATGAATAATTTTCTTTCACGACGTCAATTGGGAGCGAATATCTAAAATGAAAACGTGAATCCGAACAAACAATGACAAATTCAATCATATACCTCTTTCTCTGTCAAATCCATAAAGAAAAAAGTATTTTTGTCTCATGCATTTCTCTGTTCTCTTAAAAAATACAAAGAAATTGAGAGAATTATGTTGTTTTCAAGAGAAATGGTAAGGTGGTTAGATCAATTTGTGTCAAATGAATCGAAAAAGTGAAAGCAATGCGTGGCAGTGAATGTGAAAACGATTTATTCGATTCAATTTCTCACAGAACCAGAATCGGCCCCCAGAAGTAAAATCGTAAAAACTGATGCCAAAAAAATCTTCACAGGTAGGTAGTGTTGCTTATGCATCGATAGTAAAAAACTATCGCATACATCGATAGTTTTAAAAAACTATCGATAGTTTCAATAATTCCAAACAATGCTACTAAAAAGACCGCGATAAAAGGCTTGTGAGGTTGTGACCATAAAAATGTTAAGCAAAAACGTGTAATATTTTCAGGTTTTCTTCATCGTTAAGTTTGTACTGAAATCCTGATATTTAGACTATAATTGTTGGTTAAGAGCTACAAGACATCAAATATGTGAATAGTTGAAACCAAAGATAGGTACCTACTTGAAACACTTAAAATGGCGAAACACATTAAACGCAAAGGGGCGTTTTCATAGAGAATTACTTAAGTCATGATTTCTTGATCTATAGTTTAATTTTTGTTGGTTAAATAAACACAGCTCTTATTCATAGTCAATTTCCCAGCTGTATTGAGTAGAACCCTAGGTTAAGGTTGTGTTCTACTACAAATTATACTTCAAATGATGACAGGCCAAAGAAAAAAAATACGCTTATATTTCCAAACTGTAAATTTTGTGTGGTATTGCATGTCGAATAAAGTTAGAAAAACAAAACTATTAAATAAAAAATCCACAAGAGAAAACTCGAACAAATATTCAATAATATTTTTAGATGAATAACTAAGAAAACATAGAACGCGAACGCCAGGAAACTAGGGGGTTCTGGTTATGTGAAAAAGTGAATCGAAAAATTTGTCACCCTTTCACACTAATTCCTATTCCCGTTCTGTGTAGATTTGAAATCAAACATCAAAAACTTTCATATGAATAATTTGCTTTCACGACGTCATTTGGAAGTGAATATCCAAAATGAAAGCGTAAATAGGAACAAACAATGACAAATTCAATCATATCTCTTTCTATGTCAAATCCGTAAAGAAAAAAGTGTGCCTATCTCATGCATTTCTTTGTTCTCCTAAAAAACACAAGAAAATTGAGAGAGTCATGCTGTTTTCAAGAGAAATGGTAAGGTGGTTCGAGCATCGATAATATAGTTTTCATTCACAGAACCAGAATCGCTTATTTGTGGCAAATGAATCGAAAAAGTGAAAGCAATGCTTGTCAGCGTATGTAAAAACGATTTATTCGATTCACCTTTTCACAGAACCAGAATTGGCCCCCTGGTCGCAACTATAGTCTGTCCAGCAAAAATTGTCAGTACAGGGCTTATAGGCGAGCTTTTTTCAAAACGGTGGTGCCTGTGTATACCATACACAACACTAAAATAACAAATCTGCTACACTACTGATTTACATACAGGAATTGTTGTTGTAATTCTTTGAAACATTTCGTACGCTCCAACTCGACCGTCGTCTTTCAATGCCAAAAGCATTCTGATCGTATACTCGCTTTCGCTCCTACCTTCATTGTGTGAAATAAAACAAAAAATTCACATTCCAACAGAGTTGCCTTTGCCAAGTCGCAACAATACAACAGAGCTTTTTCAGTGGTTTTTATGAAAGAACTTTCGGTTTTGAAGCTTTTGAGAGCAAAATTAATAAAGGTGAGAGAGAAAGTGTTGTCGTTTTGATTCTCCATTGTTTGTATTTCTGAATAAAGTATAAAATGCAGCTAAAATTTGTACGATTTTAATATTTAAGAAGAAAATAAGTTATTTGCGCTAAAATTTGATACATTCACAAAGCGTTACGTGATCAAATTCATTTGAAAAGGTGAGGAGGGGTAAAAAAAGATAAATGGATCTTTTTTCTAATATGTTTGAAATGGTTTCCTGGGTAACCATATGCAAATTGTTCTTCCATTTGTGGCAATTTATATATCAAAGTATATGGAGACCCTGTGAGAGCCTTAACTTGAGACAGATGTATGCAAGCCAATACAACCAGGACTGAGAGGCAAACGTTCTTCCCTGTACTGACAATTTTTACTGGATAGAGTATAGAGCAGGAACTTTTTTCTTCTTCTATTCTTCTTTCTTTCCTGTTTTTCTTTTTCTTGATGGCACATTTTGCAATTCACTTAATACCTCAAACTCCTCTTAAATATATATCTTCTGTAATTGCGGTATCAATCGACATTTTTCAGGACGATAAGCCTACGTAGCATGTATTTGATATAAATTATTGAATAATTTGAATGAACAACAACAACTTGCGTGTATTACCACCAAGTATGTATATATGCTGGAGTTATTTATAGCAATTTCACGAAAGCCACCTCCTTTAGTGGTGCTTAGTCTGGTTATGCTCGTATTAATTGAAAAACTCTTTGCCGTCATCTGGGAGCGAACCATGAACCTTGCACTACACACCGTGCCAATGTAGCCAGTAGCCACATGTTCTGCTCAATCCCAATGCCGGTTTCGTTGTTTATCAATTGCGACAGCGACTAGCATTTTATTAACACACACAAGCTTGCCATTGTTCAGTCGGTTTCCTCCTTTTTTCCCCATGCACCGATAGGGCTTTTTAGCAAAAACCAATTTTCATTTCTAAATGTCGAACTCAAGACCTCAGCACAAATGACATTTAGGTAACACCCATTTTCTTTTTTATTTCGGAGGCAAATACACTCCAATTCAACAGAATGAGCACACGGATTTTCATAGTTGGTTTGTTAATTTTTTTTCAAACATTGTCCATTGTCCGAGAATAAATATAAACATAAAAACTATTTCAAAAAAATTTATTTTAGTTCCATCAATTAACTTTTATTACCAGTTTCAATATTTGAGCTTATTCAGTTGACACAAAAAGACTGCATTTTCCTTTATGGAAAGACTTTGAACAGAGCCGGAGGAAAAATAGCAGTGCTTTTTGAATCAATCATTGTGTTTTCTTTTCCCAACATCAAAACAAACGAATAAGGATAATCAAATGATTCTTTAATGCACAATGTAAAGAAAAAATGGAAAAAGAACCTTTGCAAATTTGTGTCCCTATTCATTGAAGTGCAGTGTAAATGTTTGGGCTTTGTTTTTTTTGGTAATAGCGTCTGTCAAACGTGCCGAGTTCTGAGCTGTCACTTTGACTTTGACAATTTGGTAGAGATCTCTATTCGTATGCCAATTGTTGGCATACAAGGGGGGGATTAGTTGAAAGATTTGACAGTGGTCAAGAATTAATTTACAATTTAAGTTGGGTTTGTGTGTGCAGTGTATGCTGCAAGTTACTGCCTGAGCAGAATGCAAGACGGAGCTGGAATAGATGTCAAAATGCTGCAGCCAGAGCTGCAAGAGTTGAACATTTTTTAACTTTTACTGCAGCATTTTTGACATCTACTGCAGCATTTTTGACGTCTATTCCAGCTGCGTCTTGCATTCTGTTCAGGCAGTTATACATCAATTAATATTTTGGATGAACAACAACAAACTTGCGTGTGTTACCACCAAGTATATAGGCTGGGGGCCAATTCTGGTTCTATGAAAAAGTGAATCGAAATTTTTTTCAAGCTTTCACACTAATTTCTATTCCCGCTCTGTAAAAATGTGAAACCAAACATCAAAAACTTTCATATGAATAATTTGCTCTCAGGCCGTCATTTCGAAGTGAATATCAAAATGAAAGCGTGAATACGAACAAACAATGACAAATTCAATCATATCTCTTTCTCTGTCAAATCCATAAAGAAAAAAGTGTTCCTATCTCATGCATTTCTCTGTTACCTTAAAAAACAGAAAAAACTGAGAGAATCATGCTGTTTTCAAGAGATATGGTAAGGTGGTTCGAGCATCGATAATATAGTTTTCATTCACAGAACCAGAATCGCTTAGGTGAGACGTTTAGAAAGCAAAATCATTCATTATTTTAATGGACGATTAAAGCTAAAGACTTTAAAAATATTTCTAGTCAAAAAAAATTTCAAATAGTCCCAACTTTCCACAAAATTGACTTTGATTTTTCAATGATCATTGGTAAGGTAGTTCAATCATTGAAATAAGAAAAGTCTTTTTATGTGGAAAGTTGGGCATATTTGAACAATTTTTTTGGCTAGAAATATTAACTAAGTCTTTAGCTTTATTTTTCAATCAAAATAATAAATGATTTTACTTCCTAAACGACTCAAAATCAATCATTAAAATTTTCAATGATGAGTTTCAATGATAGCTATAACTGGCACCTTAGTTGTGGCAAATGAATCGAAAAAGTGAAAACTATACTTGACAGGGAGTGTGAAAACGATTTATTCGATTCACTTTTTCACAGAACCAGAATTGGCCCCCTGGAGTTATAGCTATTTCACGAGAGCCACCTCGATCATCAGATTCCTTTAATGGTGCTTAGTCTGGTTATGCTCGTATTAATTGAAAAACTCCTTGCCGTCATCTGGGAACGAACCATGAACCTTGCAATTCAGAGGCCGATGCACTGCACACCGCGCAATGAAGCCACATGTTCTGCTCAATCCCATCATTAATAAAATGCTCGTCGCTGTTGCAATTGATAAACAACGAAACCTGAATTGGGATTGAGCAGAACATGTGGCTTCGGCCTCTGAATTGGAAGGTTCATGTTCGCTCCCAAATGACGGCAAAGAGTTTTTCAATTAATACGAGCATAACCAGACTAAGCACCACTACAGGAGTCTGATGATCGAGGTGGCTCTCGTGAAATAGCTATAACTCAAGCCTATATACTTGGTGGTAACACACGCAAGTTGTAGTTGTTCATTCACAATTTATTCAATATAAATTGATGTAGGTATAACTTCCATTTACACACAAACCCAACTTATTATTATTATTATTATTATTATTATTATTATTATTATTAATATAATAAACTTTATTCGCCATTAAAAAAATTTGTTCTTATATCTAATTACATTTCTTTTTTTTTACAATTTTCTTTTCCTTACAATAAATTAATAATATAGTCAATTTTTGTTACAATCATAACGTCAACGTTTTTTTTTTTGGTATTTTTGTCCTTATATAAATTGCAAAGTCTGAGTAGATATATTCATAAGTGAAATTTCTCTTAAAAGTGATCTGGCATAAGCCTCCCCCAACACTGCCCATAGTTCTCTGTCTTTCGCTTCATTATACCAATTTCGTCTTCGTCTGAGTAAATCGTCTGCCCATCTTTTCTTTGGTCTTCCAACTGGTCTTCTACTCCCTGGTGGTGTCCATTTTGTGACAATCTTTGTCCATCTTTCGTCCTGCAATCTTGAGATGTGTCCTGCCCAATTCCATTTAAGTCCTTTTGCTCGTTGCACTACGTCCGTTAAACCAGTTCTTCTTCTTATTTTGGTATTTGTCACTCTCTGGCTGATTCTATGGTTAAGTAATTTTCTTTCCATCTTGGTTTGGCATATCCTTAATGTTTCGAGTAAGATTGATGTCAGAGTTATAGTTTGTAGTCCATATGTCATAACAGGTAAAATAGCAGAGTCAAGTATATATTTCCGTGTGTCATCTCTTAAATTTGATGATAGTATTTGATTCATACTCCAAAATTGTCTTTTAACTTCTTTTTTCTCTTAATTGATGAATGACTTGGTCTGGCCCAGATAGATATAGTCTTCTACGTAGTCAATTTTTTCGTTCTCTAACATTATATCAGTTTTAAAGTGGTTATAGTCGCTGTAGGGGTAAATTAAATTTCCCCTTTTTTTTGCATACTAGAAAATTCGCGTAAGATCTGCCAAAAAAATTCAGACCATGTAGGTGGGAACTAGACAAGAAAAAAATCCTACTGGAGGGGGGTAATATATCCCCCCGCTTGAGCGGGCGATGCAATTTAATAACATATTTGCATAAAATAGAAACAAAATTAATAAAAAACAACGGCAATACTTATAGAAATGTTTTGTAGCTTTTTGGAAAGCCAGAAGTCCATTTTTATGCCTTGTTTTTAAATTAAGGTTTTTTGATGAATAGTTTTGGCAAAAAATTGCTTCAAACTCAATATTTTGAAGAAACATTATTATCTTATTTTTTTAATTATAGGTTTAAGAACGGATTTTGCTGAAATTGTTTATTCAAAGAACTTTATTTAATAGTCAACTATTAAAATAGACTTCTGGCTTTCCAAAAAGCTACAAAACATTACTGCAAGTGTTGCCGTTGTTTTTTAACTAATTTTTTTCTATTTTATGTAATATATTTTATTAAATTGCCCCTTCCTTCCAAGCGGTGGGAGATATTACCCCGCTCCAATAGAATTTTTTTCTTGTCTACTTCTCACCTACATGCCCTGAATTTCTCGGCAAATTTTATGTGAATTTCCAAAAAAAAGGGGAAATTTAATTTACCCCTACAGCGACTATAGGGTATGAAAATAAAAATCTGAAAAAATTAGGGAATTTTTTTTCTTTATTTAGAGCTGATTTAGGCCCATCCAAATAATAAAACTCAAAAAAGACCACCCTAATGTATAAAGATGGATGAATCCCTTGGTTTGTCACAACTGCCCATATTCCGTCATGTTGCACTGGGTCAAATGCTTTACTAAAGTCAATAAATAAAAGGTATAAGTAAATTCGTTGAATTTTTCAATCAGTTGGTTAATCGTCTGTAGGTGGTCTGTTGTTGAAAAAACCTTCTCGAAATCCAGCTTGTTCCCTTGGCTGATTTCTATTCAACGTGTCCTTTATAGTTGTGTACATAACTTTGGAGAATAGTTTGTAGATCATAGAAAGGTTGCTTATTGGTGTGTAATTATTGTTAATATCTTTATTTCGTTTCTTGTGAATAAGTGTAACTGTGGTTTGTTTTAATGGTTTTGGAATTCGTTGTGTTGTAAGAACGCTATTAAATAATGAAGTAAGGATTGAAGAAATAGATTAGATTATAGCTACAATGCCATCACTTCCTGTGCATTTGTCTTTCTTTAGATCGTCAATTGCTTGTTCAATATCTTTTTTTTGTGAAAAGTGTAACAATGTCTAAGCTTAGATTTTGTTCCAACGTCGATATATTAAAATTTATTTCTCTAGTCGATTTAAAAAGTTCTTCGAAAAATGTTGTAGCAGCCTCATTGATATCTCTCCTATTTATCTTGTTCTTATTTTTATTTTTGATTGATGCTATCCACTCTTTTCCGTCTTCATAAAATTCTTTTGTCTTTTTGATAGATTTCGTGTTATCTAGTATATCTTTTATTATTCTTTCATTATATATTTGGATATCATTCTTTGCATATCTACTTTAATAGTTTTTCGAAGGTATTTTAGTTCATTTTGTTGTGGTCTGTCAAGTTATCTTTGTTTCGTAGTTTCTCTCGTCTTGTTCTGAACGCTTTGGTGTCATCTGTTAGTTTATCGGGTTTTGAAGTAGTTGATGTCATGATTGAGGCTTTCGCTGAGTCTTTTATTATATGTTCAAGTTTTATATCTTGAAGATTTTGGTCTATTTTATTCGAAGTTATGTTAATTCTTATTTCTCTTTTGAGTATGTCATTGTATTTTTCAATATTTTCAATCGATATATCTCTAGGAATACTAAGAGTTTGTTTACTTCTTTTTAATGTTTTGTGATTAATTTTTATTTTGGCTCTTTCTAATCTATGGTCAGAATCAAATTTTAAATTGTTCAATACAGAGATGTCAGTAATAGTTTTTAATTTATTTGTCAGGATTAGGTCTAGTTCATTCTTATTTTTCCATCTGGTGAAAGCCAGGTCCATTTCCGTTGATCTTTTTTTTGAAGAAAGAGTTCCCGAATCTAAGATTTGTTTCTTCTAGCCACTTTATAAGCCGGTCTCCTCAGTTATTTCTCTCTCCATATCCAAATGGTCCTATTACTTCTTCATCTCTGTCAATTTGTTTTCCTAATTTAGCATTAAAATCGCCTATAATATACATTATTATCTCAGTTTTTGTCTCATTATATACTTTGTCCAGTAGATTGTAGAAATTCGAAATTTCCTCGTCGCTAGCTGCTTTGGTCGGAGCATAAACTTGAATTATAGTAATTTTCGTGTTCTGTACTTTAAGGCATATGCTATATATTCTCTCACTGAAAACCCGTATGTTTATTATTTTGTCTTTTAAATGTTGTTTGATGAGGAATCCAACTCCATGCAGGCCTTTTGTCTCGTCGATATAGCAAAATATGTCTTTTTCGTTTTCTATTATATTTTTTCCTAATATTTTTAACTTAGAAAGTCCCAGTATATCTCAGTTGATAGTTGATAGGGCTAGTCTAAGTTCAGTTTGTTTTGCTTCTGAAGCTAGTGTCCTTAAATTGTATGTGCATATGTCTAAAGTGTTTTTTGGATTTATCCTCGTTTTTTAGGTAGTTTGGGGGGTGTTGGCCGTCATTCCCCACGATGGCTTATCGGCTTGGGATATAGTCCTTATGTGAAATGTTAGGTTTTCTTTTATTTTGAGTTAGACTTTGCTTCTTTTGGTTAGATTGAAAAAATCTGTTAATACTGTTTTTTATTAATTTTGTCGTTTTTCATGCCTTTATTGGTTTTTGGTCTTTTCAGACTGGTCGAACATGTTGCTTCATTGTCATTTGCGTAAGGTCATTTCCGATTTCTTAAATGATATTAATTACTTTTTCAGCTTTTTAATTCACAAAAAAATCAAATTTTGTTAAATACAGCATTTACTATATTTAAAGTTAGACCACATGCTTAGCCCTTAACTTAGGTTAAGAGCTTAGGCTATTCATATATAAATGAGGGTCCAGGGGAAAAACGGCTTAAGTCTACTTGAATTGATTCCGAGAAAAACGAAGTTGTAAATGTATTAATAAAATAATGGCTAATTTAAAGAAAAATAAATAAAACTAACAATTTTGTTTGTTGAGCACGAAGTACTCAAGTAAGCAAACATATATTGATTTTAACATCTTGAATTTTTTGCATGATAAGCTGACATGAGTCAAAAGGACCTCCGACGTTTTAACCATAATTTTTATTTTTTATTTGAAATTTTCTTCTGAAAGAACCGGACATGATAATTGGAAACGGTTTTTTGCTTTTTATTCAGACGCCTCTAGACTTTCAAAATAGAGTTTGAAAATAAAATAATTTTCACAAGCGTGGCATAGGACCGTTTTTGCAATTCAATTTGTTAGACAGGACTTCGACCGGATGTAGCTAGAATATCTAATTTTTTTTTGTTTTAATTATTAACCTGACGTGTCGTTAGGTCTATCCACAAGTTTTTCTTTTTTTAATATAGCTTTGTTAAATTTTTGGAGCAAAAAAGATACCTTTGGAAACAAGATTCTTTTAAAAGTGCACTATTTTGCAAGTTTTAAAAATTCTATGTGAAGAGAGCTATACTACAACAGATAGTACTCATACAAGTCTATAAGATGTCATCATTATATTAAATAATTTAATGAAAAAACCTCATAGACCGCAAAACAACGTAATTCAATAAAACAACAACAAATTTATGTATTAGTGTTTTTTTATTTAATTGCTACGAATGCATTTCGGTTCACATCAGAGGAACCATTTTCAGCGAGCGTCGTTTGAGCACTGAGTCAAAAAATATTTAGAGTTATAATTGCTATATAAAAAAAATTGATATAACAAAATTGTCTAATAAAAATGTAATTGTGTGTGTACTCTAAATAAAATAGGTATAAGAGAAATACAAAAACAAAAAGAACAATATGTTTTGCGGTCTATAAGGTTTTTTCATTAAATTATTTAATATAATTCGACCACAAATTCGGCTATTTTTTTTTTCAGTGTTTAATAACTGATAACTACCTAAAAATGTCATCATTAGTTTAATTTTTTCAAAAAGTGGACTTGAGCCGTTTTTCCCCTGGACCCCTCATTTATATATGAATACCCTAAGCTCTGAACTTGCTAAGTAGCAACTTAGCAAGAGTTTAGCAAACATCTATGAATGTGCCCCAAACAGTTTTGAATGCGCTAAAATTAAGTACAGTGGTGGTCCAGTATAACGAGTGCCGATATAACGAATGATATTACGAACACTTTTTTGGAGCCCATTAGGTATTCTATATAACGAACAAATGACGAATTTCACAAAATTAAACTAAAAATTTTTAAGAATAACTAATTTTTCGGTTACGGACAAGAATTAAGAAAGGAAATTTGTGTAAGCCGACTCTTGATTTAAATCCTTGTATCCTTATAATATGAACTTTGTTTTATTTTGCTTAATTAATCCTCTCATCTTTCCTTATTCAAAGTATAAAAATGTTAAAAATTTTATTTTTCTCATGGAACTGAGGATAAAACTGGGTTGTTTTGGAAAATGCTATTAGATAAAGTGTAGAAAAAAAAAATATTCAATATAACGATATTTCGATATAACGAATGGACCCTGGGCATTGTATCATTCGTTATACTGGACCTCCAATGTACTAACTTTCATTTTAATTCGATTTTTAAAAAGAAAGTTTGAGACCTTACTTACAATATTTTTTTTTAAATTACAACTTTTTTTTTAATTCTTTTTTATTTTTCAATTTTCTTAAAGCTATCAATAACCTAAAATTAATTTAATAGCTCCATTTGGGCGCTCAAAGTTAAACAAAAAATAATAATAGAATAGGTCTACTGTCAACGTAGACCGCGTCATCACTTGAAACGATGAGGATCACACGAATGACGCCACTCGGTCAATGTTGTCCCAAAATTCTTTAAAGTGTCAAATCACCTAAGTCAACTCTCAAATAAAATCAAAGGATGGCTACGATGTCGATTGATTAAGAAACCTCTAAAAATCAGAAATTTTTGAAGTTTTTACAATTTTACAAAAAAGTGATTTTAGGGCAATTTCATGACATTTGTATCGAAATATACTTTTAATTTCAAAATATAGTTCGCCCTCCATCTGTCAAGCTATTTTAACTATCGATGAATTAAAAATCCTCAAAAAACTGCAAAATTTTCTAAATTGATATGAAGGTCAACGCAAGCTATTTTGACATGGCACACATTTGTGCTGTGTCAACGTAAGCATACAGTCAACTCGTTGGTGAACTTGTCCTAAATTGGTTGACAGAGTGATTACACGGCCAACGAAAGTAATAATCACAGTGACGCTTAAACAAGTGTCAACGAAAGTGTCATCGCAGCCGTCAACGCTTTGACAGCATTCTGCGTTGACGATCACACGACAAGACAACTTAGGGACAGAATTTGACATCACTTTGACGTCAGACAGTCAATGCGTTGACCGTCTAATCGTAGCTTAACTTATGTAAAGTTTTGTTATGTTAAAGTTATACATTTTAAATAAGTTGATGTATGTAAGTTTATTTTGCAGGAAACAAAAAAGAAGAGACAGGAAAAAGAGGGGCCCCTAAAAAATGTTTGATACAGAGCCCCTGGAATGCTCGCTGCGCCCCTGTACACAATTATATTAAAATAGCATAAAAGAAGGTTAAACTGTGTAGGTACCTAATAATATCTTTAAAATATAATGCAGCGTAAAAACATTTAATTTTAAGTTTTAGTAGGTAGGTATTATTTTTGTGTTGTTTTAATTAACACCTAAAAATGGCTTTATGTTCTTCGAAGGATAGGTTTTAAGAAAGAAAAAAAAAGTAGGAGATGGTTGACCAAATTTTATGACCTTGATGAAAATAACACAGAACCTGATAAAAATCTGGAAGGAGAAAAGTTATTTAGAGAAGACCTTGCAAGAGCGATTCTAGTCAGTCCGCGTATAATTGAATTTGACAGAAAAAAAAATTAAACGCTATATACATTCATATTTTAAATTTTTGTCTCTAAACAACTAATTAAGTATCTTAAGAAAACTACAATTAATTGCGTACTTAGTTTTTTTCACTACTATACACTTACTTCTTGAAATAAAAAAAAAACTAAGTACACAATTAACTGTAGGTATTTTAGATACTAAATTAGTTGTGAAGAGACGAAAATGTGTATCAAGTTAGCACTACCTACGATTTTTTTCAATTAGTTTCCCGAGTGTTTTGCTAAGTTGACAGAGGTTTGAATTAAATCACCCACAGGTAGTGGACCTTCAAAAAAAAAAACAGCTTAATTCAAGAAAAACTGTATTAAAACAAAAAGAAAGTCTGTTTAACTCGGAAAATCTTAAAACAAGAAAAAAACCTTATTCTGAGCCCCACTTATTTGGTGTTGTAAGTGGGGTTAGCATCTACTCCGATCCGAGGTAGAGGAACTCCTGATGAACTTCGAAGTTGTTGTATAGTGTAGCAATTATAATATTCTTATATATAAAAAATTGTAATTTGACGGTTTTTTGTATCAGTATTCTTAGCCTGATATCAGATTTAAATAATGCAACCAGAAAAAATATTAACATTATTAATGGCCGATTTCACGAAAGGCTTTTGATTATTTAAAAAGCCTTTTAGCATTTTAATGATGTTTTTTGGTTTCACCAAATGCTTTTATATTTAAGAAGATTTTAAATGCCCTTGTAAACTAAACGCTCGTTTTTGTCTCATTAAATTTGAAAAGTCTTTTTGTTAAGACATTCCATTCAACAACAGCTGATATTTTGCTGTCAGAATAATTGTCTCTCATCCATAATGCTTTTTCACTTTTCTCATAGACTTCGCATGTGCGAGGGAAACAACCTCTTTTTTTTTTAATCCAGGGATGTGAGCAAATAAGTCAAATTAAAATATCCCTAAAATATCCCCTTTCTACATTGGTGAAACTGAAAATTTAAAAAAATGTCTGATAAAATTTAGGAGTTTAGATAAAAGTAATTTTAGTGTTTATTTATGAAATTGGCCATAAAACTGTTACTTTAGATTATTTTTAAACTTTTAGAGTTTTTGAGTCGTTGACCTAAAATTTGATAGGCAACTTCGAGCCGTCAAAATTCTCAAATTTTGTTCAGATTCAATCAGATTAGGCCTATAAATAATTTCCAATACAAACAAATTAAAAAACGAGCACTGAAAATTAGTTTTAATCCCTTGGGAACATTTCTCATCATTTTGGACTATCTTTTTTAAATTTTATACAAATCAGTCAGCCACTTATTTAAGAGGATTTCAAGCATAAACTTGACTCTGTTTCTGACTTCGACAATACTTTTTTTTTGTAATCCTCTCCTGTTTGAAGCAGAAAAAAATAGGCAGTTCCATTGAATTGAGCATCCCCAAATCATTGTGTACGAAGTTTCATTAATTTGTATTAAGAATTGGCGTGGGAAATGATATTGTCGCCGAAATTCAACAAACGGACCAGTGTGCGGCGGTGACTTTGCAATGAGTCTGTTTCACACTTAGAAAACTTAAACAACTTTTTAATGGGTCGAATACATTTTCGAGAAAAAGTATTATTTTTCATTCACAAAGAAGGCGGTGAAGTGTATTAATCCAAGAGTTTTAAGTAAATGTAAAAGTTTTCGTTTACGCACTTGAAAAATGTTTTTATTTAATCGGATATTAAAATTACAAACAAAAATTCTTTAGGTATTTGAGAGCTACAAAGCAAGTAATGGTAAAGTAACCTTGTACTTTCTTGAGGCTTCTAAGAAAGTGACTTTAAACAGAAAACAAATATTAACAAGTAAAAAACAGTGGTAACATTTGTAAACAAATTCTTCAGCTCCTCTTATGCTAGAAATCCATGTACCATTCCATGTACTATTTCACCAAAAAAGTATTAACTTTGTGTGGAAGAGCTCCAAATATTGAATATCTACAAATTTGGTGAAAATGGACGGTTACTTCACCCATAAATGAAAAACCTCAAAGTTTCGATTTTTCCTATGCACCATACATAATACTACTTTTATGCGAAATTTCAATATTCTACAGCAGTGTTGCCCAGATGAAAAAAATGTCCCCCAGAAAAATTTAGAAACCCCCCAGATTTCCACATTTTGACAAAAAAAACCCTAGATTTTTTTCCAACTTCCAAATTTATTTTTTCTTTCAATACACATAAGTTCATTACATATTTCAGATGAAATAAAAAAAATATAATAAATATGAAAATATGAAAATATGCATCTAGCTACATAAAAATACTTTATTTAAAAAAAGTCAAGAATAATATTTACGCTCGTCATCTTCATTTTTACAGTCGTTTTCACTAGCGACATCTTTCAGCGTTTCCCCTCACGGCGTAAAATTCTGCGATCAGAAACGTAAGGAATATAGATATCTCAATGACAAATGAGGCCGTGAGTGGAAAAGTGATGTAACCCACTTTTTTTTAGCATACTTTTCATTTTGAATCGATCGATCGTATTATTTGATGTGATATTCAAGAAGGATAAGTCACATTTTTGGAAAACTTAAATATTTAAGAATTAGCTGGACCGCCCTGGCTCTGCCCGGGTAAACAAAAATTTCGAGATCAAATGAACAACACAAAATTTTAATTATGATTGTGTCCCCGATTAATCGAATTCCGGATAATCGAGACTCGGCTGTATTTTTTTATTTTGTCAGAACCAAATTTCATGATTGATTGATTTTTTTCAAACTCAATTGATTTTTTTTTTACTTAAAACAGTTACGCAGAGTGTGCTTCTGCACCTTTTTGGCAAAACGCAAGACCGAATTTACTCAAAATGACAATAACACTCCCAATACCAAAGATTTCCTGAAAGGAATCATCCAGATAGCTCAAGCAATTCTTGAAAATACATTGTGATGCGTGCCTCGATGCCTTGTTGGTGGCATGTAGTTTGCACAGATCCAAACAGTACGTCGACAAAGTTTTGAGCAAAGCTTTCACCACCTCTAAGACTATATAATTATTGTTCTAATTTAACTGTCTGAACTTTTAGAATCGATTATTTCTACTTGTTTATAATCATTTCCTTATAAATTTTTTATTTCGACACAATTTTCCCTTAATTTCATTGCTTTTATAATATTTCAAAGAAACAGTTAACATTGTTGCAATTTTAAAGTAGCCTAGATTACTCCCTGAGTTGTCCACTACATGTATGAAAAGTCCCGTCATAGCCTGTTCTGCCGTTTTGAAGGTTACCGCGCACAAACAGACAGACAGACAACAAATTTTTAAATGATGCAGTTATGTTTCTTAGCAATTAAACAACCACCTAAGCTCAAAAACTTGAAATTATTTCAATATTAACGACAGACACTCCAATTTTATTTATATGTATAGATGTATAGATGTATAGATTGAGTTTTTCGCTTTGATGACTTTTGATGCTTAAATGTGGAACGAGACAAAATTATCAATTTTTTCACAAAATATGGGTTACACCACTTTTGCACACACGCCCTCAAATATTATCAGCATAACACAAATCTAAATATCAGCTGTTTCAATTCCTATAAGACGTTATTTTTAAAATGAAGAAAATTAAGCAGTCATACAATTTTTAAATTTTTAACTTTAAAAATTATACCCCCAGATTTCCCCCCAGTTATTTCATCACCCCAGACTTCCCCCCAACGAAGAAAAAAAAAACCTAAATCTGGGAGGAAAACCCCCAAATTGGCAACCCTGTTCTACAGTGTCGGTAAGTGTTCTATAGTTTGATGATCTCTCAGTGAGTGAGTGAGTGAGTGAGGAGTTCATAATGTTACGGTTTTGGTGATTTTCGAAGTCCTATATCCTAGGAAAAACTAATGTTTAGAAATTAAAATTTTGGTTACTATGTGCTGCGTTCTACTATCTCTGGGATGAGTCGAGATCATTTCAGAAAATTTCGAGGAATTACAAAAACAACAGAGATCCAGGTTCCTATCGAGGTTAATTTCACTGACCCAGATAGAGATAGAAGTTTTTGATGGTTATACTATTGTGAATGGTGTCAGTAGTACAAAGAAAAAAGACAGGCCACGCATTTAAAATATGAAAACGTAAAGAAAAACGAGATGTATATACTGTTGTCACACTAACCCATATCGTTTTATTTCGTTTCGTTATGAGCGATAGTAAAACGCGGCTATTACTGTACAAAAATATTTTTCAACAGCATATAATTCGTTGTTATTGGCTCCTAGACCAGGTTTCATACAGTTTTGCCGATTGTCCTTTGATGTACCAATTTGAATTTTTGTACAATCAGATGAGATACGATTAGAGTCCTAACTGTATAAATATGTGTGTAATTATGTTCAAATGATTTTTCTTTTTTGGTTTTGTCATTTTGGTCATATTTTTTTTTTTACTGGAACATACTGTATTACATTCACACCCCTCGTAACAAGCTCTGAGTGTATTGTTAAATCTTAATTTTATGAAAGCTAAATATAGATTTTGTGAGTGCCGACAATTTATTTAAAAATATACAATACCCAAGGACATGTTGGAACACTGCAAGAAAAACAAACCAATTTTTACTACTAACAAAATACTGAACTGTTTTTATGTGTTGTTGACTGCACTACTTTTTGCACAAAACAAAGCGAAGTGAAAAAAGAATTTAAAAAAGAAATTATCTTATAAAAATCATTATTAGGTAAGATCAACCAAATATATTAAAAATCGTTTATATTAAATCTATTTTTCACTATTATTTTATTTATGAAATAAATTTTGAAGGCTTATTTTTTTTAATGATCTTACTACATTTATTTTTTTGCTCATGTAAATAATTATTTTATAAAGTGTTTTTCGGAAATGTATTTATATGATCAAACCAAATTGAATGTTTTAAATATTTCTTGTGTTTGCTCACCAAAAATTAAACTTTATTGTTAATCAGAAAATCCTTGTATTAAAAATTAATTTAGTGCTTTCGTACAAAAAGAAAATAATATTTTTGTTAATTTATATCTGTAAGAAATTTAAATTTATCTTGGTACTCTTTTTATATTTATAAAAAAATATGAAAATAAAATACATACAAAATTGAAATAAATAAATTTTAAAGAAAAAATATAATATACAAATAATGACTTGGGAATGTGTGTTTTTATTTAGTTTGTTTTTTTTTTTTTAATTTTGCTGTTATGTTTATATAAAAAATAAACAATTATTTTTGTATAGAAATAATCTGTTCCTTTCTAAAGGAGCCAATGTCTAATGAGTGAACCATTCTCTGGTTTATTCGTTAAAATAATAATGTATGTGTCCTTTTTTCCTTGTAAAAGCATCTAGCCCGGTATGAATATAATGTTGCTATTAAGTTATCTTCATTTTATTAATTTTTAATTCTTAAAAAGTACTGGATTTTTTAAGAAAAGTGTTTATGAAAAATATGTGAAAGCCTATGGTGACTTTAATATATCGGCAAGCATTACAATTACTATTTTGCATAAGGGTTGTGAGATGAAAAATAATATATTATATAAACAATATTTTTGTCATGTTTTACTGTTACAAGCCAAAGTTTATATGAAAAAGAAATGATTTTTATCAATTAAAAGCTGTTAATTTCTTCAAAATTTAGTTTACGTGTATTCTTATTTTGAAAGATTTCAAGATGTCGAATTTTATTTTATTTTTAAGTATTAACTTTTTATTTTACTATCAACGCTTTAATAACAGTTTTAAAATTGATGGAACTTTGTTTTCTCTTAATCTTCATTGAACATGATATCTTGTATTTTATGTTTTTAGTTATGTTTGTTATGTTTTCATTGTTGTGTTAATTCATTGTAATTCTTGCGCTGAAAATCAGCAAATAGTTGTTCTTTTCAAATTTTTATAGTCATAGATAAAAATTATAATTATTATATTTTAAAAGAGAAATATGATTATTGATACTATATACATTTATACATACAAGTTTGATATGAAATTGTCTTGAGATATGCATAATATACAAACCTACATACATATAATATTAGTTTAAAAGTATAAAGCACCCGTTCAAAAAAATATATAAATTATAATTTTTTTCAGTTTGGAATACTTTTTTTTTGTTTAACTTTTACATGCAAAATTTTTGAAATACAATGCAATAATTTTTTAAAATATTTGTTTATTAAATTAATTTTTGAAAAAGAAATTTCATAAACACTCTACTATGTAAGTCATTAATTAGTTAGACGAAAAACACATTACAAAAATAATCTTAACATTTAATGTTTGCTTTTTAAGTTTTTATTTTGTCTGCAATAGTTATTATTTCTTAAAAATGATTTTAAATAGCATACAATATGCCTGCGTGAATATTATGTAAACTCTGAAAATTCTGAACATTAATATATACATACATATAACCGTGATGATATGAATATATACAATCAATGCGGCGCTTGTTTTAAAAATGCTTGAATTTATTTCGCCCCCCCCCCCCCCCCACTAAAAGTAATCAAGGTAACTAAAAAAATTCTATGCACTTTTTTTAGAGATCGGTTAAAGTTAACACGTGATGGCAAGCACTTGAAATTTCCCATACAAAATACATGGAAATTTCTCAGTCATTCCCTCAAAATTTTGGAAAAAGTATGAAAATGGATGGAACATTTTGAAACTTGGTACATATATTAAGTACCCTAAGGAGTATACAAAAAATCACATACAAAAGACGCTCGATATAGCGAAGTAATAAAAACCAGGCCTGTTCACTCCTTCGTGATTGTTCACTTTTTCGAGCGGGAGTTTTAAAGGGCTTTCTAATGGTGAATTTGATCCAAAATGCACATTTGGTTCAATTTTTTTACATTTATTTAAGCGTTAAAAGAAGCTTTATTTGAAGTTTAATAAGAAAACAGATACAATTCCTCAGTATTCTCATCATCATCGTGTCCTCTAACCCCGGCTGGGGCATAGGGCTTCAACAAAACGTCTCCATCCTTCACGGTCTGCTGCAAGGTACTTTAGCTGTGGCCACGTCTTTCTCTGGGATTCAGCTTCCGCTAAGACAGTTGATTTCCATGTTGTTCTTGCAATGTTGCTTTGCAATTTCATCGTTTGGTTTCCTCAGTGTGTGACCAATCCAACTCCATTTACGCTTTCTTATGTCGACTTCCAGCCGCTCTTGACTTGTCCTGCGCCACAATTCCTCATTTGATATTATTTGTGGCCAGCGAATCTTTAGGATGTGGCGAAGACAGCGATTCACAAAAGCCTTCAATTTCTTTGAAATAGTAGACGTGGCTTCACAAGCATATAACAGCACGGATTTGACATTGGATTCGAAGAATCTCAACTTAGTGCGTAAGGAGATTTGACTGGATTTCCAAATTGGGGACAGAGTACCGAATTCAGCACGAGCTTTATTCATTCTACTTAACGTCCAGATCCGTACCACCGTTTGCAGAAACAATACTGCCAAGGAAGCTAAACTGAGCTAAACTGAGCGGCCTGTGAGCATTATTTTTGTCTTTTTGCTGTTTATTCTAAGACCACTCGACTCTTCCTTCACTTGCAGTGTTTGGTACATCCCGTTCAGCCCACTGATGTTATTTGCCAGTAGACATATCTCATCGGCATAGTCTAAATGACTGAGCCTTTCGAACGGTCTCCATTGAATGCCCTGTCGCTCAGCTGTACAAACACTGGCCGTCAATACGTCGTGCATCGCCAGCAGGAAGAGAATTGGCGATAGAACATCCCCTTGTCTCACACCCTGTTGCACTACGAAGGAGTCGGATAGCTGCCCATTGTGCAAAACAAAACACCTTGCGTTGTTGTAGGACTCTTTAATAATGGCAACAATTTTTGGTGGAGTTCCTCTACCAAGCAACGATCTCCATAAACCTTCTCGGTTAACTCGATCAAAGGCCTTCTCAGAATCCACAAACATGAGGTAAAGCGGTGATTGAAATGCCATCGACTGCTCGAGGACGATACGTAGGGTGTTGATATGGTCGACAGACGATCGACCACTGCGGAAGCCAGCTTGATGCCTCTTGAGTGTAGACTCGATTCTATCCTTTATTCGCTCGAGAATGATGGTTGCCATTGGTTTTGGGAAAACGGACAAAACGGTGATACCACGCCAATTGTTGCAATTCTTTAGGTCACCTTTCTTTGGCAACTTAACAATCACACCATCCTGACGGGGGTTCGATGTCAATACCCATATAGGACCTGCGCATCTCGTTTAGTTGGGGCACTTCAGCACTCTGCTCAACTGAATCCTCATTTAGCAGTGCACAAAAATGGTCCTTCCATCTACGAAGCTGATCCTCAATTGATACCAAAAGTGTGCCATCCACATTCATTGTAGGATGATTGGTGTTGCTTTTTTTCCCGAAAACATCTTTGGTTATTTGGTACAATTCCCGGATATCTCCTCTTCTGGCAGCGATTTCTGCATTATCTGCGAGTCCATCTAACCTCACCCTCTTGTCACTTCTCACACAGCGATAGACCATCTTATGTGCAATGCGATACTCCCTTCGCAAGTCTACCCTACGTTGAACATCTGCTTCGGCATTTATTTGGATTTTCAACGATTTGCGAAGTTCGATCTTATCCCAGGTGTCTTGGGATATCCAAGAGTCTCTACGTCTCGTTCGCCTGGGTACAGTTTCGGATCCAGCCTCCATAAAAACACTTTAAATTTCACCCCACATCTCATCAATTGTTGAATGCTGGATTCCGTTTAATGACGATGCTCTGTCGTTAAGGGTGGTGACATTGTTTCGACATATGTTGGGTCATTTAAAGCATTAGTAATGAATTTTGAGCTCCTTGCTGCATCCTGCACTGGTTTTTGAACGGCAGCGGTTCGTAGTTTGAGACTCATCAGAACCAAATGGTGGTCGCTTCCCACATCGGCACTTCTTATACTCCGGACATCACACATAGACTTCCTCCATCGCTGCCTGCTGGATCATGATATGATCAATTTGGTTTTCGGTTTGATCATCGGGATGCACCCAGGTAATTTTGTTGCACGTCTTATGCTTAAATACAGTTCCACCTATTACATGACAATTCGCGTTACAAAAGTCGACAAGCAAGTCACCATTTTCATTCCGTGACCCCAAGCCATTTCTTCCCATCACGCGTTCCAGTCCGTAATTGACTGAACCGACTTGGGCATTAAGATCTCCCATAACGACTATGATGTCGGCTCTCGGAACACTACTGTAAACCGAGTTAAGATGAGTGTAGAACGCGGTTTTGTCTTCCTCGGTCGCTTTATTTGTAGGGGCGGGCGTAGCACTGAATAATTGTGACGTTAAGAATTTTTGAACGAAACCTTGTTTTCATTAAACTCGCAGAAATGGCCGTCCAGGAGATCAAACTACGCCTTGCTTCTTCGTTCAACATAATTCCGACACCATGCAGTCTTTGGCCACCCTCTCTTGTCTCTTTCATCTTCCCCGGAATACAGCATTCTCGTCTGTCCAGTGCCTGATCTGTATTCAGCTCTTCCTCTCCACTTAGTTTCGCTTATGCCCAGGATACTGATCTTTAGGCGGAGCATTTCACGCTCAACCTGCTCGTATCTACCATCGCTGTACAAGGATCGAACGTTCCATGCTCCGATTTTCGTACGTATGCGGTAGCCAAAAGTAACATTTGCGCTTCTTGAAAGACTTCTTCTATTTGTCAACGATTCATTTATTATTATGGCGTCTTGATTGACGCTCGTACATGAAAGATGCCGCACCCCCTAATCCGATGTGCGGTTTACTGCAACCGAAGCTACAGAAGGATTTTCTATAAAAAGATTACCTCTTGGGGACTCATTTCCATTTGTTGTCATAATTCATGTATTTGGATATATCCTTCCACCATGGTGTTTTCCGAGATATGATTAATAACAAACATAAGCTCAGATTTGACAGGCACACCTGCCTTTTGTATGGTCAAACACATAACTACTCGAGGCCGCCCACTATGGGAAAACAGGCGCCTTTTGTAGCCGCCCAATATGGGTTACAGACCCATACCTGCTGCTGCCGTTGGCCTTTTACCAACAAAAAAGCTCCTCCGCCACCAGACTATCATGCCGTTGACCGCCACCTGCAGTTCATCCGCCTTAAGGGGGCCTTTGACCATCCCAAGGACAAGTTTGTGCCCTGACCAGCATCGCTGGGTTGTCTGTTTATCCCGGCATCCATTCGGTCCCCCTGCACGTTAGCGTTGCCCGCCCTCTACCACGCGGAGGTGTGCATAGGGATTTTCCTATCATTGGGCCTAGGGCCATGTGGCGTCCTAGCACTCTCAAGTACTTTTAGAGTATTTTCAAGCAATATTAAATGCTGGCAAGACATTTTTATACAAAATACATTATTATATACAATTTTGTGTGTTTACTATTATATGGATAATTCATTTTTTTGCGATTCACTGAATCGAGCGTCTACTGTATATTCAATTTTTTTGAACAATAACTACCCCGTTTAAAATAACAACGAATATCGAAAAACAACTATATATCAACTGTTCATTTTAATTTATTTTATTAACTTAACGGACTTACCGCGATAGTTTTATTCAAAATATTGAATTGATATTGAAAGCCCGACGTTTCGACAAAGGTTCCACTTGTCGTGGTCACTGTTGTTTTTAACGGGAAAATATTGTTTAAGACATTGAAAATAATTTTTACCTATAATACTATAAGGCAAGTTTTGGATTCGTGCAAAAAAAATATTTTGAGATAACAATCAAACATGATATTACGATGATAGAGAACACCAAAAAAGTGGGTGGCACAATTCTGTCTGTCTGTCTGTCTGTTCGTCTACAGTCTAAACGGCTCGATCGATTTTCTTCAAACTTGGTACATAGTGGTTTTTGGTGATTATGCCCACACGTGTTTTTCTTTTTTTTTTAGAACCAAAAATAACGGTACCTGCCATACAATTTTTTTAGTTTTACATAATCGTATTTTTCTCAAAAACGGCTCCACAACTTTTCTTAAAAAAAATCAATAAATTTATTTTAGTAAAGGCTTCCTTTGGGTGGAAAACCATTTTTCAAAAATGGTTGTTAATGGGAGGTACCTCACAAAGAACCATTTTTTTAATTTTTGATTTTCTTCGATACGGTAAGACCGATTTCAATCACTTTTCTTATACAGAAGCTTCCAAAAAATAGAAATGGTTTTGTGTGCCCAAATTTTTGAAAAAATATTTTTTGGATTTTTAAAAAATAGTTCAAATTTTTTTGGAAAATCAAATATTTCGAAAACGACTTGATTGTTTTTTTTTTTTTGAAACTCGATATTTAAGACTTTTTTAGTATTTTCTAAAATTTTTTTATAAAAATTTTACATTAATGAAAAAATAGCGGTAGGTACCTTCGATACAAAAGTTAAAAAACCGCAAATGAAAATATTTGTTTTGCTTAAAAACGACTCCAACGATTTTGATTAAACTTTTTTCCTATACTAAAATAAATACGATTTACTATCAAAAATTATAAAAGTTTACACTTAGCAACTATTAACAGCACCTGTCATAGAACGTATTTTTTTATTTTGAATTTTATCGTTATCGGCCAAACGGATTCACATGAATTTTTTTACATACAAATTTCAGGTAAAATGAAATAATATTGCATATCAAAATTTTCAAAAAAAAGTTTTTGGAGTTTTAAAAAAAGTTTAAATTTTTTTTTTTTAATTCGATATCTCAAAAACGGGTTGACAATTTTTTTCAAAATTTGTTTTTATATACACATAAATATATACTTAAGATTTGCATACTAAAATTTGTTCTAAAAAATGTTTTAAGAATTTTATATATAAAAAATTATTTTTTTTAATAACCGCTCCAAAGGTTTTAATTTTTTTTTCCCATACAATCATATTCAATCAAGAATTAAGATGGCATTCTTGTTTTCCACCTAAAACTGTCAAAAGAGTTGTTTTATCCAATTTAAATGTCGTATTTCATGCTTCTCTACATTTTTCTCTCATAATTTCCATGTTATTATATACAATTTTCTTAAACCCACAGTGTCTTTAACACAAGAGCAAATACGTGCAACCCAGTCGTGCATTTTATTTGTATACTCCTTATGTATAGAACTTCAAAACTTTCCATCCACTTTTAGCTTTTTCCAAAATTTTGAGAAAGAGACTGAGAAATTTCCATGTATTTTGTATGGGAAATTTCAAGTGCTTGCCGGCACGTGTTAACGTTAACCGATTTCCACAGAACTTTTTTTTAATTACCTTGATCACTTTTAAGGGGGGCGCCACCCTAATATACATACCAACATTTACATTAAGGTGGTCGTTAAAAAGTCTTCGTGGTTTTTTTCCAAATTTTAAATTTGATACCTTACAGTCGCTGTAGGGGATAATTTAATTGCATACTGCGTGATTCACGTAAAATGTGATACAAAATTCAGGATGTGTAGGTTAAAACTAGGGAAGTAGGCTTATAAGAAAAACTAGGCTTTATAAAAAATATACTTAAAATGGAAAAATATATAAGAACTACGGTAACACTTTCAATATTATATTGTAGCTTTTTGTACAAACTTTTTTTCTAATTGTATGCAACTAAGTATTTATATGGCTTTTAGTTTTAAATGCTTTTACTAATTTCTATTAGAATGCCAAGAACTATACGGTTTATTATCTTCTAGTCTTTGAACAAATTGAAAAATACACTTTTTTTTTCAAAATTTTAGGTTTGAAAATAATCTTTGTTGAAAATATTCAAGCCTAGTTAATATACAGGGTGTCCCGGACCTGAGTGGAAGTATTTCAGGGGGTGGTTCTTTGGGTTATTCTAAGAAAAAAATTGTATCGGGGGAAAGTTGTATCTCCCCTCCCTGAGGCAGGGAGGGGCAGTTTCTGAAACATTGACTTCAAATTCAAAAAAAAATATTAAAAATCAACGGAAACACACTTAATAATGTGCTATAATTTTTTTGAAAGCTAATACTCCACTTTTGTATTTGGTTTTTAAATCAAGTTGTTTAAGCGAATAGCTTTTGAGAAATTAAATTTCAAATTCAAAATTTAAAAAAAAAAAAAGTGTTATTTTTTTCTTAAGTTTTGAGTTCAATATTCAATGCCCTCATTATTTTTTAGTCCAATACCGAAAACCAAATGCAAAAACCTTTCTTAGTTTTTGAGAAATTAAGAAAAAACAAAAGGTACTTTTCCCGAATAAGCCTGAAAAAATGAATTTATTCATGAATTATCCATAATTTAACACTTTTTCGGGCTTTTGTGGTAAAAGTACCTTTTGTTTTTTCTTAATTTCTTAAAAACTAAGAAAGGTTTTTACATTTGGTTTTCGGTAATGGACTAAAAAATAATGAGGGCATTGAATATTGAACACAAAAAATGCCCTTAATTACGTAAAATTTTGAAAAATATCGACTTAAGAAAAAAAAAATTGCAATTTTTTTTTGAAATTTTGACTTTGAAATTTAATTTCTCAAAAATTATTCGCTTAAACAACTTGATTTAAAAACCAAATATAAGAATGGAGTATTAACTTTCAAAAAAATTATAGCAAATTATTAAATGTGTTTCCGTTGATTTTTAATGTTTTTTTTTTGCATTTGAAGTCAATGTTTCAGAAACTGCCCCTCCCTGCCTCAGGGAGGGGAGATACAACTTTCCCCCGATAAAATTTTTTTCTTAGAATAACCCAAAGAACCACCCCCTGAAATACTTCCACTCAGGTCCGGGACACCCTGTATATGCAAATATTTTCGCATGTCAAAAATTATTACTTAAGGTGAAAAACATAATACAATGGAATGGCAATTGTTTTGCATGCGAAAAAAGTGTGGTGAAAAAAAATAAATTTTTTTGGATGTTCGGTTTAGACTTTAAAAAAAAATACCACATAGGTGTAATTTGCATGTAAATGGTTTTTGCATCCAAAAATAATTGTTTTCCTTTTGTAGGCCTAAAGGCTTAGGCCAAGGCAAACATTTTTCATCTTGAATATTTTCCAATATGGTGCAGAGAACAGTTGAAAAATGGTTTTGAAAGTTTTGATTTTCAATCTGAAAATACACCATAAGAATGGAATTCTGGCTCGACAAAAAGCTACAAAATAATATTACAAGACTTTTTCTTTCATTAAGTGTTTTTTTTTATTAAATTGCTCCCTTTTCCCCACTTGGGGGGAAATATAACCAACCTCCTACAAATTTTTTTTTTTCTTGTCTAGTTTCAACCTACATTATATGCTTTGAGTTTTGTTCACATAAGTTATGCGAATCACCTAAGTAACGAAAATAGGCAGTTTAATTAACCCCTACAGTTTTTGTTTTCTTCATTACGAGCTGATCTTGGCACATCTAAATATTAAAACTAAAAATAAAAACATATTACGATCAGCCTAGTGTTTATATTCTGATAAAATTGAATTTGTTATTGCACTGTACACGTTTACTAATACTGTTTTGATTTAATTCTATCCATACTTTCTTGTATTAATTTTTAATTTTGTATAACTTGATTTATTAAAATATTTATAGTTTTTCTTTTAACTTTGAAACTGTACACTTTCAACTTGCACCAGAAAGTACACCAACATACCTATTATTTTCCACAAGGAAATGAATAAAGAATAATATGAGCTTTTTATTTGAAATGAAACTTAGAATTTTTAGCCACAACTAAGTTTTTACCTCAGGTCTCAGGTAAAAGAATAAACAAAATGATCAGTTATATAGGATACATTTTTTTAAAGAATGCATAAATGAGTGATACTATTCATCATTTTGGATTTATTTAAATAAGAATAAACGATCGCCATTATTATGAAGAAACGAAAAGTAAGTATTATTTGATATTTATTCTTTTAGAATTTGATTCTAGTAATTTATTATTATTTCTGGTACATATTGAAATAAATAAATTTAAAGTTTGTGAATATGAATAAAACTAACAGCAAATTTACCATTCAAAGCTGTTTAATTGATACAGAAATATTTTTCACGTATATTTCTGTTTCTGATGTTCTTATCAAAACATAAACCCCCATAATGTGAGTAAGCGACGAATTAAATATCCTTAATTTGTGGATTAAGTGCATCCTTTCTCTCTTTTATTCTTGTTCAAAGATACTCCTGGACCAGACCCATAAACAATTTTAAGCTCATCTCATCAATTTTGAACGAGTTGAAACAAAAAAATCTTGAAATTATCACAGTCATAGCGATGCCAGATTGAGGAATTTTTCCCGTTTTTCGAGATTTTTCGATTCTAAAGGAATAAATGGAAAACTCACACAGAAAACAGGAAAGCTCAAAAACTGAGATGCTTATTATCAAAATTATCTGAAATCACTGAATTTGAAATGTGATTGTAGGAGTTTTTTGATATCAACTTGTGAAGAAATTTGGAAGCGATTCAATTTTTATGATGACGTCCAGATCTTTAAGCTCCTCGAATTTATCCAACTTCGCTGATTCAACCTTTAAAAGCATTTCTAGGGCTCCCAACCGTACTACATCGTCTATACATATAATATTGTACCTGCTCTGCATACATATATAAATAAAATAAATAAATTTGAAAACATACATATGGATGTACATATGTTCCATTTGACGACTTCGAGACAGTATCAGAAGCTCTTAATTTATAAGAAAAAATGGTTATCAAAACAAACGAACTTTACTCTGAAATATCAATTTTTAACGAAATCTTTGCCAAAATTGCATCATATTATGTAGGTAAAGGTATTGTAAACGATTTCTTTGCTCCTCCCTATTAGACCAAGATCCCAGGGCCGCCAGACATACGTCATTTTATCATAGCTGAATTTTTTTCTGTGAATGAACCCTATGGTAGTGTTCGCGTTATAGTATCAAAAAATAAATTTTTTTGGATGTTCGGTTTAGACTTTAAAAAAAAATACCACATAGGTGTAATTTGCATGTAAATGGTTTTTGCATCCAAAAATAATTGTTTTCCTTTTGTAGGCCTAAAGGCTTAGGCCAAGGCAAACATTTTTCATCTTGAATATTTTCCAATATGGTGCAGAGAACAGTTGAAAAATGGTTTTGAAAGTTTTGATTTTCAATCTGAAAATACACCATAAGAATGGAATTCTGGCTCGACAAAAAGCTACAAAATAATATTACAAGACTTTTTCTTTCATTAAGTGTTTTTTTTTATTAAATTGCGCCCTTTTCCCCACTTGGGGGGAAATATAACCAACCTCCTACAAATTTTTTTTTCTTGTCTAGTTTCAACCTACATTATATGCTTTGAGTTTTGTTCACATAAGTTATGCGAATCACCTAAGTAACGAAAATAGGCAGTTTAATTAACCCCTACAGTTTTTGTTTTCTTCATTACGAGCTGATCTTGGCACATCTAAATATTAAAACTAAAAATAAAAACATATTACGATCAGCCTAGTGTTTATATTCTGATAAAATTGAATTTGTTATTGCACTGTACACGTTTACTAATACTGTTTTGATTTAATTCTATCCATACTTTCTTGTATTAATTTTAATTTTGTATAACTTGATTTATTAAAATATTTATAGTTTTTCTTTTAACTTTGAAACTGTACACTTTCAACTTGCACCAGAAAGTACACCAACATACCTATTATTTTCCACAAGGAAATGAATAAAGAATAATATGAGCTTTTTATTTGAAATGAAACTTAGAATTTTTAGCCACAACTAAGTTTTTACCTCAGGTCTCAGGTAAAAGAATAAACAAAATGATCAGTTATATAGGATACATTTTTTTAAAGAATGCATAAATGAGTGATACTATTCATCATTTTGGATTTATTTAAATAAGAATAAACGATCGCCATTATTATGAAGAAACGAAAAGTAAGTATTATTTGATATTTATTCTTTTAGAATTTGATTCTAGTAATTTATTATTATTTCTGGTACATATTGAAATAAATAAATTTAAAGTTTGTGAATATGAATAAAACTAACAGCAAATTTACCATTCAAAGCTGTTTAATTGATACAGAAATATTTTTCACGTATATTTCTGTTTCTGATGTTCTTATCAAAACATAAACCCCCATAATGTGAGTAAGCGACGAATTAAATATCCTTAATTTGTGGATTAAGTGCATCCTTTCTCTCTTTTATTCTTGTTCAAAGATACTCCTGGACCAGACCCATAAACAATTTTAAGCTCATCTCATCAATTTTGAACGAGTTGAAACAAAAAAATCTTGAAATTATCACAGTCATAGCGATGCCAGATTGAGGAATTTTTCCCGTTTTTCGAGATTTTTCGATTCTAAAGGAATAAATGGAAAACTCACACAGAAAACAGGAAAGCTCAAAAACTGAGATGCTTATTATCAAAATTATCTGAAATCACTGAATTTGAAATGTGATTGTAGGAGTTTTTTGATATCAACTTGTGAAGAAATTTGGAAGCGATTCAATTTTTATGATGACGTCCAGATCTTTAAGCTCCTCGAATTTATCCAACTTCGCTGATTCAACCTTTAAAAGCATTTCTAGGGCTCCCAACCGTACTACATCGTCTATACATATAATATTGTACCTGCTCTGCATACATATATAAATAAAATAAATAAATTTGAAAACATACATATGGATGTACATATGTTCCATTTGACGACTTCGAGACAGTATCAGAAGCTCTTAATTTATAAGAAAAAATGGTTATCAAAACAAACGAACTTTACTCTGAAATATCAATTTTTAACGAAATCTTTGCCAAAATTGCATCATATTATGTAGGTAAAGGTATTGTAAACGATTTCTTTGCTCCTCCCTATTAGACCAAGATCCCAGGGCCGCCAGACATACGTCATTTTATCATAGCTGAATTTTTTTCTGTGAATGAACCCTATGGTAGTGTTCGCGTTATAGTATCAAAAAATAAATTTTTTTGGATGTTCGGTTTAGACTTTAAAAAAAAATACCACATAGGTGTAATTTGCATGTAAATGGTTTTTGCATCCAAAAATAATTGTTTTCCTTTTGTAGGCCTAAAGGCTTAGGCCAAGGCAAACATTTTTCATCTTGAATATTTTCCAATATGGTGCAGAGAACAGTTGAAAAATGGTTTTGAAAGTTTTGATTTTCAATCTGAAAATACACCATAAGAATGGAATTCTGGCTCGACAAAAAGCTACAAAATAATATTACAAGACTTTTTCTTTCATTAAGTGTTTTTTTTTATTAAATTGCGCCCTTTTCCCCACTTGGGGGGAAATATAACCAACCTCCTACAAATTTTTTTTTCTTGTCTAGTTTCAACCTACATTATATGCTTTGAGTTTTGTTCACATAAGTTATGCGAATCACCTAAGTAACGAAAATAGGCAGTTTAATTAACCCCTACAGTTTTTGTTTTCTTCATTACGAGCTGATCTTGGCACATCTAAATATTAAAACTAAAAATAAAAACATATTACGATCAGCCTAGTGTTTATATTCTGATAAAATTGAATTTGTTATTGCACTGTACACGTTTACTAATACTGTTTTGATTTAATTCTATCCATACTTTCTTGTATTAATTTTTAATTTTGTATAACTTGATTTATTAAAATATTTATAGTTTTTCTTTTAACTTTGAAACTGTACACTTTCAACTTGCACCAGAAAGTACACCAACATACCTATTATTTTCCACAAGGAAATGAATAAAGAATAATATGAGCTTTTTATTTGAAATGAAACTTAGAATTTTTAGCCACAACTAAGTTTTTACCTCAGGTCTCAGGTAAAAGAATAAACAAAATGATCAGTTATATAGGATACATTTTTTTAAAGAATGCATAAATGAGTGATACTATTCATCATTTTGGATTTATTTAAATAAGAATAAACGATCGCCATTATTATGAAGAAACGAAAAGTAAGTATTATTTGATATTTATTCTTTTAGAATTTGATTCTAGTAATTTATTATTATTTCTGGTACATATTGAAATAAATAAATTTAAAGTTTGTGAATATGAATAAAACTAACAGCAAATTTACCATTCAAAGCTGTTTAATTGATACAGAAATATTTTTCACGTATATTTCTGTTTCTGATGTTCTTATCAAAACATAAACCCCCATAATGTGAGTAAGCGACGAATTAAATATCCTTAATTTGTGGATTAAGTGCATCCTTTCTCTCTTTTATTCTTGTTCAAAGATACTCCTGGACCAGACCCATAAACAATTTTAAGCTCATCTCATCAATTTTGAACGAGTTGAAACAAAAAAATCTTGAAATTATCACAGTCATAGCGATGCCAGATTGAGGAATTTTTCCCGTTTTTCGAGATTTTTCGATTCTAAAGGAATAAATGGAAAACTCACACAGAAAACAGGAAAGCTCAAAAACTGAGATGCTTATTATCAAAATTATCTGAAATCACTGAATTTGAAATGTGATTGTAGGAGTTTTTTGATATCAACTTGTGAAGAAATTTGGAAGCGATTCAATTTTTATGATGACGTCCAGATCTTTAAGCTCCTCGAATTTATCCAACTTCGCTGATTCAACCTTTAAAAGCATTTCTAGGGCTCCCAACCGTACTACATCGTCTATACATATAATATTGTACCTGCTCTGCATACATATATAAATAAAATAAATAAATTTGAAAACATACATATGGATGTACATATGTTCCATTTGACGACTTCGAGACAGTATCAGAAGCTCTTAATTTATAAGAAAAAATGGTTATCAAAACAAACGAACTTTACTCTGAAATATCAATTTTTAACGAAATCTTTGCCAAAATTGCATCATATTATGTAGGTAAAGGTATTGTAAACGATTTCTTTGCTCCTCCCTATTAGACCAAGATCCCAGGGCCGCCAGACATACGTCATTTTATCATAGCTGAATTTTTTTCTGTGAATGAAACCTATGGTAGTGTTCGCGTTATAGTATCAAAGCTAATTTTTATATTTTTTCTATAGACAACTGTTTTAAGATATTTCCCTGCCAAACATCTGCAACAGTGGAACCTAATATCAGCTAGACAGATACAGATTTAAAAGTATCCAAGATATTCCCCAAGCTCAAGACACCTACACCTATAAAAGTTTTCAAATAATCGTGTTTCATACGGTTCAGTATCAAAGCTATTTTTATCTAACGAACAAAAATATGTTCCTTGGATAGTAGATATTATTTAACAATATTTTTAGCCAAGAGTGCGAATGTTATCTAGGTTCCAAGGCTTCAATGGTGCTTAAATATACCTACCCATCAACATTTTCTAAGAATTTTGTAACGCGATTTAATGATTTTTTGACACCTTAAAAGGTGTCTGGCAGGCATTGGGTCCCCATGTAGGTGTCTGGCAGCTTGGGAAATAGCTTGAAACAGTTGCCCAAAGAACATATATAAAATTCAGCTCTGATACTATAACGTAAATTTGACGACTTTTTTGACACCTTTAAACGTGTCTGGCTGGCATTGGGTCCCCATGCAGGTGTCTGGCAAGTGTCAAAATAAGCTTATTGTAACTTTCTTTGAAACATATACAAAAATCAGCTCTGATAAAATAACGTAATTTTCCATAATTTTATGCACTTTTAGCACTCAATACCTCCGAAACGCACCCGGGTTCAAGGTTCGTAGTATCCATTCGTTAATACCTACCATAGGGTTCGTTCACAGAAAAAAATTCAGCTTTGATAAAATGACGTATGTCTGGCGGCCCTGGGATCTTACTCTATATTGATAGAGCAGAAAGCACATTTGTACACACAAAATTACTAAATTGATGCTTAGTAAGCAAAATATTCAGATTTTATAAAAATGTAAAGAAGAACTAAACAAATGTTTGCCTTTTTTATTATGTACTATATTTTGTATATTTGACAAAAAAAACTATAACTCAGTGATACGCTTAACGAACAGTATGTTAATGAAATTCATATTTCGTCCGTATGACTTTTCCAAATTATAAGTTCGTAAATAATTTATGTAAATTATTTTACTATTGGAACTAATATATGTACATATGTATGAGTTCAAATTATAAACATAAATAGATTAATTGAAATACCTATTTCTTATTCTCATAAAAATAATTATTCTATGAGAGTAATACTACGTTTTCATTAGAGCCGAAATGAGGTAATTTCACAAATCACAGAAAAAGTGTTTTCATTTGTAATTTGGTAATTTCGTTTAACAGCTCATTTCATTTTTGAATTTCAACTGGCTGTTATTCACTTTTTGTTGTTGTTTTTTCTGTCTCCTTCCATTGAGCTTTGACATTTTCATACAAAAGCTTTTCAGAGCTTTTCAAACTGGGTGTGTTTATCTGGGTGTGACTTAATTTCCTACCTAATTTCGTGCAAATTTGGTTGAAATCATCTCATTTCGAAATGTGATTTTGTATGGGAAATGAGATGATTTCGTATCGAATTTGGACATTTTCAACGAAATTACATCATTTGGTCTAATGAAAACGTAGTATAAGAAATCTTTCAATTTATCTATTTTAATTACTTTTCCAGCCTATAAAATAAGAGTCAATGTCCACTTTTTCGAATCTAAAAATAAATCATTTTCGTTCAACAAAAGCACTAATCAGGCTCCTTGGTAAGCTGATGATAAGTGATTGTTGATCATATAAATATAACTCATTGATGTAAAAGGGCCCATGGGGTCAACTCTCGATCTGTGAAACTGTGAATAGAAAAATATTCAATGCTTTTCATAAGAAAAAAGCCAGTTTTTCACTTGTTTAGTAAATGCATATTGATTAGAAAGTTCTCTGATTGGATATGTAAGTTGATGGAAAAAACAGTTTTCAAAGTTTTATAGTCATCTTGATTCAAAACAAAGTAGGTAATTATTGTTTTTTTTATATGGAGGCTTTTCATAAATGGCAAAATGTGGTGAAAAGCGAGGCGCACATCTCTAGTTCTCAAAGAATAAACATAAGAATAGAATAAACAAACAAAAAATACTTCTAGTGTAATTTGCTAGGTAGTCATAATCATAACTCATAACTAGTCAAATAACAAATACCTACAAATCATTACATTATTGCTATAAAACTATTGGTATTTCGTTTTGGTGTCAAATTTTTGACTAGTGCACAAATTTTAAAATAAATAAAATAAAATGTTTGAAATGCAAAATGTTTGTCGGCAAATTGCACTCGAAAACTCTTACTTCGAGGACGTCTAACAAAGAAATGATAAATGGCACATAAACAAACATTTTTATAGGTATCAGGAAAAGGAGATAGCTTCATGATAATAAACTTTTTCCTTATTCAAAACCATTTAAAAAATCAAACACATTCAGCCTTATCACAAATAATTTTTCCCCCGGATTTTTTCCCCCGTGTGATTCTCTCCAATCGTAAACAATATTCGTAAAAAAGGAAAAAATTCCTAGGAACAAAGTAGGAATCGCCAATTTTTTTTCCGAAGGAAAATTAGTGATTTTTCCCTGGAAAAAAATCACTTAAGTTTAGCTGGAGGATTTTGAAAATATAACACGTAAGTTTTAATTTTGCCTTTTTTATTCCAGTTTTGTCTGTTTATTTTAACATTTCTTATCTTCCAAAAATTGATTAAACTTCTGCCAAGACTTCCCTGAAGCAGGATTGAGCCACCTTTTTGGTAGTCACTTTCTGCAAAAAAACGCAAGCATGACGATAGAAGGTATGCCAAATGCTTTTTTGGGTGGTGGCACTGAATTAATTTTAAAATATCCAGTAAATATGTGAAAGCTGGCGGTCATTCCGTTATTTTCGTCGTCAATGATTTGATTCACGTAACGTGTATCATTTTTTCAAGAATGCAGTCCCCTACAAACCCACAAGCATGAACAAAACTATTAAGTGAGCTTAAAAATCAATGCAAACGATACCTTTTTCTATACCTTAAGTTTCTTCGAATTCAGTTTAGATTTGTCCGATCTCTTTCTCCGGTGGTTAATCTGAAGGGTGAAGGCTATGGTATAGATTTCAAGAAATACCGATCTGAATGCTTCAAAGATTTAGGTACATAATTGTACTTTATTAATTTATTCACAAATTTTGACAGTTCAATAATTTAAATTAAATAATTGAAAATCAGAATTTTAATTCGACTTACGTGGATGTATATCACAGTACACATATTAAAGGCAGTAGCGTAGCTAGGTAGGTGAGGGCCCTGGGGCAGAAAATAAAATAGGGCCCCTTTACAAAAATCGGTTTCGTTCTTGATTATAGCAAAAAAAAAGAGAAAGTTTAGAAGATAGGTATGTAATGTAATAGGAATTTTTTTACAAAAACTGTCAGCATAATATGTCCGTAAGGCATATAATTTTTAAAGCTTAGAATGCAGTTTATTTATAATAGCAAAAAATTGGTGGCTAAGAACAGAAATGTTTGTGGAATGTTTCAAAAAATCGTTAATGAACCAATACATTTTTGTGGCCTTCATTGATAAGTTCAGTTTTGCAGTACAAACATTTTGTTTTTCCTTTGAAAAAATAAAAGATCTATAAGAAATTTTAGCCTCAAACATTTTATTTTCGAGTCATTCCATATGAAAACGTCTTTTGAAAAAGCCAGCACATCTCAGATGTGTTTGACGTGAAGGTTTCAGGATATAGTACTAACCTTGAACTTTAAATCCTGGAAATTTGGTTTTGTTATTTTTATGTATTGTGCTGCATAGGTGACTTAAGGAAGCGAAACTATAGGTCAATTGGACTTTTAAAACCGTTATTTTATTATGAAAAATTACTTGATTTTGTTGTTCTTAAAAGTCTTAAAGATACAAAAAAAACAGGTAAGGTATGACGTTTTCCATTTTTGTACGTCTTTTTGCAAAACATCGATTTTTGTATTTCTTTTGATTGCAGTGACAAAAACACACACTTTTGCTCTTTATCAATTGGAATCGAATAAAATCGACGTTTGGTCGCATCTCTCAAAGTTGGAGCAAAATCGGAGATGTGCTGGTTTTTTCGATAGACGTTTTCATATGGAATGACTTTTTCGTAAAAAAACAGTCCACATTACGCAAGCATTTAGTGTTAGAAGAAATAAGAACTTCACGTCTACAAGAAACACCGACTATTATTATACCTGCATGTAAATCACAAAAAGAAACGACAAAAATAACAAACACGAATAGAACTCAAAAGCCATTTTGCTACACATATACTTATATACATATGTTATTAATAATAATCACGCCTATAACGGAATCCGATGAATGAGCTGCGGACGGAATCAGTTTCAATTCTGACATTTTTACTATGAGCGAAATGTCAGAATTGAGTCTGACTCCCTCCGCTCACTCATTGGATTTTGTAATCGGGGTGAATATAAATGAAATGTTTTCTGTCCGAAAAAAGAATGAAACCATTTCCCAATAATCTGCAAGAATAATCAATCTCGGCCGTATTACCGTGTACCAGAAGCAAAGTCAAAAAGGGCATTGTTCGTTTATGATCCCATTTGTCAGTTTTTATGGATTTTTTTGTTTTGCATCGATCACGTTAAAAGATCTGTTAAAACGATATCGCGATATACTTCCATTTTTTCTAGTTGAACTTCTCACCAAATAGCAACATATACTTCTGAAGTTTATTCACAAGTCAAAATCTTTACTAGAGGCTGACATTTGAGAACAATATAAAAAATCAAAAACATAATGAAAATTAAATTTTTGTTGTCAAAACTGAAAATCCTTGTCGTTTTAATCTAAAATGTGACTGATTTTAAAGATTTAAATTCAGTATGAACCGCGACGGATTTATTTTAGGTGAAATTCAAAATATTAGGACGGAAACTTTTAGCAGTTCGTGATAGGCTATCCGAGACTTTATCCATAAGTGTTGAAACTGACCCTTAATATCCAAAACAAACTGAGCAAAAACTTTCTTAAAGTCAAGATGAAATTTTATTTTCGCTTCGAAAAATTGTTTCTGTCAGTCTCTGGGGCCCCCAAACCTTCGGGGCCCTGGGGCGCCGCCCCAGTTTGCCCCTAGGTAGCTACGCCGCTGATTAAAGGTAATATCATAAGAGTTTTTGATTTTTGTTTCTTCTGCGCATTTATCAAAATTTGTGTGAAATGTCAATATTTGTTGTTGTTTTTACGTGTATTTAAGTCATCACATTCCCAGCCATTTTTATTTCTGACATTTTCAATTTTAATTTGTTGTTGTTTTTACGTGTGTTTTCTTCCTCACGTTCACAGCCATTTTTTATCTCCGACTGACAACCTGTGCAGTATAATACCTTAGATTTGTGTACTGTGGATGTATATGATGTGTATATAATAGCATAAGAACTTTAAAAAAATTTCAAACTTTTCATATGAACAATTTCCGATGACTACATTTCGAGTAGGAAGGTATCTTAACAGAAAAGCAAAGTTCAAACGAAGTTTTTTCCCGTTATTTTATTTTGGTAAGATGGCATAATGTTTCAGAAAGTAAAAGGAAGAGCAGTCTACTCGTTTCTGTTTGTGTTTTTTCTCCGCCTTTCACGTATACTATTTTCTCACTTCATCTCACAATCTTAAAAGCGCTATGGTCAAAATGTTTAATGAATTGTATACCTGGCGAATAATTTAAATAAAAGGGCTGTGTTCAGAAAAGTTTTCAATATGCTACCATTGGGAGTCCTCAATTTAAAGTTAAAATATTAAGTTCTATTTGTGGACTTCTTCATTGTGGTTTTCATTTAAAAAATTTCTTGAACCGATAGTAGGACTTCACCTTAGGGTTTTTTTATCCGACGACATCGTAGCCATCCTTTGATGGAATTTGACTGTTTATGGCTTGAAAAATTCTCCCTTTACCTAAATGAGTCCATTAGCTTTCATAAGAAAACATATTAATACAAATATTTCTTTCTATTGAAAGGGTTTCTTGTAAGATAAATCGATGAGAACCAAAACTTGCCATATCCAAGTCAGAAACACTCGTCATAACCAAGCGTGAAACGTAATAGTAAAATTTCTTTTCTATGGAACTTCAAATATCAATCCTAAAAAAGTATTTTAACAATTAAGTTTGGCTATATGTAGTTTATTCAGGTCCGGGTTCCGATTGGTTCCAATCACATCATACATACTTGCCGGAAGGCTCCATGATAACTGCTGAACTTGAGTTTGCTACTCAAATTGTTGTTGTTGCATTCAAATATTCAGTATTATTCTTTCTATTGTTTAAGTGAATTTGATAATAATTTTTGGTTGGTGAAATGATTTTTGATTTCAATACCACCCCGGATATATTTTGGGAAGGGCAAAATTAATTACCCGGCTGGAAAAACAATCTAGTTTTTGGCGAGGGGCTAGAAAGTTTTACATAGATACTAGCAAGTGCCCAGCAAGAGAAACTCTAGAAATTCTCTATGGCCTCGCCAGTGAAGTACCCTTTTTCCTCGAGAGACAAAAAAAAAAAAAAAGTTGTCTTTACTGGGATTCGATCCCCCGATCTTCTGATTGCCAATTGCCAGTCCTAAACCTTTTTTTTTTTTTTTTTTTTTTTTTAAATTCATTTTTATTTTTCATTCATCTTAAAACTATCTTAAAGCTAGACAAAAATTCATAAAAACTAGCCTACTTATCAATATCTTACAACTAACCTACTGGCCCCATTCGGGCGCTCTAAGTTAAACTAATAACTTAATGCTAATGCCTTTCGGCCTACGAACTATCTTAAAACTAGAATTCATATCGGTTTTATTTTTCACCGAGAAGAATTTTAAAAAACTCGGTATCAATGACTTTATTTTTGTGTTTTATATAAAACTTACAAACTAAATAAAACTAAATTAAAACTAATTAAAACTAATTAAAACTAATTAAAACTACTATAAAACTACTTAAAGCTACTTACAAACTACTTACAAACTAGAACAGCCACAGCAAGCATTTTCGGGTTTTTGTAATTTTTTTTTGTGTTTTTATTGGTTTATATTTTTTTTTTTTTTGTGTTTTTGTTGGTTTTATATATTTTTTTTTTTTTTTTTTTTTTTTTTTTTTTTGGTGCCACCCTGACTGTCCCTGCTTAAAACTAACTACCTAAACCTATGTAAGTCGGCCATGGCATAAAAAATGCATAGTTACCTTTTATATATCCGAATTAACTTCTTGTTCAGGTTTCAACCACCAGAACTGGTTCTCCTGCCTTACCCTATCCCTTCGGTCCCGATCGGACACAGTCCTACTGAACCGAAGGTGCTCCGCTCCGTGTTGTGCGAGGACGTCTCGATCATAAAGGAGCCGCCGATCTACAGTAAACCTTAACTACTGAGCTATTTCGCAATACAGTTATGCAACGTTAAAGATGAAAAAGTATATACTTTAATTTGTCTTACCATTGTATGATGGGTATAAAATATTTGTTTTTTTGTTTTTGTCATATATGGGGTATTTGTGATGGGATAACAAGACCTATCCAACAAGTTTTTACTAGCGGGGGCCTCGCGAGTATTTGACAAGTATGCCTTGTCTAGGTTTTCCCTACCGAAGCCTTTCCAGTGCCTCGATTAAACTTGACAAAAACTTGCCATTTTTCCAGACGGGTAATCATGCTTATTACGGAATTTTAAATGGGAGCGGAAGCAAGGTGGTTTAGCACATTGCGTCGGTATTACAATTGAACGGATAACGATCGGGAGATTCACTTATTGAAATCTGATGTAAGGCATTACTGATCGAGTAGCTCCCGCCTGGATTGCGAATTCTATAATAGACATGAATAATTTTCTAAGAGCGCCGAAATTTCACAGTAAGATTTAATTATTAAATAAAAAAAAATTAAAATTGCCACCAAATTTGCCGCCCCTTAGTAAGTGCCGCCTGGGGCGGGCCGCCCCCCCCGCCCCACCCACGCTACGCCACTGAGATGAGTGTGACGTTACAGAGAAACACCAAGATGGCGACGAATGAAATGAGCATTCCTTGTTTCTATTTCGCTTATCTTTTGACAGGTTTTCACAGAACTAATATTTCTTTTTCTTTATTTTTCACGTTTCGAGAATCGCATTTTGGGGTGAAGGCGTGAAAAATAATTTCACAGATCCAGAATTGACCACCGTACCACCGTACGCAGGATTTCGATCAGGGGGGGCACACTCATTCAAAATAAAAAAAACTAGATTTCTATTCTGATATTGCCGTGCTAAGAAGAAAAGGCATCTACATGAGGATGGTCGTTATATGGGTTTTTTTGAGTTTTTATATTTGGATGGACCTAAATCAACTTTCCAAAATGCTAAAAAACATTACTGTAAGTGTTGCCGTTGGTTTTATTAATTTAAGTAAGTATTTTTTTCTATTTTATGCAATTATTTTATTAAATTGCCCCACCTACATACTCTGAATTTTTGGCAGATTTTACGCGAGCTTCCTAGTATGCAAAAAAAAGGAACGGCTATTTAATTTACTCCTACAGCGACTATTAGGGATATGAAAATCTGAAAAGATTAGGGATTTTTTCTTCATTTAGAGCCAATTTAGGGGCTCTGGACCTTTGGTACTTCATATGAGGGAAATTTGATAAAAAAAATATCCCATATAATTGGTCAGTAATTGGTCAGAAAAGGTCAACTGGTCCCAGAAATTGGTCAGTCCTAGATAACTTTTAATCAAGGCTTAAACTTTCTCAAGGTCGCGCGCGATTTTTGGCACCTCATTTAAGGGAAATTTGCCAAAATTTTATACCATCCGAAAGATTTCTAGATCGTGATAAAAGGTTAACTATTTTCAGTAATTGGTCAGTCATAGATTTTTTGCTATGATTTTTTGAAGTTCGTTTCAAGGTCACAAAAAAAAACTTTTGGCACCTCATTTGGGTCATTAAAAAAAAAAAGTATGTAATTTGAAAGGCCTCTTCACGGTTGTAAGAGGTCAGCTATTTTCAGTAATTGGTCAGCCATAGATTTTTTTTATGAATATTTAATGAATTTTAGAAAAAATTTCAAGGTCAAAACGTTTTTTGGCACCTCATTTGAGGGAAATTTACAAAAAATGTGTACCTTGAGCGACCTTGAGAAAGTTTAAGCCTTGATTAAAAGTTTTCTAGGGCTGACCAATTTCTGGGACCAGTTGACCTTTTCTGACCAATTGCTGACCAATTAGACGGGATATTTTTTATCAAATTTCCCTCATATGAGGTGCCAAAGGTCCAGAGCCCAATTTAGGTCCATCTGAGATAACTTTTTTTAACGACTACCCTTATCTACATACATTTCTGGCATTTGGAAACATATATATATGTACTAGCAAATAATTTACTTTCTAAGGTAATTTGTCAGAATTGCTAGTATGGTGGTAATACCTTTTTTTCTTAAAAAAAAGCAGATACGTGCATTTTTCTTAAAAACAGCAAGGTTCTTTTTTAAACGGCATTTTTCTCAAGCATTTTTAACTTATAGTATAAATAAAACAATAGGAAAATAATTTGTCAAAACTGGCCTGACTCAATGCAGCCAAAAATGTAGGTACATTTTTTCTTCTTAGCACTGCGGTATTAGAATAGAAATCCAGGTTTAAGGTTACAAATTAAGCATTTTACTTTCTTAGAAAAAAAATTGCTGGGAATTCAGTTTCTAATATGTATATGTAGATATTTTGTTGAGAAAAAGACACTGATAAAATAAAAGTTCAACATCTCGAATAATTTTCTAGAAGTAAGGGTTTGTTATTCATTAGCAAAAAATAAGTGAAAGATATTTTGATTTGTCAGGGGGGGTAAGAGCCCCACCCCCTGTCTGGTTCTGGACTGCCTTCCAGTATATTTTTAGGGGAGAGTACGATAACTAAGGCACCAAAAGAATTGGTAACGATTTTTTGTAGGTCTATCTCACCCCGTTTGGTCGGGAGGGGCGATTTCATAAAAAGTACTACAAACGGAAAAAAATATTAATAAATAATGGTAATATACTTACAATTAGGTATACTTTTTTTAACGCCAATACTCTTTTCTACTAGCTAGTTTTTAAATCAAGTGAAATCTATGCATAGTTTTTTGTAAAACGAATTTTAAATCCAAGATTTGCGAAAAAAACATACAAAAAAATTTTTCAAATTTTTGAAAAATAACAAATAACAAATAACAAATTTTGACTTAATATAATTACAATAAAATATCACCTGTAATTAAAGAAACGACATTTAATGTTAATAAATTAAAGTCTCGATTCCTAACTATAAATGGGTTTCGATTAATATAATCCTTAGTTTGACAATCAATTGCACATGTTATTAGTCCATCGATTATGTTTACGTTTGGGAGGCATCACAGGGTGATTGAATAAATTAAAGGAAATACATACATTTTCTTTACATCCCCCCACCTCCGGAAGAATTTTTTTTTTGTTTGCAAGTTTTTATCAACAAGTTTAGCTTTTGTTTCAATCCTTTTTCTTCTTTCACTGTTCTCTTCATTAAATGGTGGAGCTGGAATTAGCTTTGAAACATGGAAAAGGTTTGATTCTGATTTCCTATGACCAGTGCTAATTTTGTAAATTGAATTTGATAACTTTTCTAAGATTTTATATGGTCCAATTTTTAATTCTTCAAGTTTTTTTCTATTCAATTTGTTACCATTTTTCAAAAACACCATGTCACCTATATTCAAGTCAAACTGTATTCGGTTTTTATCATAAATCCGCTTGTTGTAGTTATGTGACTTTATAGTATTCTCCAAGGCAATCTTTTTGTCTCGTTTCCAATTCTGCTCGGAGTTTGTTTTCCTTAGTTCACTTGGCAATATTTTTGAATCCGTGCCATGCATCAGGTACGAAGGTGCAAATCCAGTCACAGAATGTTCAGTTTCATTGTATTTTTGTGTGCACATCTGTGCTACCGTTGTCCAAGCTAACTTTTTTGTATCTTTTTCGTTGAATTTGCATCTGATCTTATTGACTAGAGTTTGGTTTAACCTTTCATTCAATCCATTAGAGAAAGGACAGTTTACGGCTGTGAAAATAAGTCGTATATTTTGATCGTGCAAAAACGTTTTGAATTCCTTAGAATTTATTCCTGGATACTGATCTGTCAAGATTAGACCGATTTCGTTGTCGTTTTTAACGTTTTTAACAAGCTTAATGAAGTCGTTTGCACTTTGTGTTTTTGATGTTAAAATGTAAGCTTTTCTCGTAAAGTGATCGGTAAGCAGATGAAGGTATTTTTTTTGTGGATCTAGATCCTCCGAAGCCGCCTATTGTGTCTATATGGACATTATTTCAAAGGGTTTTGTAGCCGGACCGAGGTGTGACATTAGACCAAATTTCTTCTGTCCTCTGGACTTGTTCTTTATGCAGATTTCGCAGCACTTACAGAGGTTTTGAATATTCTTTGTTAAATTTTTGGCTGTGTACCATTGACTTATTTTTGTCTTCATTTGGTTTATGCCTATGTGGCAGTAGCTTTCATGAACATCTTTCATTAATTTTATACTGAAGTCTTCTGATAATATGATTTTTTCCTTTTTCTTTACTTTTTTGTAGTAAATGTTGTATTTAAACACTAGCTTGTTTTTCTTATTTTGTATATTTTCGTTATTATCTTGGTCTTTTAATATGTCTTCCAGTTTGATTAGATTAACTACTTTTAGTTGTTCATCTTTGTTTTCATTGGGTTCTAAAACTGGATTTCTGCTCAGACAATCAGCTTCCAGGTTGAATTTTCCTGGAGAATATTTCACCTCAAAATCATATTGTGATAAGTAGTATGTTAAATCTCCTAGATCCTCATCAGTTCTTGATTTTATATTCATGTTCTCTAGGGGTTTGTGATCAGAAAAAACGATGAATTTTCTACCTATTAGCAAATGTTGCCAGTATTTTACAGATTCTTTAATTGCTAGGCATTCTAAGTATATGGCTTTTTTTCTCTTTTGTACTTCATTCAATTTTTTTGAGAAGTATGCTACAGGCTCTTCTTCTTTATTGTTTTGTGGTTGTTTGAGTACAGCTCCTACTCCTTGCAAGCTCGCATCGGTGTAAATATAAATAGGTAGATTGGGATCATAAATTGTAAGGATCGGTTGAGAGCACAATATATTTTTCATTTCATCAAACGATTTTTGACATTCATTTGTCCAAAGAAATTCTCGTCCTTTTCTTAACAGATTATGCAGTGGGTCTAGCTTTATTGCTATATTTTGAACATATTTATGGTAAAAATTTATTTTTCCCAGGAATTGTCTTACATTTTTCTGTGATTTTGGAGTTGGGAAGTTTTTGATTGAAATCAAATTATCCTTCATAGGTCTTATGGAATTATTTTGAATTATGTGACCAAGGTATTTTACGGAGTCCGCTCCAAATGTACATTTCGAAAATTTCAACCTAAAACCTTCTTTTTTTATAGCTTCAAAAAGCTGTGTCAAATGTTGCATGTGATCCGCAAAAGATTTCGAAAATATTAATATATCATCTATGTAATTTACGGTGAAATCTGTGAGTTTGTGCTTTCTAATGATATTGCTAAGTATTCTCTGAAAGATCGCTGGTGCTGTCTTAAGGCCAAATGGTAAGCATGTCCACTGGAAATGCCCTTCCTGTGTCACAAATGCTGATTTGTGTCTATCTGAGATGCGCAGAGGTATAGACCAAAAAGCTGAATTTATATCAAGTGTAGAAAAGAATTTACAATTTCTTGTTTTTATCATTAGATCTTCAATTAAAGGGAAGGGCTGTGACTGCGGCACAACAATTTTATTAAGATCACGAAAATCTATGCACATTCTTGATTTTTTATCTTCATCTCTTTTATATGCCAACGTAACTGGTGCTGCAAATGGGCTGTATGATTCCTCTATTAGTTTTTTATCCAGCAACATCGCAACCTGTTTTTCTATTTCCTTCTTATCATCGATTGTACAGCGATATGGCCGTTTACTGCAGTATTTATCCACCAGTAAATCTATGCGTGCTTCGTAATCATTTATTGTGCCGACATCATATTTATCTTTGGCGAAAATCGAGGAATTTTCTTTTATCAATTTATCTATTTTTGATTGTCGATCATAGTTTAAATGGTTTACAAAAATACTACAAAAATTGTCTTCAATGTGCTCATTAAAGTTAACTAAATTTAAGTATCTATTTTTATAAATGATTTCTTCTACTTGTTTTGTATTTTCCATATTTTTAGAAAAAAAATTATGTTTTAAATTTTCATATACAATATCATTACAAATAATATCTGTTTTTGGAATTTTCTGACTTATTATTAGTTTTTCATCTTGAGTTAAAAAAAAACTTTTTATGCAATCTAATCCAATTAAAATGTCGTAATCAAAGTTTTCCTTATCTATTACAAAAACATTGATTTCTTTTTCTAAGATAAAAATTTTTACATTTAAAGTTATTAAACCTGTTGTTTTTTTCACACCATTAATAGTTTTTAGATTAGTACTCTTAGAATCACCTATTCTGTTTTCTTTTAGTTTTAACAGTCTTGAGTTGATCAGTGAGACATTTGAGCCTGAGTCATAAATTCCAAACACCTCAATTTTTTTATTCAATACTATCTTTATTTTTATTAATGGCGTCACTACAAGTTTTTTTGGTCTTCATTTTGTAGTTCGCATTCCAATTCTGAGTTGTTGACGAGTTTAATTTGGTTTTTCTTTTCTTCTCTATTTTCTGTTTTGAACCAGCAAGAAGCTTCTGGGTGATAGCGTACACCTTTCTTTAGTTTCTCACAAATGGTACACCTTTGTTTTTTGTTTTGTTTTGCTTCAACTTTTTCCTTATATTCTGAGCTTACTCTTTCATTCTTCTTTTTTATAAAGTGTTCATATTTATTGATTTCACTGTACAAATTTGTTGTTGATTTTAGTGATTCCCTATTAATTTTATCGATTATATGATCTGGTAGGCCCATTACAATAAGGTTTATAATTGTTTCGTCGTCAATAGACTTGTTGACTTCTAGTAATAGTCTTTCTTTTTTTTGTTGCATACTCTAGCATAGAACCAACTTGAAATTTAAACGAAAATGCATATTTTACTTGGAACCAACCTTTGTTTTCATATGTTTCACAAAAGGCTTTTTTCCAAAGTTGCCAAGTTGAGCTTACAGTGAGTTTAATCAACATACTGCCATACCAGTCCAGACATTGCTTTTCAAGTAAATGTTTTAAAGTTTCGACCATCTTCTCATCTTGTAAAATCTCAAACCTTTCACATTCTTTCTCAAATTCCTCAATCCACTGATCAGCATTAGATGTTTTGTTTGAGAACTTTTCCATCAAGAATTTTTCAGCTAGTTTCCCTAGATTTTGAGGTTTTGTTGCATTATTTTCTGTACAAGTGGATGAAGATGCAGGCTTTTCTTCGTCAATAGTCTCCTCAAGATACTGGTCATTAAATTGTACATTTTCACATTCATCTAAATAGTTTTTTTTTATTTCGTCACTCAAAGGGATCCATAAATTCCGTACTTGGTGTCTTCTTTTTAGTGAATTCTTGACTTTTGCAAATACGCTCGAACTCATAATGGAAGAATGTTTACTCACAGGTTTTAATTCATCAGGGACATCGAAAATACGTCCATCGGGGGTCTCAATTGAGGCTATGCAAATGATATTCGATTTTCCATCTGATGATCCTAAAATAGTGAATTTAAATCGCAACTTGTCCATTTTGATAGATATAACCAAAAATGTCGTTTTATAAGGTTACTAATTGCAAAGATGACAATAATTCAAAACATATCTGAGTTTCTCTGTAATTAAAGCATTATTTTATTATTAACAAATTTTGACTTAATATAATTACAATAAAATATCACCTGTAATTAAAGAAACGACATTTAATGTTAATAAATTAAAGTCTCGATTCCTAACTATAAATGGGTTTCGATTAATATAATCCTTAGTTTGACAATCAATTGCACATGTTATTAGTCCATCGATTATGTTTACGTTTGGGAGGCATCACAGGGTGATTGAATAAATTAAAGGAAATACATACATTTTCTTTACATATTTTATACTTTTTTTTTTAATTCGTTTCTCTAATTAATAGCCTATTGAATAGACCTTTTAAAAAGGAACAACTACGTGCAAGACATGCTCAAGACATGCATAAGCAAAGTAAAGTAGAGTCTTAAGGCCTTAATATGACATGTCATAAAAGCCATATTATTTGAAAATTGACAGAAAATATCCATTCAAACTTTACCATTTCTTATCATTTTTCGCAGATTTTGCCCCAAAACCTATTTTTTGGTACTTTATGACAAATTTAATGTTCCTTGCACCTAGTACCAAATCTTATGATAATCGGACTAGCCGTTCAGTCTGTAGGACTGAAAGCATTTAAAAACAATCGAAAAACGAAATTGCGAACTTACATACTTTTTAAAAATTCTTTATAGTTGTGATGTCATATTATATCAAAATTTTGATTTCGAACATTTTTATGAAAGTTAAATTTGCCATATTGTACCGAAAAAGGGACTTTCGGGCAAAAACTGCGAAAAAATATAAGAATTAATAAGGTTTGAATGGGAATATCTTTATCAATTTTGAACAAATATTAATTTTTGAATATGCCTATCTTTGCTTCAAAAAAAGTTATGCATAATTTATTAAAAAAGTTAGATATCCTTGATTTTTTTTTTTGTTGTAAACTTTTCCTGCTTAAATTTTTTTGTAAAATTTTTTGAACTATTCATTCCAAAAGAAAATTTAATTTTGAACAAAAAGTGTTATATTTAAAAATTTTCAAATTCGGCTTAGTTTTCAAGTTACACCAAAAATATTGAAAAGTGGACAGTGTGACCATTCTCTCAGAAACGCATGGGTGAATTTAGTTGCATTTTCGGTTTTAAGCATGCTTTTGGGCCAAACAAACATATTCAATAATAAAAACCCTTGCACGAAAGTGTTCCTTTATACCCCTCATTTTCCGGTCTATTTAATAGGCTATAAGTCCTAATCAAAAACTGAAGACTGATAGTTTTATGTCTTCTAGTTTTTGAGAAAATTGAAAATTACCAAACCTACTTTTAATTAGATTTTTATTTTTGATTATTTTTCTTTGAAGTATATATATATAAAGTATAAAACGGTATTTGCGGTGATCTAATTTTGAGGTGTTACTGTCGAGAGCTTTTAATGCAAAAGAAATAGTAAACAATGCTTGTATTAAACTGTTCTAAAAGAACCCCTTATTATTTCTTGGCGCCTAAGTTATCGTACTCTTGCCCATTTTCATATTTTAACTTGGGAGCTTTGAGAAATACAAATACAAAAAGCCAGTGTGTGATAAGTGACCCTTTTGCCCCCAACTTGCGGACGCTTATGCATTACTTTTGTTAAACACTTCAAATTCTATTCAGTAAAATTAAATTAACTTTCGGTTTTACATTAACCTTTTTTGTCAAAGCTGAAAAATGTAGGAGTTATTGAGTAAAACGTTATTTTTTCGTGAAATCCAAGATGGCGGCTTAAGCTCCAGGGCAATTTTCCCGAAAAACTACACATAGGCTCCTAATGACCCCCTCTAACGAATTGCGAAAGAAAAATGTACGATAAAATTTTTTCTATTTCAAATGTTTATCCCGACTGGGCTATCTGTGAAAACCTGTGAAAAGAGAAAGATGTAGGTAAAACACAAACGAAAAGCGAAAGGAACGGAAACGGAAACGTGAAAATTTTTTGGATTTTTTGGGAGATATGAGTGTGTTTGTATGTACCTTGTTCCTATAATATAAATGTCAGGTACATGTTTTCCAACAAAAACCCATGATTTAATAAAAGTAAATAATGTAGGAAAGTACCTTTGTTATATATCAAAGGTGTTTGGGAGAAACATGATTACTCCATTTTAAAATGTGCGTCTTTATTTCCACTTTACATTAGGCTCTAGGCCTAAACGTAATTGACAAGATATCTGACCTTCTCCTCAAAGAGAAAGGGGACGTGCTGAGATACGGTCTCGGAACCGTAAGGGTAAGGAGGCATGATGCCAAAGGGGAGTCAAAAGCTGCTGATGGTGCAAATTAATTTGCATCAAGCTAAAGCAGCAAGGCACGACCTAATGCTCTTTATGTGCCAAGAGGTCGTGGATGTGGCCTTAATGTGAGAACCTTGGATTCGTAAGAATCAGGTACAAGGATTGAGGTCAAATAACTACAACCTGTTCCACTCCACGTCTGAAGGTGAAATAAGAAGTTGTATTCTAGAGAAAAAGACAATTTATGCTTTATTTTTATCTAGGTACAGTAACAGAGATAACGTGGCAATCAGCGTTGAGACCAAGGAAGGCAACTTCGTCTTGGCATCAACATACATGCCGTACGAGGAAGAAGACCCACCATCAAAAACGGTCCACGATCTTGTTGGTTACACCACTACACGAGGGACACCTTTGGTGATGGGATGTGATGCCAACACCCACCACACTCAATTGGGCGGCAAAGACATTATCAAAAGCGTTTAGTAAATTTTTGAATACATTCTCTGTTCTAACCACTGGAGAGTCTCACCTGAAGAATCCTTTTGGGATCACTTTAGGATACTCTTTTCTTTAGACAGGAATCGAAATAATAATAACACTAGTTTACAGCCAAAATGTACATTTGATGCCACTATTTTTTTCTTATAAATTTTGACCTTCTGAGCTCGAAAATCACGTTAAAAAAAATTAATGTGGATAGGTTTTCGAGATATGAATTTTTGAATATTGTGTCCTATATTTCCGAAGGTACCTTGCTATTAAGGCCATATATGCACTAAGGAATGCGCAATCTGGCTTCAAATGGATTCAGTTGAACATTATTAAAGTGTTGACCAACATCTCCTCTCTTTTTTTGTGATAAGTTGAGTAGTTGGAATGATATGGGCCAAAATATACGAAAAAATCTTATTTTTGAACGAAAATAAGAACACCAAATTTATTATTTCAGCTAAAAAAATATTGAAATAATTTTTTTTTAGTTTTTACAGTAATAAGATATCTAACCAAGGAAAATGAGATATTTCCGGAAAAAATCTACTGATTAGTTCTAAAGTTATGTTCATTTATATACAAGAACAAAAATTCGATTTTTTCATTATTTTTTGACTCAAACCTTATTCATAGCAAAAAAATCCACAACTTTTGGTTTGGCAATGTGGTAACATGCTTTTATTGCCTAATTTATCAGGTAAAATGGACTTTTAAGTTATAACTCAGTAAAACATGTTTTGAGTGATAACGTGCTTGTCGAAAATTCATCTTTAGTCAGAGTTCAAAAAGGCTTACAAAATTTATCTTCTTAATGTCTAACTTTCTTTTTTCCAAAATTACTTTTAGGTACGAGTATGAAACTCACTTTTTTTGAGGGTCGTCACTATTTAGTTGGATTTGCGTTCTCATATGTTAGTGTTTATATCAGAACGAAAAAACGCTAGAAATACGAATTTTTTGTGTTAACTCATTAAAGCTGGATTTTTGTCATCTACCTTTTTTACAGAAATAATTTTTTTTGTTATAAGGCTTAACATAAAATTCGGTACCTGCCACATAGATATACGGAGAAACAATCAAATCATGTTACTGGTTGTCATTTCTGTCCGAGCAAATAATATAAGCTACTTATCTCAAGATGCATTTTTGGTGGAATCTTTGACCATACTTGGCATTTTTATCAGCAAGGTTATCTCATAATAAAACGGATACCGAAAAATATAGAGGACGATCCAACATCCAAAATCATTTCGAAAACACATATTTTCTTTCGAGATGGTGAATCTCTATCAAAAAATAATGTAAAACTCAAACTAAAGCAATGTATAAGGTAAAAGTCCCAAAAAATATTGAAGAAGTTGAATTGCTTAACTTCTATAAAAATGGTCATAACCAAGGAATTTATCTATAGATTTTGTCCGTAAATGCCTCATTTTTATTGCAATAGAACAGGCTTTGGGAAGAATGTTCAAAAATCATCATATTTTTGTAGTATATATTTTTCTTTTGCAAAAGAATACATTTCTGACCTCAATTTTTATTGAAAAATAATGTTTTTTTTTTAAGATTTCGGCTAGTTGTACCTATAGGTACTTGACCGATTGGGATAAATAAGAATTATTTTTGTTGGAAACTTAAAATTGTTTGATTTAAGATAATTTCCAAGCTGATTCTTTACGTCACAATTAAGATATGCACAAAATACTAATAATTCAAAAAAAAATTCAAAAAATCGTATCTCGAAAACCTATCCATAGACATTTTTTTTTAATGTGATTTTCGAGTTCAGTGGACTCAAATATATACGAATAAAATACCGGCACTTAATGTACAGACAATTTTATTTATTTTGTAAACTAGTGTAATTAAACCTTTTAGGAACCCAACTAGAACAAATTGGACAGAGTACACAAAATGGTTGAACGCACGTATCGACTCACCTGAGGAAGAAACGGTTTCGATAACCTCAGCCATTGACACTGTTGTTCAAGACCTATAACCTGACTAGTGAAATGAGAACGGTCTTTGAAAAACACATCCTTATATCTCTTTACATTAAACCCACTAACTCACCATGGTGAAAACTTTTCAATATAGCCAAACTGAGCAAATTAGAAGTAGACTGGATTTCATACAGAGCCGAACTTAACTCATACAACAAAGAGTTAAGAAGGGCCAAGAAGGATTCTGTGAATCCATTGAGAACACAAGCGGGGTGGAGAGACTTTGAAAGGTTCTTACCTTTAACCCCATGACTCCGGGATATATTAAGCATCCCGATGGATCATGATTGAATTCAAGGCAAGAAACACTTGAACTCTTTATGGAAACACACTTCCCTGACTGTAAGAGTCCTGAGGTCTCAGGTTATTCATAACCAGACTCCTTAGAAATTTTACAATCAACACCAGAATTGGAACAGACTATCACAGAGCAGAAGATTATGTAGGCTATAAACTCGTTCAAACCCTATAAATCAGCTGGACCAGAAGAGATTATTCCGGCATTTCTTCAACCCGCTCTACAGATAATCACCCCATGGCTTAAGGTAATCTTCAAAAGTTGTGTTAAACCTAGATACATCCCCTTCAGCTGGAGAAAGGTTAAAATTGTCTTATCCCGAAAGCTGGTAAGCCGACACACTCGACTACAAGGGATTATAGACCAATAAGTCTCTCTTCGTTCCTCCTCAAGACACTGTAGAGAATTATTGATCTGCATGTCATAGTGTCAGAGACCTTCTTAATCCAAGCAGCTACCAACACGCTTATCTTAAAGGTAAGTCAGTGGAGACTGCGTTGCACGAAGACGTTTCACAAATTGAGAAAAGTCTCGAGCACAAAGACCACACCCTGGCAGCATTTTTGGACATTGAAGGAGCGTTTAACAACGTAAAAACGGAGTCCATTAAATCTGCTCTGGAAGAGGTTGAGTCTGCCATTTGAACTGGATTTATACCATGCTCATTGGTAGAATCATAAGCTCGCAACTTGGAGATACGATTGTTGAGAAAATAGTTACAAGAGGTACTCCACAAGGGGGTGTGATTTCGCCTCTCCTTTGGGTCCTTGTTGTTAACAAAATTCTTACAAGATTTAGGAATCAGGGCATTAAAATTGGGGCCTATGCAGACGAAATAGTATTTTTGATATCGGGTTAGTATCTTACCACCATCAAAGATATTATGGACTCCGCACTTATAGAACTATCTTCGTGGGCAGCACAAAACGGTTTTGGGGTTAACCCTTCAAAAACTGAGCTAGTTTTGTTTACGAATGTTTACATGGAAACGGAACACAGATTAAAGAATGAAAAGAGCACTCTGTGCTTCCTACGCATATGCAAGAAAACTTTCGGTACACGGTGGGGTATGCGACCGCTCGTCATCCACTGGATGTACACGGTGAATTTTCGTCCATACTAGCATATGGTTCTATCGTATAGTGGAAGGCTGTTGAAAAAGTTAGGTATATCAAAAACCTGAACAAGGTACAGAGAATAGCCTGTTTAGGAATAACGGGGGCTCAGAGGTCTACGCCACAAGCAAGGTTGGATATCATTTTAAATCTTCCGGCACTCGACGAGTACATAATATGCACAGCAGCCAAAAACGCACGTAGACTCAAAGAACTGGGCTCTTGGAACACAGCACCTATTGTCATGGGTCTATCCTGCAAAGGTATCACACAGTGGCTGGACTTGATGTGACGACTGACTATATACCACCTATAATAGATTTTAATAAACACTTCTCTATTTAAATTCCCGAAAGGCATGGCTGGGAACCCAACTCATTAACTAGGGAACAAAGTATCTCCTTCTACACCGATGGGTCCAAAATAGAAGAAGGAACGGGAGCTGGGGTGTTTTGTGAAGCTGTTAATATTAGATATATGTATAAGCTCCCAGATGAGTATAGTGTATTTCAAGCTGAGGTTTACGCTCTTGAAAAAGCGACAGAAATGGTACAAATGAAAAAATTGAGGTCGTCGGAGATCACATTTTACGTGGACAGCCAAGCTGCTACCAAGCTTTAGCCAGTGAGACTATAAGATCCAAGACTGTGGCAAAATGCTGAGGCAAACTGAATAATATTTGTAAATTGTAACACTAACCGAGTCAAACTCTGCTGGGTTCCTGGACATAGCCGTATAGAAGGGAATGATATATCAGATGAACTGTCAAGGAAAGGGTCAGTATCAAATAGAAACAGTAGTAGCCAATCAGCTGTGGGACTAAACACCCCGATCTCATAATATGAAAATAGACCTAATAACAAAAGAGCAAATCAATAAATCCTGGATGACTAGGAAAGACTGCGTTATCTCTAGAAGTTTATGGCCTATAATTGATGAAAAGAAATCTCGGCATATTTTTTCACTGAGTAAAAAGAATATTTGAATCTTGATAGGTGTACTAACGGACCATTGCGCCATTGGCCAATGGCCACCAGATTGGGTATATTCGCACCCGATTTCTGCAGGAGCTGTCAGGACGTAGAAGACATAGAAACCTCCAAACAAATCGACTTCGTTATTTTGGAAACAGGTTTGTTGGAGAACTAGACGATCTAGCGCAGGTCTTATTGGCAAACGAACCAGTCGATGTGAATCATTAGTTTAGCTGCATCTCTGCCTTCTTTTATAAGGGGATCACAATGTACCAATAGGCCCCATGTACGCAACAGCCTCTGTACTGTGCACGCCCCTCTTAACCTAACCTCACGTAGAGCCTCAACGGGTGCACCGATTTCGTTCAAACACAATTTGGCAATAAACTTGTTTGTTTCCAAATTTATAGAAAGTCGGTAAACCTATTTGGCTTCTGGCTCCATGTAAAGTGGACATAAAGACGCAAATTTTAAAATGGAGTTATCAGTTTCTCCCAAACACCACAGATATCTATATTTACAAGTAATTAAATTGTTATTCCGGATATTATTTTCGTTGAAAGAAAAGAAACAAATATTTAGATACTACACAAAATAAAAACTTAGAAATGACACACGTAGTGGCGGCCATGATTAACAAAAGCAAGCAAACAAGTAATGCTCATTAGATACACTCAAATCGCCAACTTGGTGTTTCGTGACGTCACAGTCATGTTTTTCTATGAGGGAGTGACGGCATTTTAGTACTTTTTAGTACCTACTTACTTTGACAGCTGTTTATCATAACGAGATCGGGAATCATGTGTTTTTGAAGTGATAAAATGATAAAACTTTGAGAAAACTGAAAGATAACTTTTTTTCACTTCACGGTTTCACAGTTAGGGAATCGACCCCCAGGTCAGGTATGAGTATAGAATACAAAATAAAAACCAGTCCTCATTTTGATATGTAGCCCTGGGCCCGTATCGCGTAAAACCAAAGCGATCGCTTAAATAAATGATTGTCGTTTTGGCGATTGCTCTCTCTATATTTCCCTAGAGTTATGATTGAGATAGCTATCGTCAAAACGAATATCAAAACGACTATCAGCTTAGCCGATTCCCACCCAGTTTATATCTCTTAAGGGCTCAGTTCTTTTCCTCCGTATTTTGACTGAACAGGAGAAAAAAATATAAACAGGGGGGTCAGTCCGTATTTCCACCATTTTTACCAAACTAATCGTTCACCCATACAGGCGCCTATGTTAACAGGGCTCCCATCACATAAGACAATGATCGTCTGACGACGTCGTTTTCAAGTATAGTTAAACGCTATAGCCATTATTCTAAGGGTGCCTACTCAACTATATGTGGTTTTGAGAAAAAAGAAATAAGTTAAGGAACAAAATAGCATGTCTTTGCTTAAAACTGATATTATATTTTATTCAATATTAAATAATTTTGATGGACATCATACATCTTTTGACAATTTTGCAAATAACTATAAACTAAAAATCCTAGAGGTTGAGAGGAGAGGCTATGGGAACCGTTAGAAACCTGCAACATGATTAAAGGCATTGTCTTCACAACTCTGCCGTGTTAAGAAGAAAAAACGTAACTGACATTTTGGCTGTTTTGAGTTAGGGCCAGGTTTGACATCTTTGATATGTTTTCTATTTTATTTTTAAAAAATAAAAGCCCTAACTCGCTTTTGTAATGGTCTAAAACGCTCCAAAAAAATGACGTTCGCTCAAAAAGAACCATGCAATTTTTAAGAAAAATTGCCGTTTTAGCACTTATTTTAAGAAAAAAAAGTGACTCCCATACAAGCATTTGTACATCTAAGAAATAATCTAAGCGAAAAAAAATTGATTTATTTGTAAATACGACAGAAAAACATTCATCAACAAATCAGAAAAGATAGAGATAAAAACAGAAAAACGCGATTATCTCGAAATGTCAAAAATGCAGATACGTTTTTTCTTCTTAACACGGCAGAACTGTACCTAGAGTCATTTGGCCGCTATTTTCTTTTTTATGTTCATTTTGATGTTTGCTTATAACTCGCGCATTTTTGATCTTAGGAAAAAATTGTAGCACAAACTTGTAGAAAATTGATTTTTCTACAAAATATTTCAAACAACTTTTTTCGCTAAACACTCTTGTTAAAAAGTAATAGTCCATTACCAAAAAAAAAATTAAATTCTTTTTTCTAATTGCCATAATTTTTTTTTTGTAACTCAAATCAAAAAATTAAAGTAATAGATCTTTTAATTTTCTATATTGTTTGCCTTTACAGTTTCTTAATTGGAATAACGAGAAGCGAGAACCGTTATTCCAATTAAGAAACTGTAAAGATAAAAAATATAGATAATCAAAAGATCTATAACTTTTATTATAATGTTTTTTTGATTTGAGTTACAAAAAAAAATGATGGCAGTTCGAAAAAAAATGTAATTTTGTTTTTGTTAAATTTTTTACAAGTTTGTGCTAGATACAATTTTTTTCCTAAGATCAAAAATGCGTGAGTTATAAGCAAAAATAAATATGAGCATAAAAAACAAAATGGCGGCCAAATTACTCTAGGTACAGTTGTGAAAAATCTGGTTTTAGACTCGTGAACCAACGTGTGTGAAGTTGGCATAACATTTTTGAGCTAGACCAATGGGACCATGGCAGGAATTTGCAGTTTTTTTTGCATTTTTATGCATTTCTATTCCGGATTTTGCAGTTCACCAAATAGTGGGTGTAACCGACTGTACTGCTAACTTCATTGTGAAGTTAGCAGTGCCTATGCTTTTCTCAGCAACCGGGCTAGCTAGGAATCTGAAATAAGGCTCTGAATTTGCAGTTTAATTTGCAGTTCCAGAAAAGGAAAAAACCAAATTTCTAAATCCTTACATAAAAAAAATTTCATACTGTACTGCTAACTTCACTGTGAAGTTAGCATAAAAGTCCTTTTCTCAGCAACGGTGATACTTAGAAATTTGCAGTTAGGCTCCAAATTTTGCAGTTAATTTGCAGTTCAAGAAAAACTAATGCCCAAATTTTTAAGTCCAAATTTGAAAAAAAAAATCGAATAAATTCATTTTTCACTGTTAACATCACTGTGAAGTTAGCAGTACATATCCTTTTCTCAGGAACTGAGCCCGATAGAAGATTGCAGTTAAGGTCCAAATTTGCAGTTTTTTATGCACTTCAAGAAAAAACTAAGTTCAAATTTTTAAGTCCAAATTTGACAAAAAAATCGATTAAATTCATTTTTCACTGTTAACATCACTGTGAAGTTAGCAGTACATACCCTTTTCTCAGGAACTGAGCCCGATAGAAGATTGCAGTTAAGGTCCAAATTTGCAGTTTTGTATGCACTTCAAGAAAAAACTAATTTCAAATTTTTCCGTCCAAATTTGACAACAAAATCGAAAAATTCACTTTGCACTGTTAACATCACTGTGAAGTTAGCAGTACATATCCTTTTCTCAAGAACTGAGCCAGCTAGAAAATTGCAGTTTAGATTCAAATTTGCAGTTTTGTATGCAGTTCAAGAAAAAACTAAGTTCAAATTTTTAAGTCCAAATTTGACAAACAAATCGAATAAATTCATTTTTCACTGCTAACATCACTGTGAAGTTAGCAGTACATACCCTTTTCTCAGGAACTGAGCCAGCTAGGAAATTGCAGTTAAGGTCCAAATTTGGTCAAATTTGGACTTAAAAATTTTAACTTAGTTTTTTCTTGAAGTTCATGAAAAACTGCAAATTTGGATCTAAACTGAAATTTTCTAGCTGGGTCAGTTCTTGAGAAAAGGATATGTACTGCTAACTTCACAGTGATGTTAACAGTGCAAAGTGAATTTTTCGATTTTGTTGTCAAATTTGGACGGAAAAATTTGAACTTAGTTTTTTCTTGAAGTGCATAAAAAACTGCAAATTTGGACCTTAACTGCAATCTTCTATCGGGCTCAGTTCCTGAGAAAAGGGTATGTACTGCTAACTTCACAGTGATGTTAACAGTGAAAAATGAATTTAATCGATTTTTTTGTCAAATTTGGACTTAAAAATTTGAACTTAGTTTTTTCTTGAAGTGCATAAAAAACTGCAAATTTGGACCTTAACTGCAATCTTCTATCGGGCTCAGTTCCTGAGAAAAGGATATGTACTGCTAACTTCACAGTGATGTTAACAGTGAAAAATGAATTTATTCGATTTTTTTTTTCAAATTTGGACTTAAAAATTTGGGCATTAGTTTTTCTTGAACTGCAAATTAACTGCAAAATTTGGAGCCTAACTGCAAATTTCTAAGTATCACCGTTGCTGAGAAAAGGACTTTTATGCTAACTTCACAGTGAAGTTAGCAGTACAGTATGAAATTTTTTTTATGTAAGGATTTAGAAATTTGGTTTTTTCCTTTTCTGGAACTGCAAATTAAACTGCAAATTCAGAGCCTTATTTCAGATTCCTAGCTAGCCCGGTTGCTGAGAAAAGCATAGGCACTGCTAACTTCACAGTGAAGTTAGCAGTACAGTCGGTTACACCCACTATTTGGTGAACTGCAAAATCCGGAATAGAAATGCATAAAAATGCAAAAAAAACTGCAAATTCCTGCCATGGTCCCATTGGTCTAGCTCAAAAATGTTATGCTAACTTCACACACGTCGTGAACCAATACCTTATCGAATAGTGACCTCGGATTTAGTTCCCAGCGCTCCATATAGGTAATGAAATCTAACTTGACCGTACTAAAAAATACAAATTTTAGCAGATGATATTGCATTTAAATTTTTAAAATAACGTCACATTTCAAATAAAACGACAAGGATTTATAATTTTGACAGCAAAATTTAATTTTCACATTAATTTCATTCATTAAAAAAGAAACGATAAACAAGACGACAGTGATTGAGTTACGTGAAGCAAATTATAGACGATAACGTTATATCGTTTTGACGAGTATCGTTTTAAAGATTACGGAATGACCCCCCAGGATCTCTCAAATAGGACATAGAAGTGAACAAAATTATCTTTTTCTTTTCTTCTTATGGAATTTATTACGACAAAAAAGAATTGAGAATGCGGATCCACAGAATTTCAGTCTCAGTTTCTCACAGTAGCGAGGAATTTTTATGCGAAATCATGTTTATATTTTTGTAAATTATGGAGCCCTCTGAGATCTCTGGAATATAAACTGGCTAATTGTTTTGCATCAACATCATTTATAGTAGGTACTTATGGTATATAATCCATTTTAAAGATTGCAAGACATACTTTATTATTTACGTGTTTGAAACGCATGCATTACAGGCAGTTCGGTAAATGCAAGTATATATTCAGGTAAGTAATAGTATAAAATTTCTTCCAAATGGCGGTCGTTTATTTTCACATAAAAGATTTAGAAATAACAAAAATATGTCTATATGTATGTATATATTTGAATAGGTACAACATATTCTAATCCTATTCACCGTTATAACTCCGAACTGAGTCAAATAAATTATTTTTTGTAAATGGCATTAGAGAAAACATCTAAGCATGCTAAGAATAAGAAAACACACAATCTTAAAACTACTGTCGTTACACGTTTTATTATCATATTCTTAAGTTCATGTTGAAATCGTAGCCGCTCTTTTCGTTCATTTGATTTGGTACACCGCCTTTGTCATGACTTTTGCTTTGAACTAGTTGAAGGTCAGACCTTTTGAAGCTTAATGGGGTTTATATCTATCATGGTTCATGGTTTCTTTGATATGGAGGAAATCTAGAGTTTTCATTGAAATTTCGTTGAAATTTCCATGAAATCTTGTTCCATCAAATTCAAATATCAAAAGTTTTCAACCGATATCTCGGATATTATTTTGGTGGGAACATAGCATTATAAGGCTTACAAAACTGCATTTTTTTTGCTTGCTTCGTTTAGGGGTGGTTTCTTGTGATTTTCTTCTTTTTCGGTATGCAGAACTTTTAATTACGCTCTCAACTATAGAAATACTAGTACTGAACCTAGATTGTTCCCATATTTTAGCCGAATTAGGCACATAATTTTAGATCAAAGAAGAGATTCTTAACGAAAAAAAGGAATTTAAGGAAATGATAATAAAACGTGTAATGACGGTAGGTTTAAGATTGTATGTTTTCTAATTATATCCTAAATTAGATGTTTTCTCTAATGCCATTTACAAAAATTCATTTTGTCCACTCAGTCCGGAGTTTAACGGTTAATCGCACTCAAAAATTTTGTACCTATTCAAATGAACGGGAGTAATTTTCGTCTCTGTGAAATTTTCGAAAATATAATGACTCAACTCCTGCTTTAGTTTAAAAAAAAGTTATTATTTTATATGTAGTTTGACGGCCTTTCCATCGAATTTTAAACTGAATAACAACAAACAGACAGAAAATATGGTACAGAACTTTTATAACCATCTCTTTATTTAGGACTTTAATTTTCATTTCGTTTCAATTGTTAATTTGTTAATATGTTTTGTCCAAAAACCACTTAATATAAAAATATTTACTGAAATTTTTCTCTATTTTAAGCCTTCCATCCCAAGAAGAAAATGTTGAAAAATCTCACGAAAAATTAGTTCAGATTTTAAATTAAATCTTACGTAAAAATATGTGATTGAAAACTCCGAATTAACCAAACCATGCCATACGTTGGCGTCACACTGTGTTTGTAAAGAATCATTTTTTTAAAGTATTTTTGCCTTTTTTTCTTTAATAGATAATGTGCTTATGAAAAAAAAACATTACAATAGATTTTCAAAAATTCACTGAGTTAAAGCCTGGGACTATTAAAGAGCAAGTTCTTGCGATCCAGCTGTTATCTTTTTATTAAGTTGTTTTTAAGTAATCTTGGTTTGATAAATAGGTAGGGCTGTGGTGATACGTTTGAGGTGCAAAAAATCAGCTCGCTATTGGTAAATCAATATCTAGGCAAATACGCTAGATACAGTTTTCAAGGCTTTTCGTCAAATCTTTTTCTATCATAGGCAAATGTAGGATATTTTTGAAGTGTAAGAAAAATAAAAATACAATTTTTCACCGTTCTCAAGAAGCTAGATATCAATGAAAGTTACTATCTCTAAATTTTATAAAATCAAGTAACCTATATAGTTCTTGGAATCAGGTTACGATATGCATAGTAAAACCCAGAAAAGTGAATCACTATAAATTTCCCACGAAAACCCGCTTAAGTGCTCAGAAGCACTTATTTCTCATATACAAAAAAAACAAGGTTAAGTGAAAACACCAAAAACATTGTATTCAATTTATAAAACAGAACAAAATAACAAGAGCCGTACTTTTAGAACCTATATCAATGAGAGGACATAAAAGAAATATTTTAAAGAAGATTTAAAAAAGGGATTCAAAATAAGAAGCAGTTGAGCGTAAAAGCAGTAAAGGTAGAGGAGACAGGGGACACAAGTCACAGTACACATATCTAAGGTATTATCTTGCGCATGTGGTCCGAAATGAGAACTGTCAAAGAAATTCAAGATGGCAGCCTTACGTGACCTCTTCCACTGTATTACAACAACAATGAAGAAAACAAACACAAAAGGATAATTTAAATAACACTAAAAAAATGTTAATAAACACTAAAAAGCTTGAAACAATTGTGTTTGTGAATAAATAAGTTACAAATGAACACATAACACACAACAAATTTGGATGTTTAACTAGTCGGGGTCACGTAGAGTCGCCATTTTTCACTGATTTTGATGGATGCGCAGAACTGAACAAAAATGAAAACGCTAATGATATTACCTTCAATATGTGTACTGTGGACACAAGTAACACGACATGAAAGTAACAAGCCGATTCACGGCCTGAATTAATCTAATTATATTTGTTTTCGTCGGTTGTTAGGTGTGCACATGCCACATTGAAAAATAAGAAAAAGTCTATCATTTGAAATATTTTTGGCCGACGGTTTTTTTTAGTACCTACCTAAATAAAGGATTAAACCTCAATACTTTAAAGCAAGTTTCTACTGGAGCATTTTTTAATATGTTGTTGCTTATATATGTTCATCATTAAAAAAAAAATCCGAATCTGAATGAATTATTTAGTTTTTCTCAAAAAATGAAGGCATCTGGACAAAAGTGTAACACTACACCATCAAGTGGACGCACGTAGATAATTATATGTTTTAAATCCCGAAAAAAATTCTGAATGCATTCGAGATGAAATCCCGTACTTTGCTTCTTCGATTTTAAATGCGGAAGCGCATATTTAAAAGGTTTAAAAGTTTCGATTGGATAGTTAATGTACGAGATATTAAAGGTGCCCCATCTCCCCGCTGCGCCATCTCACCCGCTTTTACCCTACCAGATAAGCGGTATACAGTTTTGAAGGCAGTGTCTCAAAAAACAATTTGCACATGGGTTGCCTGTCGCAAAGTGGTCAAGGCACAGGGTTGCCAAGCAATAACTGTCAATTTTTGAGGTTTTTCAATTATCTGCCCCAGCTTAGATGGTAAGCCTTAAAAATATACAAAAAATTCCACATAAAGAAAATTTTATTTAAAAAATTATAAAATACGTGATTTTTTGAAATTCGAAATTTCAGTAGGGTAAACAAAGTGAAAAGTCTAGAAACTATTTTCGAAACGAAAAATGTAAGAAAGTTTTTTATTTTGTGATCGGACGATTTTTGAAAAACAAGAAAATTATCTACATATACATACATATGTAAGACAAACTTTAAAAATTTGCAAATCGAGATAATGAACATTTGAAAGTCGAGAATTGCCAAATAGAGGTGTCAGAAATAATTCACCATAAATCAGAATGATGGTCTATGAAATAAATGTTTATATATTTTTAGAAAAATAATTTAAAAAAGTACTACCCGTATATTTCAAATTTTGTGTTTAACCTTCATTTTGGATTTTTAAATACAAGCCTACAAGGGCTTGTATTTTGAGAGTGTATGTATAACCAAAATCTGGGTATGAGGGGTTACAGCTATATCTATCGTGATATCGAATACCAAAGTCTGGTAGGTTTTTCTTTCAGCCTTTGGGAGGGGTGGAAGGTTAAAACCCACTTGGTTTCCTGTCTATTTGTTATGGTCACTTACACTTCAATTCACTTAAAAATTAAACCCTGAGCTGAGAAAGAAACCTGCCAAACTTTAGTATTCGATGTCACGATAGATGTACCTGTAAACCCTTAGTCCCAGACTTTAGTTTTATATCCACTCTCAAAATATGCAGTCGGCAGAAATTTAGATTTGCACATTTATGACAACAAGAATTACTTAGGTATTTTCATAAATGTGCAAACTTCAAAAAATCGCTACACTAAAAATTAAGGTCAAGCACAAAATTTTAAATATACTTGTGATATTTTCTTAAATTATTTTTCTAAAAATATATGAATATTTTTCATAGAGCATCATTCTGATTTATGGTGAATGATTTCTGAAACCTCTATTTTGCAATTCTCGACTTTCAAATGTTCATATCTCGATTTTCAAATTTTTAATATTTTTACATAAATGTAGGTATGTATGTATGATGATTTTCTTGTCTTTCAAAAATCTACCGAAAAAAAACTTTCTATCATTTTTCGTGTGGAAAATAAATTTTAGACTTTGCACTTTGTTTACCCTCATTTCATCATCACCGTGTCCTGTAACCCCGGATGGGGTATCGGGCGTCAGCAAAAAATAGTCTCCATCCTTCACGGTCTGCTGCAAGGTATTTAGCTGTGGCCATGTCTTTCTCTGGGATTCTGCTTCCGCTAAGACAGTTGATTTCCATGTTGTTCTAGTTCTTCCAACCCACTGTGCACCCTGAGGATTCCACTCAAAGGACTGCCTTCCAATTTCATCGCTTGTTTTCCTCAGTGTGTGACCAATCCAACGCTATTTACGCTTTCTTATGTCGTGGTCCACCCGCTCTTGACTTGTCCTGCCCCACAATTCCTCGTTTGATATTATATGTGGCCAGCGAATCTGTTGGATGTGGCGGAGACAGCGATTCATAAAAGACTGCAATTTCCTCGAAATGGTTGACGTGACTTTCCAGGTTTCACGAGCATATAACAGCACAGATTTGACATTGGATTCAAAGAATCTCAATTTAGTGCGTAAGGAGATTTGACTGGATTTCCAAATTGGGGACAGAGTACCGAAGGCAGCACGAGCTTTATTTATTCTACTTTTAACGTCTAGATCCGTACCACCGTTTGCAGACACAATACTGCCAAGGTAGTTATACTGTTCGACTTCTTCCACTGACGTCTCTTGTAAAATAATACGCTGCTGTGTGGAGCGGCCTGTGAGCATTATTTTTGTCTTTTGCTGTTTATTCTTAGACCACTTGACTCTCCCTTCACTTGCAGTGTTTGGTACATCCCGTTCAGCCCACTGATGTTATTTGCCAGTAGACATCCCAACTAACACTTTTCCCTCGGTAATGTCCAATTTTTGAATTTCATGAAGTTATTTCCTCTACAGGGCCTGGATTGAGGTTGTATGTACATCGAAGTTTTGAATCTTCGAGGCTATATTTTTGTCAAAAGCTTCATTGAAACCTATTACAGGTGTACTTAGAAATTATTTACAAGCCTATATGGGTGCAATATTTCAATAAGGCTTCCTGAAACTCACTTGTAGAAGCACGCGAAATAAAAGCCTGGAAAAAGCTTTCTTTAAGAAGCTCCATCAAAGAGTTTGTTGAGGCCTGTTCACAAAAGTCTGAAACAAGCTGTTATTTTGTTTTTAGAAGCATTTATTTGATGATGTCAACTAATTTTGGTTGTACATGTAAGTCGCCTCTACATACAAGCCCGATACAAACTTAATTTTGTTTATTGTCAGGTACATTCAGAAGGAAACCTAATTTTCGATTTGGTGGTCTCAGCGATTCACAGTTGTTGGTGTGTCAAAAAAAAAAAAAATATCAACAAAATGAGCTTTATGTAACATTTCCACTAAAGATGAATCTATTATTGAAAATATTGTTTATCTGTAATTGTATTAAATTTTTTGAAATCATAGATACATATTTTCTCTACAGGGTCTGTACGGAGGTTGTATATCGAAGTTTCGAATCTTCGAGAATTTATTTTTGTCAACAGCTTCATTGCAACCTATTACAGGTGTACTTCCGAACTATTTACAAGCTTTTATGTGTGCATGAAGCACGTGAAATATAAGCCTGGAAACAGCTTTCTTTAGGAAGTTGCATTAAAGAGTTTGTTGAGGCCTGTTACAAAAGCCTGAAACAAGCTGTTATTTTGTTTTGAAAAGCATCTATCTATAAGCGAAGTGATGTCAACAAATTTTGGTTGTATAAGTCCTCTGAATATAAGCCCGATCAGTGTTGCCATTAATTTTTTTTAAAATCTGCAAAAATGACGAAAAAAATCTGCAATGTAGATTTCTAAAGGAAAAATGTGTTCATACAAAAAAAACATTTTAATTAGAAACCTACCAATGACAAAAACAATAGCATAAATTAATTCAATTAATAAATATTACATTGTTTTTTTTATAATGTACATTGTAGAGTTGCCTATGCTAAAGGCAGTGCAGTTATTATGATTTGATTTTATGGAATAGAACTATAAATAAAGATGACAGCATGCATTACAATTATTGAAGATTTTTTAAAAGAGAACAAAATATTAAAGTATTCACGAGTGCAGATACAATCTGCGTTGCGGATTTTTGAATTTCAAAAGTCTGTGGATGGGATGGAAATCTGCAAAATGCAGATAAATCTGCACTAATGGCAACGCTGAGCCCGATACAAACATGTTTTGATTATTTTTCAAATGAATGTGCTAGAAGCATTCTTTTTGATAATTCGGATTGAGAGAAGTGATGTCACTTAATTTTGTTTCTATTAATCCTGTGACCAAAAGCCTGATACAAGCATAGTTGGTTTTAGCGGAGTTATTTCAATATGAATCATGGAAGTTAAGATGAACATCTGAGGTGACCATTATATCTTTTCTAGTTCATCAGTTAGTAATTTTCATATTATAAAATAAGAATATTGACTCTCCCTTCATTTGCAGTGTTTGGTACATCCCGTTCAGCCCACTGATGTTATTTGCCAGTAGACATCCCAACTAACACTTTTCCGTCGGTAATGTCCAATTTTTGAACTTCATGAAGTTATTTCCTCTACAGGGCCTGGATTGAGGTTGTATGTACATCGAAGTTTTGAATCTTCGAGGCTTTATTTTTGTCAAAAGCTTCATTGAAACCTATTACAGGTGTACTTAGAAATTATTTACAAGCCTATATGGGTGCAATATTTCAATAAGGCTTCCTGAAACTCACTTGTAGAAGCACGCGAAATAAAAGCCTGGAAAAAGCTTTCTTTAAGAAGCTCCATCAAAGAGTTTGTTGAGGCCTGTCCACAAAAGTCTGAAACAAGCTGTTATTTTGTTTTTAGAAGCATTTGTTTGATGATGTCAACTAATTTTGGTTGTACATGTAAGTCGCCTCTACATACAAGCCCGATACAAACTTAATTTTGTTTATTGTCAGGTACATTCAGAAGGAAACCTAATTTTCGATTTGGTGGTCTCAGCGATTCACAGTTGTTGGTTTTTCAAAAAAAAAAATATCAACAAAATGAGCTTTATGTAACATTTCCACTGAAGATGAATCTATTATTGAAAATATTGTTTATCTGTAATTGTATTAATTTTTTTTAAATCATAGATACATATTTTCTCTACAGGGTCTGTTCTGTACTGAGGTTGTATATCGAAGTTTCGAAACTTCGAGAATTTATTTTTGTCAACAGCTTCATTGCAACCTATTACAGGTGTACTTCCGAACTATTTACAAGCTTATATGTGTGCAGCTTCATTAACATTTCAGTAAACCTTTCTCAAACTCATTTGTAGAAGCACGTGAAATATAAGCCTGGAAACAGCTTTCCTTAGGAAGTTGCATTAAAGAGTTTGTTGAGGCCTGTTCACAAAAGCCTGAAACAAGCTGTTATTTTGTTTTGAAAAGCATCTATCTATAAGCGAAGTGATGTCAACAAATTTTGGTTGTATAAGTCCTCTGAATATAAGCCCGATCAGTGTTGCCATTAATTTTTTTTTAAATCTGCAAAAATGACGAAAAAAATCTGCAATGTAGATTTCTAAAGGAAAAATGTGTTCATACAAAAAAAACATTTTAATTAGATACCTACCAGTGACAAAAACAATAGCATAAATTAATTCAATTAATAAATATAACATTGTTTCTTTTATAATGTACATTGTAGAGTTGCCTATGCTAAAGGCAGTGCAGTTATTATGATTTGATTTTATGGAATAGAACTATATATAAAGATGACAGCATGCATTAAAATTATTGAAGATTTTTTAAAAGAGAACAAAATATTAAAGTAGACACGAGATGAGATATAATCTGCGTTGCAGATTTTTGAATTTCAAAAGTCTGTGGATGGGATGGAAATCTGCAAAATGCAGATAAATCTGCACTAATGGCAACGCTGAGCCCGATACAAACATGTTTTGATTATTTTTCAAATGAATGTGCTAGAAGCATTCTTTATTCTTTTTGATAATTCGGATTGAGAGAAGTGATGTCACTTAATTTTGTTTCTATTAATCCTGTGAACAAAAGCCTGATACAAGCATAGTTGGTTTTAGCGGAGTTATTTCAATATGAATCATGGAAGTTAAGATGAACATCTGAGGTGACCATTATATCTTTTCTAGTTCATCAGTTAATAATTTTCATATTATAAAATACGAATATTTTTATATTTTTCCTAATTTTTTTTTAAACATAAATTTGTAGCTATGTCCAATGGAAGATAATATTTTCAATATTCTACGATCTGAATAGACAAAATAAAAAAGCTCAAATAATTAATTATATTTTATATATATTCGTACCTATGTGTACTTATAATTTTCACACAAACAAAACAAATAGAAATTTAAATTTCTTATAAAATAATATAAAAGCTTTCAAAGCACTGTACGAAATAACCTTACAATTGTCAAAATAATATTAATATGTTGTGAATGTTAACAGTTGTAATTTTTAGTCGCCCTTAAAGATGCAAAATAATAACTTAAGCTGGATATACACGACCAAGCCATCCGATCCATTTGGCTCGGTTGGATTTCAGATTGGCTGAAAATCCAAACGGATCGGCGGCCGGTGCAAATAATTTTCCAACTCGGTTAACAAATAAAATTATTTAATATTTTAATGTTAAAGACGAGGCACAGGTTATTGAAAAAAGAAAGAAACAAGAATGCCCTTTTTACATTTTCCAAACCTTCTTTTTACTATTGTCAGAATTTTGTAAAAAGAATTTGGAAAATAAAAATTTTGAGAAGCGGAATTTCAAAAGTAAAATTTTGCAAAACGAATTTTGACGTTTCCAAAATTTCGACCCAACACTTAATAATCTATAAAAAAAATTGGTAACATTTGTGGGACCAGCAGAACTTAATTGCAACAAAAGCCCAAAATCGAAAAAGAAAAACTCTTTTAATTAATACTAGTTTAGGTAACTTTTTGTTGGCAAACTCATGTCATTAGCCAAGAACTCGACAATCCTTTCACCAAACTTTATTTGGAATTTTTGTCGTTTTTACCATCGTTTATATCAATCGATACAGAGATGCAAAGTGAGGATACAAAAATTCATGTTTTCTACAAAAGAGTGGCTAGTTTTTATAAAACTATTTTGGAAAACTATATGAATTTTCAGTATGTACGGAATAATTATAAAGCTATTTCAAAACATGATAGCCAAGAAAACTTTTGACAACTAGAAGAAATGTTTTTGGGTGGGAAAGTAGCTGCATACTTGGCTGTTAACTCTTGCACTTTAAATGCAGTGGATTTAAAGTTATTTCGTGAAAACTGTAGAAAGGATATTGCTCATTTTCATCCCAGAGTGAACACTATTGAATTTAGTATCAAATGAAAGCTTATGTTAAGCTTGTTATATGAGTGAAATATTTTCAAAATTATATTATATTTTCAATTATTATTTTCAAAATCTGTCATGGGAGATCTGAAATATATAAGCTTGAAGTTGGCAACTGCAAATAGAGCTTTTTCAGCTTTTTGTCGATATATTCTGATCTAGGATTATGCAAGAAAATGATATTGGTGTCAAATGAAAGCTACATTTCTAGGCTTTTCAATACACCTAAAATTATTTCGCTCCTTTAAACACATTTTGAGATATTTTTAAGAAACTACATTTTTTGCACTGCCTTTTGCACAACGATATCTCTAAAAATTCAGTGATGACATGCACTTTTTTTGGCACCATTGAAAAGCTTAATTTGAAACCTTTAATTAAATATATAATTTAGTGACCTTGCTCAGATAATTACTAACATATAAACAAAACTTGAGTTAAAAGGCACTTAACAAAGCAAAGTGCTTAAAATGTGTGAAAATAAACAGAACCTTCATGAAGAATCAGTCAATAATACCACTTACACTACATTTTCCTCATGTTTTTAATGATATTGATTTGGAGTTTAGGGCTTTCAGAAATTTAGATCTTGCTTCTGATGCTGCAAATATTTCTGAATTTTGGAGAAAGGTATTTAAATTGGAGACAGTAGATGGTTGTAAAATATTTCCTTTTCTTGAAAAATTAGTAAACTATATTTTATGCTTGCCTCATTCTTCGGCAACTGTTGAAAGGATTTTTTCATCCAATAATTTGAATAAAACGAAGCTCAGAAATAGACTTAAGACAGATACTTTGAGTGGAATTCTGTACACAAAGTCGCTTTTTAAAAAAAAAACTGTTATGATCTGCAGTTCAAACAAACACTCATATCTTTCAAAAATGACCCAGACGATCTGATGGAATAAAAACTATGTTTGTTTTGAATCAATACTAAGTACCTACTTGTAAAATTTAATTTTTTTCTGTGATTTGGTAATTCGAGTGGATTTTCAAAAATAGCAAAAATACGTCAATTTTCGATATGCGCTTGCGTCTCAATTAGTTGTCGCAGAAAAAAAACCTTAAACAAAGATTTATTGAAAATTGTGTATACTTTCAATGGTACTTTGATGTAATTTGCGAATAGTTTCCACTTTTCGAACCATTAGTGAAAAACTCCCAAAAAATGCATTTTGCATATTTTTTTGCATTTTTCTCCATGTTGCGTCACGAATTATTGTTGGCAAACCTCAGATTCGGATTCAGCACCCCCCAAGAACATTTAGGATGGAAAAAATCAAAACTACCCCACAATTCGCTCGCAAAGAGCCTTTGGTGAGCACAAATTGAATGGACTAAATTGAGAGATGTCTAAAAGAGGAGCCTCGAGCCCCCCCCCCCCCCCACAGCCAAATCCTGGATCCGCTACTGACCACAGCAAATTAATTAGAGGTACATTTTTATTTCGGTTGTCAATAAAACAATATTTGTGTATATTTTAAGAGACAAAACCTTAAAATTCGAATGAAAAAAAAACACAGATCACTAGTAAAAAGTCGTAGTTATTTTCCTCCAACGAAGGAAAAATAAATGCAATAAATCATCCTCTTTGGGTTAATATTTTATGTCATAGTAGTGACCCCCAGGTAACATACTAAAAGTCCCCAGAACAAGGCCGCGAGCTTACGGCAGGAGTTGGGGTGAAAGGTCCCATTTTTCGTGAATATTTTGAAAACTTAGCGTATTAGCGGAAGAGTGTATACTACGAAATTAAAGACAAACAAATTTCGTAAAAAAAAGATTTTGTCATATTATCATATTATCGGTAAGAGCCAGGTTATGAAAGGTACGAGGCGTAGAAATTTCAAAGTTAATTATTGAAGGGTTGTAATTCTAAAAGGTCTAAGTGCCAATTTTATTATTAAGAGATATACAATAAAAACAATGAAAAACATTTCAATTAAATGATTATTTATTTTTATTTAAATCGATTATTGAACTCAAATCTTATAACTACAGGACATGGTAAAAATGAAAAGAAATAGGAATCAGGATAACAATTAAAACAAGCAATTAAAAATAAGCATTCATTACTTAAGAATGTCTCAAGTAGGGTTCCCAACTTTCATTGAAACCAAAGGAGGACACTTTAAGAAAAAAAAAGAAGTATAATAATTTTAACAGTTCATTAAAGAATACAAAAATAAGTAATAAATAAAACATGGCATTTCATACCTAAAAAAAACCTATTCCAATTAATTAATTAAAATTTCGTTCTAAAAATATAAACACGATTTCTAACTTTTAGCCTAGTTGACAGTTCCCAAGCGAAAAAAAAATCAAAATGTTCAAAACAATTTTCCACCTATTCTACGCACCAGTTAGTTAGTTTTAAATTACTTTTATTCAAATAAATAAATTAACAAATTCTGCGCACCAAATTGAATAATATTCGAGGCGAAAAACGTTAGCCTTGGCCTAAGCCATCCTATGAGTCATTAATAAACTATAAGCCTAAAAATGGGAAATAATTATTTTTGGAGACAAGAACCATTTGCATGTAAATAATGCCTTGAGGTGAATATAATTTTTTTTGAAGTGTATACCGACCATCCAAAAAAAAAATTTTATTCACCAAAGTTGTTTTCGCATGCAAGACAATTGCCGGTCCGTTGTTTTGTATTACGTTCCATGACATTAATGTTGTTTTTTGCATGAAATTGTAAACCAATCATGCAAACAATTAATTTTGCATTTCACCTCAATTATTTTTGACATGCGAGAATATTTGCATAGGTTTTTTTTTGCGCACGGGAACTGTAAACTAGGCTTTTACTGCCAAAAACTGAGACAAACATTTTTTGGGATTCACTTTATCAATTGGCTTTGACACTTCCCTATCATATTAATGACGTAGGAAAACTACTGAGCGCTCTGAACTGGCTAACCATCACCAGTGATGAAAATTTTGACATCGTTAGTTGCATGTCTTGCATAAGAAACAAGCATTTTTGTTGTAAAAATATGGTTTTTGCCACTTTTAAATTTTGTTGGGCATTAACATGTATTGGCATTTGAAGGGTATAATTTAAAAAAACTTTTCTTTTCCATTTTTAAGAACTGGGAGTAAAACGAGAAAATAGTTAATAGCTGGCTTAATTGATATCAACGATTAGTTAGTTAAAATAAAAGTTTGGAACAACTTTTATCCAGGATTGTTTTAAAAATTACGATTGGAATACCCGACTTTTAATTCAACCTGTCAATAACGGAACATTATAAGAAGTTTTGAATTAAGTGCCGAAAGGAATACTGTAGTTTTAAAAAATATAAATAAATTTTCAGGTGCCAAGAAGTATAGGAAGTAATTATTTGTTAAGCCGGGTTTATATATCCATGCAAAGTGTAGTAGAAAAAAATACTTTTTTTCCTAGGCGTAAGAAACTGTCAAAAATTAAATTCAATTATTATGGCGACAAGGAGAAACAAATTTGTCTCAAAACAAATGCAACTCAATGGGCTTTTTGTAACCAAATATTATGACGAAAAATATTTTTTTGAAAACCTTTCGGTTCATTAATTATTGATGTTTCATTTCAAATTTGATTTCACTTCGCACTAGGCTTTAGTATAAATTTAAGCTAAAAACGTAGATAATGGGTCTTCTAAAGAACACTTTTTCATACTTAACTCATTTTTGAATAAAAAACTGGAAAAGCGGAGTACCCTTAATTTATTATTATGTATTATGATAAATTTTTACCATTGTTTTACGCAGAACGTTGAAATTTAATGACTTCAGAAATGAGTGCGTTCAGTAATTATTGAGAGTTTATGCGTGCAGTTATAAATATTCCTTGTTTTTTAAAAGGAGGACATTTGTTAGTGAAAGGAGGACGGGAGGACAAATTGTCAAAAAGGAGGACTGTCCTCCCAAAAGGAGGACGGTTGGGAACCCTAGTCTCAAGTGCCTTTGAGACCCCACCACAACTTTATCTGTTTATGGGTCAAATTTTTAAAGTACCAGGCACTTTGATCCATTTGGATATTATTAGGCTTAGCACTTAAATTTTTTTTCTGAGTCTCTTAACATCTCTAAGTCATTTCGGCTACCAAAAGTTTGCTAGTGTAATTCAAGCTGATATTCGTATCATGTTCTCCTGGAGACCCAAAGACCGTGAGTAAACGAACGGAATCCAGGTTTCTGCGGGGTTTCATGATGCTCAATGGCAGTGATCAGTGATGATCATACGGTTGGATTGATCGCGCTTCGATGCTATTCTGCAATCTACCGAGCTCGGTATAATGTAGCCAGCTCGGGCGAGATGCGATCCAATCGAATGAGTGTCCTATGACCCACCTCCTGTCTTTTGTGCTGACTCACAATGTACCTCAACCATACCCCACAGCCGTCCTATTTCAAACCAAAGAACACTTTTCTGATTTCTTGGGAAAGATCTCCACTGGAAGCCTCTTGCCTTGCGGAGTGAGGAGACGGAGGCCCAGGAGGAAATCTCACATCCAATCCAAGGAACGGGACCTCTGAGGAACTAAGCCCCTCAGAGGATAGACCCGCATATCCTCACCTTAAATCCGAATCTGAAATAAGGCTCTGAACTTGCAGTTTAATTTGCAGAAAAGGAAAAAACCAAATTTTAAAATCCTTACATGAAAAAAATTCATACTGAACTGCTTACTTCACTGTGAAGTTAGCATAAGAGTCCTTTTCTCAGCAACGGTAATACTTTGAAATTTGCAGTTAGGCTCCAAATTTGCAGTTCTAGAAAAATTAATGTCCAAATTTTTAAGTCCAAATTTGAAAAAAAAAATCGAATAAACTCATTTTTCACTGTTTACGTCACTGTGAAGTTAGCAGTAGGTACATACCCTTTTCTCAGCAACTGAGAAAATTGCAGTTAAGGTCCAAATTAGAAGTTTTTTATGCACTTCAAGAAAAAACTAAGTTCAAATGGTTACGTCAAAATTTGACAAAAAAATCGAAAAATCTACTTTGCACTATTGACATCAGTGTGAAGTTAGCAGAACATACCTTTTTCTCAGCAACTGTGCTAGGTAGAAAATTGCAGTTAGGGTCCAAATTTTCAGTTTTTCATTTACCTCACGAAAAAATGCAGTTCAAATTTTGAAGTTAAAATTTGGCAGAAAAATCGATAAACTCACTTTGCACTGTTAACATCACTGTCAAGTTAGCAGTACATATCCTTTTCTCAGGAACTGAGCCAGCTAGAAAATTGCAGTTAAGATCCAAATTTGCAGTTTCTTATGAACTTCAAGAAAAAACTAAGTTCAAATTTTGAAATCCAAATTTGACAAAAAAAATTGAAAAATTCACTTTGCACTGTTAACGTCGCAGTTAGCAGTACATATCCTTTTCTCAGCAACTGAGCCAGCTAAAAAATTTCAGTTAGGGTCCAAATTTGCAGTAGGTGGAATGTAAATGTTCACCTAGACAAGAAAAAAATCCTATAGGAGGGGTGTAATATCTCCCCCCGCTTGGATGGGAGGGACAATTTAATAACATATTTGCATAGAATAGACAAAATTAAATAAAAAACAACGGCAATACTTACAGTAATGTTTTGTAGCTTTTTGGAAAGCCAGAACTCCATTCTTATGACTTTTTAAATTAATTTTTTTTGATGAATAGTTTTGGCAAAAAATTGTTTCAAACTCAACATTTTGAAGAAAAATTATTATTATTTTTTTTAATTATAGTCCAGTAACTATATACATTGGACCTTGCGTCAGGTCCGGTAGTTCTGATTTTTTGCTGAGTTGTTTATGATGTTGGCCTAGTATTAAATCTGATTTTTCGACCTCGAGCGCCGAACGCAACATTGGTAAAAATCCAAAAAACCGCGAATTTTTCGCGGTTTTTTCACTTATTGGCTATTTTAACCATTACGCCTTAACTTTCGAATAAAACATTGCTCTATGATTTCAACCTTACTAAATTTGCTTCAATTTGAGTCCAAAGCCGGTTCTGTAGACATAACGGTTTCCAAGGGACGGCATTTCAAAATATAGCAATAAAAAATTTAAAACAACAAGTAGTATATAAAACAGTATAATAACAAAAACATGGTCTTTGACATATGCTGCATCAAAGCAATAGAGCGTGTAGATTGGGCCAAAAGAAGAAAACAATAGTACCGGATGGGGGGTATATATCCCCCCGTTTAGGCGGGAGGGGCAATTTTAAGAAAAGTTGACTTCAAATAGAAAAATAACAATAAAAATACAATGGTAATATCTGGACGAAAATCCATCCCTCATCTCAAAGCCAGAAATCCATTCTTTAATTTTTTTTTAAATAAAGTTTTTTTAGCTGATAGTTTTTGAAAAATTTACTTTCAAACTCAAAATTTTGAGAAAAAGACGATTTTTTTTTGTTAATCTATTTTTTTCTTTATTTTATGGTATTAAGTACTATTTTTGATTTTGATTTTCAATGCCCTTATTAATTCTTAGTTAAAAACTGAAAACCAAATGCTAAAATGACTTCTAGTTTTTGAGAAAACTGAAATTAACATGATCAACTTCACTGTTTTCAGTCTAGTATCCTTTTTCTTCGGGGTGGGAGGGCTCTGCCTCAGGTGCGGTAGTTCTGATTTTAAGATGAGTTGTTTATGATGTTGGCCTTAGTAATAATCCAAGTTTTCGACCTCGAGCGCCGAACGCAACTTCGTAAAATACGCAAAAAACCGAGAAATTTTCGCGGTTTTTTCAGTTATTGGCTATTTTAACCTTTAGGGCCTGGTTTTCCGATTATAACTTTGCTCTACTATTTCAAAATAATTAAATGGGCTTCAATTTGAGCGAAAAATCAATTCAGATTGTGAAATTTTTCATCAAGTTTCGAATTTAGAATGCTGCAAATTGAATTGAAGGGGGCTTATTCACCCTTATGTGAAATCGTTTGCCCCTTTTCAATGATTTTTTTTAAATTGTGTAGCGTCTCATGTTGGCTTTATTTTAAGATCTTAATCATGAAGATCGGATGAGTAGAAACGGAGATATGATTTTTTAAAGTCAACCATATAAAACTCGAACTAAAACAGTACTCAGTTCAGTACCCACCAGTGCGAATTATCTGAAGCGAATGTTTTAGTTCGAGCTTTATATGGTTGACTTTAAAAAATCATAACTCCGTTTCTACTCATCCGATCTTCATGATAAAGATCTAAAAGCAAAGCCAACATGACACGCTACACAGTATAAAAAAATCATTGAAAAGGGGCAAACGATTTCACACAAGGGGTGAATAAGCCCCCTTCAATTCGATTTGCAGCATTCTAAATTCGAAACTTGATGAAAAATTTCACAATCTGAATTGATTTTTCGCTCAAATTGAAGCCCATTTAATTATTTTGAAATAGTAGAGCAAAGTTATAATCGGAAAACCAGGCCCTAAAGGTTAAAATAGCCAATAACTGAAAAAACCGCGAAAATTTCTCGGTTTTTTGCGTATTTTACGAAGTTGCGTTCGGCGCTCGAGGTCGAAAACTTGGATTATTACTAAGGCCAACATCATAAACAACTCATCTTAAAATCAGAACTACCGCACCTGAGGCAGAGCCCTCCCACCCCGAAGAAAAAGGATACTAGACTGAAAACAGTGAAGTTGATCATGTTAATTTCAGTTTTCTCAAAAACTAGAAGTCATTTTAGCATTTGGTTTTCAGTTTTTAACTAAGAATTAATAAGGGCATTGAAAATCAAAATCAAAAATAGTACTTAATACCATAAAATAAAGAAAAAAATAGATTAACAAAAAAAAATCGTCTTTTTCTCAAAATTTTGAGTTTGAAAGTAAATTTTTCAAAAACTATCAGCTAAAAAAACTTTATTTAAAAAAAAATTAAAGAATGGATTTCTGGCTTTGAGATGAGGGATGGATTTTCGTCCAGATATTACCATTGTATTTTTATTGTTATTTTTCTATTTGAAGTCAACTTTTCTTAAAATTGCCCCTCCCGCCTAAACGGGGGGATATATACCCCCCATCCGGTACTATTGTTTTCTTCTTTTGGCCCAATCTACACGCTCTATTGCTTTGATGCAGCATATGTCAAAGACCATGTTTTTGTTATTATACTGTTTTATATACTACTTGTTGTTTTAAATTTTTTATTGCTATATTTTGAAATGCCGTCCCTTGGAAACCGTTATGTCTACAGAACCGGCTTTGGACTCAAATTGAAGCAAATTTAGTAAGGTTGAAATCATAGAGCAATGTTTTATTCGAAAGTTAAGGCGTAATGGTTAAAATAGCCAATAAGTGAAAAAACCGCGAAAAATTCGCGGTTTTTTGGATTTTTACCAATGTTGCGTTCGGCACTCGAGGTCGAAAAATCAGATTTAATACTAGGCCAACATCATAAACAACTCAGCAAGAAATCAGAACTACCGGACCTGACGCAAGGTCTCAGTACTATGAAACTACAAGGTTACTGGACTATTATCGGTTTGAAAACAGATTTTTCTGAAATCATTTATTCAATAAACTTTATTTAATAATCAACTATTAAAATGGACTTCTGGCTTTCCAAAAAGCTACAAAACATTACTGCAAGTGTTGCCGTTGTTTTTAATATTTTTTTTCTATTCTATGCAATTATTTTATTAAATTGCCCCTTCCGCACAAGCAGTGGGAGATATTACCCCCTTCCTGTAGGGTTTTTTTCTTACCTACTTCTCACCTACATGCTCTGAATTTTTCGGCAGATTTTACGCGAATTTCCAAAAAAAAGGGAAAATTTAATTTACCCCTACAGCGACTATAGGGGATGAGAAAACAAATCTGAAGCTGGAGCTGATTTAGGCCCAACCAAATATTAAAACTCAAAATAACCCATTATAACGACCACCCTAATATACATATATCTATTCTATATATCTACCTATTTGTTTCTTTTTTCTAATCAACAAATTCAGCTTCAAAATATTTAAAGTTATTCTAATCGCAATAAATTAAATTTTAGCACAAATAATCATATGATTATTTGTGCTTTTAGAATAAAGATGCTGCGAAAAAATTAAATGCAATTTTTCAACTCGAAATAATACGAAAACAACAAAAATTACATGCTCAGACAACCAAAAAAACATCACATATTTTTTCCACCATCAGGAATATCTCCGCCACAAAAAAATCTTTCTCTACCTACCCACAAGGCCACAAGCTATATGCTGGTATACATGGATACAATTACATCACATATTTTTTCCACCATCAGAAATATCTCCGCCACAAAAAAAAATCTTTCTCTACCTACCCTCAAGGCCACAAATTATATCGTATTCATGCATACAATTTTACAATGGAGAAATGAGTTCATACTGTTTGTTCATCGTTGCAAGCCTCAGACAAAAAAACGTAGATACCTACTCAACAACCGGCAAAGCAAGTAAAACAAAAAAATAGCACTGCCTTGATCGTTGCTTAAGGGGCAAAGGTAGCATTGCAGAAACAAAAACGAAATCGACATAGAAGAAGAGATAGACATAGATATTTTCCAACAGAGTCAAAGATACAAAATTCTGGGGAAGGTGCTTTCATTTTTGTAGTAAAACTCACTTTTTAAAAGCTGTGAAAAATATAGCTTTTTCAATTTCATAGGTAATTTTGCTCCATAGGCGTGAGACATCTGGATATGATTATTTGTGCTAAAATAGTCCATATTCCGCTACCCATCTCTTTTCTTCCTACTGACAGAATCCAAACTCTGAACATTAAATGAATTTTTTTCCTTTGGTAGGCAAAGGTCCAGCAAGAAAATAGAAAAAGAATGCAGAGAGAATATGAGAGGAAACAGATTGAAGCATCTTTTGAGTGTTGCTTATGGCTTTCAAAGCTTAGATACATGTTGGTGGACCCATGGTGATTTAGATTTTTGGGCACAGATTTTTGTTCTACGTGCGACATATTTACTTGTTATATTATCTTTGATAATACCTTCTATTTGTGTACTGTGCCCACAGACTGACGGACGATATACAATCTTACCTAACGAAAATAATTTGTAAGATCATCGTAATGATAGTTTTGATCAAAACAATGAAATTTCCAGCAATGAATAATTTATATGAAAAAGAGTTGAAGTACATCACTACCTCATTTTTTTTCAATCGAATCCAGAAAAATAAAATCTATTTTTTCTTAATGCACATGTCAAGCACAAGATACAACACGAAGAACCCAACAAAGATTTTTTGCAGTATAAAGTCGTGCGAATTTACCACCTCCCACTTTCTATTTCCTTTGTTCACACAACTGATCATAATATTGACAATGACTCTCTTGAATTTGATTTCAAGAAAACTGACTTCCCCTTACTTAATGAACTAATTTTAAACATTGACTTTGACACACTTTTGAATGGAAGCATTCATATGATGGTTTCCAACTTCTATCGAAGTATTTTTGAATGTTTTATTTCGTCTGTACCCGTCAAAAAATCGAGGCATTCAGCTTTAACCACTCCACCATGGTATACTCACCAGCTTCGAAGTATGCGTAATTTAAGAAATAGAGCATGGAAAAGTACTTAGTCCCCTTTCACACGAAGAAACAAGTTGCTGGAGATTTTTTTGACGTTTTCTTTTAATCTCCTTAAAAATCTCTTGTACCTTTCATACGAGGAAACAAATCTCCATGCAATTTTTGAATTTGCCTTTGAAAGTCTATTGGTTGAACACACCTAAACCTAGATGTGAAAGGAAATGTCAAAAAATCTCCTCAAATCCTCGACCGGGGAGATTCTGTTCGCCCCTCTTTCCTCCTGCCCTTCTCACCCAGGAACTAAAAGTTGCTGGCAACTCAGTTTCCTCGTGTGAAAGGGCACTTAGTATCTAATGATTTGGATGTTTACAACAACTATTGCACGTTGTATGACGAATTCCAATCATTATGTAGAGACCTGTATGATAGTTATATGGTCAAAATGCGTTCGTCCCTTCTTGCTGACCCTAACCTTTTTTTGGAAATTTGTTAATAGCAAGAGAAAATCTGACGGATATCCATCTACTATGAAGTACTTGGATGAGACAACCAACAACCCTCTTGTTATTTGCAATATGCTTTCATGCTTCTTTAAACTTTCCTTTTGTGATGATGATTTTGTACCTTGTGTAAACAATTTTACTCATTTGAATAGCTTTTCTCAAAGCTCAATGAATAATATTGTAATAACAGTGGAGGACGTTAGAATACATCTGGAGGGACTCCACAACGATACTTCCAGTGGACCTGACGGAATTCCTGCATTTATTTTGAAAAACTGTTCCAACACTCTGGCGGGACCGTAAGCATTTTTATTTCAGAATTCCTTAGAAAAATCAGTTTTCTAACATCTGGACAAATTCATTCATTATTCCTATCCATAAGAAAGGTAATCGTGGTGATATTTCAAATTATCGGCCAATAGCCAAGCTTTCATGTTTACCGAAGCTATTTGATTCCAGAGTTTTTATTTCAACTGCAAACATTTTCTTGCGAACGAGCAACATGGGTTTATGAAAAAAAATCCACTGTGACTAATCTTCTTGAATTCACATCTTTTACAAATAAAACTATTGAGAATGGCCATCAAGTTGACTGTATCTATACAGACTTCAGTAAGGCCTTCGACAAGCTTTCTCATAGTCTTATTTTATTTAAACTTTCATATATGGGTTTCCCTTCAGCTTTTATCCAATGGATCGAGTCATATCTGAAGGGAAGGACATACCAAGTTCTTTTCAGAGGAATAATTTCTGATCCTATAATCGCAGAATCTGGTGTCCCGCAAGGTAGTCACCTTGGTCCATTACTCTTTATTATATCTATCAATGATGTTGTTTCGATAATAAGATCCTGTAAGGTTCTTATCTACGCTGATGATATTAAGTTATTTAAAATCATCAGAAATGAAGCAGATTCAATTTCTCTTCAAAATGACCTTAATAGTTTTTCTGATTGGTGTTCACATAATAATCTTTTTTTGAATGTGTCAAAATGCCAATCAATGTCTTTTTTTAGAAAAAAAAATCCAATATTTTGTAATTACAGCATAAATCAATCTGTACTTAGTAGAGTAAACACAACGTGTGACCTAGGCGTATACTTCTCACAAAATCTTGACTTTTCACTCCACATTGAGAAAATTGTTAATAAAGCCAATGCAATGCTTGGTTTTATTAAGCGTTGGAGTAAGGAATTTTCGTGTAGTCTCGTAACATCTTCGTTGTGCAACACTTTTGTTGGTCCCCACTTAGAATATGCGAGCACTGTTTGGTCACCACACTACTCTGTGCATATTGATCGCATCGAATCCGTCCAGCGAAAATATGTACGTTTTGCACTGAGCCATTTGAACTGGAATGATCCAAATCATCTCCCTCCATATTACAATCGCCTATTTCTTTTGAATATGACTACTCTGGAAAAACGTCGAATAGTAACTGATGTTATATTTTTACACCAACTCCTGACTGGTTCTATTGATTCATCGGTTCTTTTAGACCAAATTTATTTAATAGTTAGAAGCCACAGGTCTCGTAACACTGACATTTTTCATGTTGACTTCCATCGTACCAATTATGGTATCAATGAGCCACTGACTCGTATGAAGCATGGGGCGAATAAGAATCATAATGTTTTTGACTTGAGTTACTCTAAGCTTACACTTAAACGCAAGTTGTATGAGCGTTCTTAAATTTTGTGGTTACCACTCACTTAATTTATATTGTGTAATTATTGACTTATTGTTTTCTTTGTAAATTTGTATATTATATGTTGTCTTTAGTAGTGTATTAGGCTTTATTTTTATTTTGTTTACTAACAACTAACACCACGCTAAATGATGACTATGACATGTTAATATTTCCAAGTATCTAAAGGTGAAAAAACCCGAAGAGAACAGAAATAATGTTACAAATGCTTGCATTAAGCAGTACTGATAGCGTGAATGAGCAGTGGCGTATATATTTTACATAGAGCCTTTCACACGACGTTTGTACGGCAAGAAAACGTACGTTTATCGAATACTCAACGGACTTCTCAAAAAAACGAATGAACTGTGACGTATCGTCTTCCAGTTTATATACATATGTAGTCTCGTTCAGAAGGTTCAAATCCACGTTGGGTATTTGTTCGTTGGCATCGAATGAGCTTCAGTGGAGAGAAAAGCCGATGTACACAAAAAAAAATAATCGACCGATAGAGTTGGTTTAAAAAGTTATAACTCCGGTGACACTCATTGGACCTCGTGGGTTAAGGTCTTAAAATAAAGAAGAGGAACGAGGCAATAAATATGCGTTTTTAGTTTCTCAAAATAATAAAAATTTGCATCACCATTTGAATTTAGAATAGATATATTAAATGGAATTGTATTGGGCTTTATTCTTTAGTATGAACATTTTTGCCCCTCCTCAATGATATTTTTACACAATATAGCCCGTTATGTCAGCTTTGTTTAAAGACCTTAACGTTGAAGATCGAATCAGTAGAACGGGAGCTATAATTTTTTAAAGCCATCCATATCAAATTTTAATAAAAAGAATTCCACGTAGATAACGGGATCTTCTCGCTGGTGGATGTTCGTGGACAATGGTACAAGAAGGTAATTTCAATGTAATTGTTTTGATTTTTCGATCAGTTTAAAATCAAGATTGTATCGCTTATATACCACGTAGGATAATGAATGGGGTATCAAAATAACCGCAATTCTATTTATATGTGATAAAAACAACAAGAAAATTCATCAATGCGCTGAAGAGATATGAGTTCATATGTGAAAGTGCTCAAATATTGCCGTTATCTCCGTCCAACGGTATTCTAGGATTCTTATTTTCTTAATTCATATTTAAATCAATAGTTTGTATCATCCGTCCAAATTTCAGCTTTTTAGCCCTTGTCCCTAAAAATATAAAAATAAAATACTTCACAAATTCGAACTTTTCAATTCATTTTCATTATACTGCAGCTATTCGATTTTTAAACGAATAAATATAAATATCGTTTTAATATAATCAATAGATTGAGGGTTTAACACAAAACAACACTTGTTTTATTTTTCCACAAATAAAATTATTTTATTGCTGAATATTGCCAACGCGTTTCGTCTTAGTTAGGACATCATCAGGGCCCTGTGGAAAAATAAAACAAATGTTTCTTTAAATCTATTTTAAAATGTCCCTAAATATCGTGTGAACACCCGTTATTTGTTCGGGAAAAACCGAATGCGATAAAAAACGTGCGGTACAATCTTGTGTGAACCAGGTAGTCCAGTAAATAGAGGTAAAAATAAGGGGTGTTGCTTTGGCAACTGTTGCTTTGGCAACAGAGAAAAAAAATTAAGTTGAATTTGTTTGAACTCGTCAGTCTCTTTATTTATCTTGAATAAATGCACATAAGATAATACAAGTAGGACTACAAAATTCCTGAAATTGATAATTTTAATACATTGTTTGTTTTTAACATAAATCTTACTTCATACTTTTAGTATTTTATCAACTTTTATTTAATTTTTTCTTCGTAATTTTTCTGATGGCTTCTACTCATGGATGTCTTCTTCTTGCCGACTAAAAAACGTTTGTCTGTGAATTTGAATCTTTTATGCAGCTGCTTGTTAACGAAAGATATCGTTGAATTTCAATTCAACGAAGAATATACTGTTGGCATTTTGTTGGGTAGTGCCAAATATTAGAAGTACTAGATGTGGGTGATGCCACTGTCACCAACACTCCCCCCCCCGGTATGACGACCCACAAGTTTTGTTAGGTCGACTTATCCTTGAATACATCGAGTACTGCTAGCTTCACGGCAGGTCTTTCATATAGCCCCGACGTAGTTTGGATTTGGACGGTCGCTCTTCGAACTTGTTCATTTTTTCCAAGCATGACATTTATAACACGTCCTTTTGGCCACAGGTTCCAAGGATTTGTTTCATCTACGACGATAACGATATCTCCAACCGCAATCGGCTTCACCGGTTCAAACCACTTTGATCTCCGAGTTATTGTTGGTAGATACTCACGTATCCATCTCTTCCAGAATAGGTTGGCATACTGCTGAGACTTCATCCAATTTCGCCTCAAGAGATTATTGTTGTCAGTTACAATGCTGTCTGTTTTTTCACCATTAGATGTTCCAAGCAAGAAGTGGTTCGGTTTATTTATTTATTTACAGATCCGTTAAATCCTAACGTAACAATATTACTTACAAGCTAAATTAATATTATTCTACTGCGCTAAAAAACATAGTTTTGAACTTAGTGCATTTAAAGTCATCATTTATACATGAAATAAGAAAATAAATTTTATTAAAGATAACAATTAATTGATTGAGAGGACTATTTGCACCATAGTTTGATCTACTAAATGTTTGTACCAAAGGCTGCTGTAACCTTATGCTTGATTGACTAAAATTAAAATTTATTCTAGACAGAACTGAAGAAGATGATATAGAACCATTTATTATCCCAGCAATAAAACAAAATTGGAGATATTTTCTATGTTTTGTCAGAGAAGGAAGGTCTATTAATGAAAGCCTTTGGGCATATGGAGGAAGTAACATTCCATGTGACCAGGGAAGAAAACGAAGACAAAAGCGCATAAATCTTCTCTGAACTGCCTCTAATCTATTAATATGTACAGAGTAATGAGGTGCCCATACCACACACCCATACTCAAGAATGGGTCTCACGAATGAAACATATAGTAGCTTAAGGACGTAAGGATCCCGAAAATCGCGAGAAAATCGTTTTACATCCTAAGCCCCTATTAGCTTTTTTGATGATAAAATTAAGGTGATCATTAAATGTTAATTTAGAATCTAGAATAATTCCAAGATCAGAGAACACAGACAATTTCTTCGGTGTCAGGACTTCATCGTTGTCATCTTCTAGCGGGATGTAGGTTAGTGGCCGAGAGTTCACTACTCGTTCGACTTCCAGTAACATGCTGTACAATAGTTCATCAGTTGGGTTTCTTGTCTCTAGAATCTCACTCACTCTGAAGCCAACATACTGCCTATATTTTCGGTGATCGGATTGAATCCAAGAGAGCACGGTTTTAGAATCTGTCCAATAAATCTCTTCAGAGAACTTGATGGTGTGAAACTGTTTAATACTATTCGCTAATCGCACTCCTAGTCTTGCAGTTTCAAGCTCCAGTCGTGGTATAGACGTCAGACTAAGTGGTGCAACTCTAGTTTTCGATGTTATTATTCTGCTTTCCACCAAGTTTCCTTTAGTCACACGAATATAGGCTACGGCGGCAAAGGCATTGATACTTGCATCTACGAATACATGCAGTTGGCAAGTTTCGTGTTCGCCAAACTTGATGTTCTTTAAATAGCATCTAGGAATTTGTACCTTGCTGATATTCTTCAGATGTTTCACCCATATGCACCACCTTTCATATAATGGTTCATCGATAACCTCATTCCAGTCAATTTTAGATCGCCAGATTTCTTGCATCAAAATCTTTAGATAGATAAGTGAATGCGCAATCAGACCTAAAGGATCGAATATGCTCATCAGGACTCGTAACACTTGGCGTTTGGTAGGTTTTATTTCTTCTGAGAGCAAGTTGCTCATAGACGCCTTTGATGAGGTGGAGTATGTAAACGTGTCTGTGGCGGTACACCACCACATGCCCAAAACTTTTTCAGGGGCTCCTTCTGGATTGATGTCCAAGCTTCGTTTGGCCTCTAGCCGCTTTTCTCCCAGAGCTTCGATAACAACGGATGAATTTGAAATCCAATTTCGTATTTCAAAACCACCTTTCTAGTGTATGAGTTTGATTTCCTTGGCTAACTTTATACCTTCTTCTTCGGTGTCGATGCTGTCCAGAAGATCGTCCACGTAGTGGCTGTGAAGGATGGAGTCAACTGCTCTCGGATATTCATCGCAGAACTCTAGTGCATTTTTGTTTTTAACAAACTGGTCACAGCTCGGAGAACAAGTGGCCCCAAACGTTAACACTTGCATAACGTAAACATCAGGTGCACTTTTAAGATCACTGCTCCAGAGAAACCGTTGAGCGTGTTGGTCTTCGCCTTTAACGCCCACCTGGTGGAACATCTCACGTATGTCGGCACATAAGGCTATGGTTCTTTCTTGAAAACGATATAAAACTGAGAGCAGAGAAACTAATTGATCTGGTCCTTTCATCAATACAGAATTCAGCAGCATCCCAAACTATTCTGGTTTTACCAGGTTTATTTTCATTGGTTACAGCAAATATCGGAAGGTACCATGTTTGAGGAAATTGTTGCTGAAGTTCATCTGAGGAGAGTTTGCGGATGTACTTTTTTGCTTCATAATCTTTTAGCTGATGTTGTAGGTTTTCCGCTAAGCCTTTGTTACGAGACAATTTTTTCATGAAGCAGTTGTGTCTACGTAATGCCATTGGGAAACTGTTTGGTAGCTTAACGCTGTCGTATTTCCACAACAGACCAGTTTCAAATCGATAACCATTTCTGATGGTTAGTTTTTCGAGCATTTCACAAGCACGTTCTTCTTCTTTTGATTTGAGCCATTTCTTAGGTTCTATGACCCCAAGGCTATCCAAAGAAAAATACTCCTTCATCATATTTTGAAGGACATCATTGCTTTCACCATTTCTAACACAATCGCATTCATGGAAATTATTGAAATTAAATTTTGACTCACCCTTTGCATTCACCTTTGTTGAAGATGGTCCATACGCAATCCATCCTAGACGTGTCTTTGTCGCTACTGGATCTCCTTCACCTCCTTCTACTACCTTGAGTGGGATTGTAAGCTTTAGATTATCCAGATCGATCAGCATTCGAGGAACGGCTTTCTCGTAGCATTGAATAGGGTACCCACGCAGATAGGGATATTTGGCAGCTAGTTGTTTAACATCTAATGATTGTTGTGGAAAACTTAGGGATTTCACTGTTCTGATGATTGGAACTGAGAACTTCTTTTCAGGATTGTGGCTTCCCGAAATCTTGACGGAGACTATTCTGGATTCACTTTCGTTTCGATGTGTATTTCCTGTCCATTTCAGGAAAAGTGGCTGTGGCTTACCTTCAAGGTCCAACTCCGTTGCCAAGGAGTCTTCCATCATAGTAAGTGACGAGCCGTCATCTAGAAACGCATACGTTTCAATCTTCTTTTGATTGTTGTGCAGAATAACAGGAACAACCCGATACTTAATATCCGGAGTAGACGTATGGGCATTGCAGTTGAACTGAACTTTGTCTACGGGTGGTTGTTCTCTTGCTTGCTGATGATTTACATCACTATTCTGCACCGCATCACAAGATGATTTAATAGTTTGCAATTCGCCTATATTTCTGTGTAAAAGCCGATGATGCCTATATGTGCACCCATTTACACCACATAAATTATTTACTCGGCAACGAACTCTCGGATGGGATTTCAGACATGTTCGACAAAGTTGATTCTGTTTTACGGCTTCCCACCTTTCATTGTGGCTCATGTTCTTGAACTGCATACAGAATTCAATGCCGTCGCATGCCTGGCTGCAAATAATACACTGTCGCTTGGTTGTTGGTCGCAATTTAACCTTTTTTTCTGTATGCGTATTGACGTGCGCTTTTTCTTTCTTACGGGGTTGTGGTTTCACATCACAATCGAAAGAAGCACCCGGGCTGACTCTACATATGTTGTCCATGAGTCTTAACAACCAGTCGTTGAAGTCCAGTAAGTTGATAGATGGCATGTTTTCTGTATGCACAGCCCATTTTAACATCAGCTGTGTTGCCAACTTGCCAACAAGATCATCCAAAAGTTCTGCATTTTCCAAATAAGGATAAAGTTCTCTAGCTTCCATTGTTTAAATGAGATTCTGCACTGCCAGAGAGTAGGACACTATTGTCTCCACCTTCTCAACGTTCATTTTTGGCTCGGCATGGATTTTCTGGAGAAGTGACTTTATAATAACTTTGGGACGTCCATACATAATTTGCATTGTGTGCAAAATGTTTGGAACATTTGATGGCATCATCAACCTGCCACGCATAGCTTCATAAACTCGTCCTTTAAGGCATTTTTGCAAACGCAGGAGATTTTCTTCATTGCTAAAACCACAGAGCCTTGTACTTCTTTCAAACGCACTGATGAATAATGGCCACTCTTCGGGGCTACCGTAGAAATTGGGTAGGTCCCTGGACATTGAATGTCTATTGGCCAATTGCACTTTAGTTGGTTGTTGTGCTTCTTCTAAGTGCATTTCTTGAAATGCATCCACCATTTTTGGCGGAACTTTTGTTGCCAAGTTTGGAGCAGCTTTCCGTGGCATTTGAACATTTGAAGAATGTGCGGTGGCTCCCATGTGGTAGTTAACTTGAGGTTGAGTCTGCTGTACCCATCCTACAGTCGTTTGATTTATACTTTCCCTACTCGAGTCTATGGAACTTCCTTGACTCCGTGCGACCATTAAATCTAACTTCTTTTTCATATACTCCTCGTCTCGCTTCTTTTCCAGAGCCCTTGATTCTTCCAGAATCTGAAGCTCCAGATCGATCCTGCTTCGCCTTATTGTGGACGCCGTTTGTAGCGAATGTGTTGATTTTGCGGAAGTCTCCCTGGTGTTGTCACTTGAACATTTCGCGCATTTCCAGTCTCTGTCTTCGACATCTTCAGTTACATTGACACACCCAAAATGGTACCACAAGTCACATGCATCGCATTGCACCATTTCGTCAGTGTCCGCTTGATTGCACACATTGCAGCTGCAACTATTGCTGTCTTTGGCGAGGTTCTTGTTTTCAACTCGGCGACTTCCTCTCTTTGGTTTATTTTGGTTGTCCTTTGAAGACATCTCGGTTTTCTTTTACTCAATAAAAGAATTTTGTAGAAATGTTGCTTTGGCAACAGAGAAAAAAAATTAAGTTGAATTTGTTTGAACTCGTCAGTCTCTTTATTTATCTTGAATAAATGCACATAAGATAATACAAGTAGGACTACAAAATTCCTGAAATTGATAATTTTAATACATTGTTTGTTTTTAACATAAATCTTACTTCATACTTTTAGTATTTTATCAACTTTTATTTAATTTTTTCTTCGTAATTTTTCTGATGGCTTCTACTCATGGATGTCTTCTTCTTGCCGACTAAAAAACGTTTGTCTGTGAATTTGAATCTTTTATGCAGCTGCTTGTTAACGAAAGATATCGTTGAATTTCAATTCAACGAAGAATATACTTTTGGCATTTTGTTGGGTAGTGCCAAATATTAGAAGTACGAGATGTGGGTGATGCCACTGTCACCAACAAGGGGGTTACCCTACAAAAGGTCGAGTAGTTCTAAATTTTTGATATGTTATATGGTATGGTTAGTAGATGAAAATTCCAAAATTCCACAACCACGCCCCCTTCAAAATCCTGGAAAAACTACAAAAAATCGGCACTTTTCTCAGTATTTTGCTTATAACTTCTTTCCGGTACATTGTTACGGAAAAAAGTATATGGAAACTTTGTAGACAATAAAATTTCCTACAAATATGATCTAGAAAGTATTTTTGTAAAACCACTATAATCAGCGCTATGGAGCTCCCAAAAAAGGCTAAAATTTCGTATTTTGTAAGATTTTCAGTTTATTCTCTCTTTACAGCACAATAACTCCTTAACCGTCAAGCTTAGGGCAAAATTTGTGATAATCAATCTTGTAGATAATTTAATTTGCTACCAATTTTATGTGACTACAGTCAACGTCTCTAAGTCGAACTCCCCCTAAGTCGAATATCCCTCTAGCAAGAATTTTTCCACCATGTTTGTTGTATACTCCTGTCAAATTTCCAAACTTATTTATTTTTCTCTGAATCGAATTTTTGCAAAACTCTCTCTAACTCGAAAATTTAGACTTAGAGAAAGTCGACTGTATTTTCATTTTGTGACAAATACAATCTGGAATACTGTGAGTTTTGAGAAAGTGTTTTTTATTCAAACGTTTATACGAACTCACTTCTTTTTCTGTCTGTTTTATACTGTACTGTAGTGTACTGGAATCCCGTAGAAATTTTATTACCGATTTGTCTAACCACCTTAATCCATTGAAGTATACATGGGAGAATCAGAAAACTTGGATAGACATCACGATATTCTGAACCCGGTGTTTTAGTCGCTATTTTTTGTAGGTAGTGCCCAAAATTCCATTAAAAACTATACCACATAGGTACTGGTTTTGATGAAATTTATAGACATGATAATTGACGAGATGAAAAACCAATACAATTAACTTCCACCCACTGCCACTCCCACTTTTTTAAAACATAATATTTTCGGAAAAAATTATAAAAATTCGGGTGTTGTTCAGATGACCCATGAAGGGCCGAAACCACAAGTGCTCTGGTGATGGCTTACCCTCTGATCCAGAGGTTTGATCGTCCTTATTGCCTTCAACTTGGGATTCAGAAACTCAAATGGCTGGAGCATTGTTTCCCATTTGCACAATCTAGTTTAGCCAAGTTGACGTATTTTGATTTTTTGGACTACATTGTCTTTGAACAGCTCATTGAGCTCACGTTTGTGCCTTCTCCTCCAAAACATAGATTAGAAGCAGTGGTTTCCAAAAGCATTTTTTCGTCTCGACTTGAAGTTCATTGGTCATTTTCAGAATTTTTGATCTTTTACTGGCATTCATTTTAATGTCCTTCATCATAACTACCTACAATTTGTATTCCAATGAGTAGGATGGAAGACAAGACTTGCTCCGTATACAAACAACGTGGACAAAATTTGCATAAATTTACCAATTGTATTAGGTAAGGTTAGGTTAGGTAGAGCTGGATGTCAGTGATCAATGCTGACACTTAGACCAAAGTTGGCCCGTTGTGATACCACATGTATCGTGAAACCATTTAGAGCTCCTGACGAAGCGTGCAAGACTGTAAATGTCTTTGCTTGCCAGATCACTAGGATCGTTTTAGTAGTAACCTCCTAAGTGGAGTCTACGTCTGTGTGAAAGAGCAGGGCAATTACAGAGAAGGTGAGGACGATTCATCCTTCTCCTCGTCCATACAGCTTCTGTAAAAATCATTTAAAAGTACGCCAAGCCGCGTTGCGTGCCAACCTTTTAAACAGTGCCCCGTTATGACACCTACAATAGAGCTTGTGTGCACTCTGCTTAGAGATTTTAAACGCTTTAATTCAAGGCTTGCCTAAATTTATTTTGTCGAAAAACAAGTAGTGATGTTGGCCCACCCAATGTTTGTTCTCTCCAAGGCTTCTTGCTTCAGCAAAAGTTTACACGTAGCGATGGGCATACCAATATTTAGCTTTTCAGGTAAAATGGTAATGTTCCACTTCTAGCGAGCTTATCAGCCTTACATTTACCTGGAATGTCACTATGACCCGGCACCCAACAGAGGTGAATATTAAACTGTTGCACCATCTCCAACAGAAATGATCGACAGTTAAGGGCTGTTAGTGTTTAAAGAGACAGAGTCCAGGGATTTAATAGCAGCTTGGCTATCAGAGAAGGTTGATATCACGTTTTCTTTGTGCCAAGATAGTTCTTTTATCGCTAGAAGTTCGGCCTGGAATACGCTACAGTGATTAGAAGACGGAATGAGAGACTTAAATCAGAGTACACATCCCCAACAATCCCATTGTCGGTCTTCGATCCGTCGGTGAAGAAATGAATTGATTGATCTAAAAATTCCACATCCTCCCAGGTGGATCTGGAAAGGTATGGTTACTTTAAAGTTTTTATCGAAATTCAGCAGTGGGATTGTGTAATCAGTGTAAACCAATTGTATTGGTCAAAAAATGAAAATACAGTCGACTCCCTCTAAACTGAATTCTCACGGGATATCAAAATTATTTCAAGTTAAATAGTTTTACAAAAGGTTGATTTAGAGAAAAATAAATAAGTTTGGAAATTTGAGAGGAGTATACAACCAACATGTGAAAAAATTCTTGTTAGAGGGAAATTCCACTTAGGGGGAGTTCGACTTAAAGGACGTCGACTGTAGTTACATAAAATTGGTAGCAAATTAAATTATCTACAAGATTGATTATGACAAATTTTGCCCTAAGCTTGACGGTTAAGGAGTTATTGTGCTGTAAAGAGGGAATAAACTGAAAATCTTACAAAATACGAAATTTTAGCCTTTTTTGGGAGCTCCATAGCGCTGATTGTAGTGGTTATACAAAAATACTTTCTAGATCATATTTATAGGAAATTTTATTGTCTACAAAGTTTCCATATACTTTTTTCCGTAAAAATATACCGGAAAGAAGTTATAAGCAAAAAACTGAAAAAGTTCCAATTTTTTGTAGTTTTTCCAGGATTTTGAAGGGGGCGGAGGGGGCGTGGTTGTGGAATTTTGGAATTTTCATCTACTAACCATACCATATAACATATCAAAAATTTAGAACTACCCGACCTTTTGTAGGGTAAAAACCTCTCTATTTACTGGACTAAGGCCTTACATATAAGATTTTGGGAATTGAAGAAGAATGAGAAAAAAAGACTGACGAACTCGTGGAAAACTGAGGATAGCGAAAAAAAAAATTAGGAAAAAAAACTGAAACATGTTGCACACTTTACTCTCAACATGGGTGTTCACTAGCGCCACCATCGATTGAATACCGCGTAGTTAAAAACAGCTCCATGATATTATTATATTTTATATACAAAGACAAGATGCAACAACAATACACAGGGATGAAGAACCCACAGTACACATATCTAAGGTATAGGGGCATATGCATAAAAATGAAGTACTTACTACAAGTAAAAGGTTAAAGTAAATACTAGTACTACTAGTAGAAGCTAAAACTTATAGTATTTACTGTGTTTGGTATGCATAAAATAAAGTTTATACTAGTAACCACATACTAGTAGTAAATACTGAATTCATCCAAGTTAATACTACTGATTCACCCAAAACTGGTAGTATATACTGCATAAATGTGTTTACGTGGAATTGGAAGCTGTTGTTTTGAATTTCTCTTACAATTTACCGTTCCATTAATTCATCTTTTGTAAACATTTTTGTTTTGTTACCTATGGGCTTAAAGTGTGTCTGTTTGAGAATTATTTCATTAGAAAAATCTTGAAAGGTTCTCTCGCGTAGCTGTCTACCACTTTGTCATAGCTTATCTCATAACTGCGTGATTTTCGATCTCGAAAGCAGCTTGCAGAATTATGCACTTGCAGAATTATTACTTTTAATAGAAAAAACACCTGTAAGCCATTCGTTCGGTATGTCTCCTTTTTCTACTTTTCTGAGCCACTTTTTTCTGAGAAATAAAGTGATCCAATTGTTTTAAGACTTGACTCACGAGTCACGACTTTGAATTTTTGCATTCAGCATACAAAAGTATTTACTATCAAATGTTCAAGTTGGTTTTTACAAACTTGAACAATTTGCAGTAAATACTCGTTTTTATGCATAAGCCTAGTACGCAGATCGAGCTAAAATTCCGCTCCCACATTTCTCTCCAAACACCAGCTAAAATCCTAGCTAAATTTTGACACAAGATTTTTGTGGAGAATAAATTACAGAAAACAGCTGTTCTCTGAAAAGAAATTTTATTCAAGAATTTCAAAGAATTTTCTTTCAATATTTCAAGTTAAAATAATCAAATAAAATAGATTTTTCCTTTTGGAATTGCTAAATCGTTTGTCCTTAAATATTTCTCGGTCTCAATTTTCATTTTCACAATGTAAAGCTCACATAATCTCACAAATAAATGAACCTGCCACAATTTAGCTCGAGAATTAATGTGCCGAACAATTATTTCACGCGCTAAATTTTGACAGATGAGTGCGTTCAGTAAGAAACGAAAATTTGATTTTTTAGCTGGAGCTGCGAACCTCTCGGCTAAAATGTTTGGCTAAATTTTAGCTTGGCTAAATTTTGGAGAGAATTTTGTATGGGAGCGAAATTTTAGCTTGATCTGCGTACGAGGCTATACCATTAAAAGTATTTACTGGCTTAATTAATCGGAAACTAGTAAATACTTTTACCTCCAGTTAATACTTGTTGTTCAGTATTTACTTCGGTTTTATGCATATGACAATTAGTAAATACTATCAAAATTTACCAGTAAAAGTACTTACTACCGTTTATGCAAATTATTATTAAGCCGTGTCGGTTAATATAAAAAAAATTGTATTTAATTTTATTCATTACAATTAAATGTCTTAAGCTATTTCTACTGACTATACTGCGATCGACTACCGCGACTGCCTACTGAGACTACTAACTGCTTGGATGCAACATGAGGATGGATGCACATCAGGATGATTGTGGTGTAGCCAGTGAGTGGCATATCTTTCTTTGTTTCTTATTATTGCTGATTAAGTGTTATATGATCTTCTGTATTGAAGTTCAAGTTGGGTGGTTGGTTTGGTGGCATATTGCTCTTTTGTAATAACCTGAATGTGTGATTTGTAAAGTAAGGAGTGTGTTGTTAACTTCCCCATTCGTTTGAGAAGATCGCCTCGATCTTATGTTTGGTGTCGATTAGCTTCGATTCGATTCATGATGTCCTGTACTTGTAAGCTGATATATTCATCTTTGGTTAACTGTGGTTGCCTGGATTTCTTGATATATAATATTAAGATTATGATAACGATACTTAGTATTATTAATCCGAATGTGGATATGATTGGCTTTTTTGTAATTTCTCTTTGGATAGTCTGAAGCAGGTTTATGTTTTCAATTTTTTAATTCTTGTCTGAGGCTTCAAAATATTGACCAATGTCGTATTCGTTGACGGTGTAACTTCTTAAAAATTTGTTGATTTGTCCTGTTGGATTCTCATAGGTTTTACCATCTATAGTTGTGGTATTTTCGAATGTAAGCAGGTATGTTCCAATAATGGATTGGTTGTCAAATTGATGTTCTCCCGTGAGCAAAATAGATCCATCTTTAATGTCCCTCAAGTTAGCAGAGCAAGGTGAGCAGAACATATATTTTGTGATGGCATTATAAAGCGCTTATTAAATGCTAATTAAATGCCCAACAATTAAATTTAATGCTCAAGTACTTTTGGTAAAAATCAATGTTCTGCTAACTTGATTTAAAGCTAGCAGAACAATTTCCTAAAATGGTTAAAACATTAAGTATGAAAATTGGGTTTGGTCTTCTATTAATGAGCTATTTAAATGCTCTGCGAATCAAAAAAAAAAAAATTGAAAAAAATTTGATTTTCACAAAAAAAAAAAATTTTTCCACAATTTTGAAAAAAAAATAAAATAATTTTTTCTTTTAGATTTTTCGATTCAAATTTTTTTGATTAGTTAAATTCTCGCCTATATGCAATTAAATGCTCCAATTTCGAAACAATTTTCGAAGATCTGACCCAAAAAAAAATAATTCAATTTCCCATACATGTCCATGTTCTGCTAGCTTAAAATGGGGTTTTCTCAAAAAATTCAAACTTTTTCGATTCAAATCTTTTTGATTAGTTAAATGCTCGCCTAAATGCAATTAAATGCTCCAATTTCGAAAGAATTTTTTTTTTGGCTCAGATCTTCGAAAATTGTTTAGAAATTGGAGCATTTAATTGCATTTAGGCGAGCATTTAACCAATCAAAAAGATTTGAATCGAAAAAATTAGAATTTTTTGAGAAAAACCGATTTTAAGCTAGCAGAACATGGAAATGTATGGGAAATTGAATTATTTTTTTTTTTAACTCAGATCTTCGAAAATTGTTTAGAAATTGGAGCATTTAATTGCATTTAGGCGAGCATTTAACCAATCAAAAAGATTTGAATCGAAAAAATTAGAATTTTTTGAGAAAAACCGATTTTAAGCTAGCAGAACATGGAAATGTATGGGAAATTGAATTATTTTTTTTTTTAACTCAGATCTTCGAAAATTGTTTCGAAATTGGAGCATTTAATTGCATTTAGGCGAGCATTTAACTAATCAAAAAGATTTGAATCGAAAAAATTAGAATTTTTTGAGAAAAACCGATTATAAGCTAGCAGAACATGGAAATGTATGGGAAATTGAATTATTTTTTTTTGGGTCAGATCTTCGAAAATTGTTTCGAAATTGGAGCATTTAATTGCATTTAGGCGAGCATTTAACCAATCAAAAAGATTTGAATCGAAAAAATTAGAAGTTTTTGAGAAAAACCGATTTTAAGCTAGCAGAACATGGAAATGTATGGGAAATTGAATTATTTTTTTTTTTAACTCAGATCTTCAAAAATTGTTTCGAAATTGGAGCATTTAATTGCATTTAGGCGAGCATTTCACTAATCTAAAAGATTTGAATCGAAAAAGTTTGAATTTTTTGAGAAAACCCCATTTTAAGCTAGCAGAACATGGAAATGTATGGCAAATTGAATTATTTTTTATTTAATTTAATTTATTTATATAATTATTTATTTAATTTACTTATATATATAATATTGCATTTAATTGCATATAGGCGAGAATTTAACTAATCAAAAAAATTTGAATCGAAAAATCTAAAAGAAAAAATTATTTTATTTTTTTTCAAAATTGTGGAAAAAATTTTTTTTTTTGTGAAAATCAAATTTTTTTCAATTTTTTTTTTTGATTCGCAGAGCATTTAAATAGCTCATTAAACCCAAACCCAATTTTCATACTTAATGTTTTAACCATTTTAGGAAATTGTTCTGCTAGCTTTAAATCAAGTTAGCAGAACATTGATTTTTACCAAAAGTACTTGAGCATTAAATTTAATTGTTGGGCATTTAATTAGCATTTAATAAGCGCTTTATAATAAAAAAAAAATAAATAAATTGGGTGGCGCAACAGCTCATGGAGAACCAGGGCCTAGTGACTTACAACTCACAACCATTCCTGTGTGCGTGTTTGTTGGCAGGAATGGAGGGGACCTACAGTTTTTTGCCGAGTCCGAACGGCTAAATGAGAAGCACTTGACAAGTATACTCTTGGAGGATTTGTCAGTTCCTCGCAAGAGGCAGTACCTCGAATAAAACATTTCTGTTTTTAGGTGGCTCGGCGGGGAATCGAACCCACACCTTCGGCATGACAGTCCTACGCACTAACCATCAAGCCACGAGGTACTACAAGCGCTTTATAATGCCATCACAAAATATATGTTCTGCTCACCTTGCCCTGCTAACTTGAGGGACATCCATCTTTAACTATTTCTAATTCAAGGTTTTTTTCCTTTATTTTATGACATAGGACTTTCTTATTTTCTAGTAAATTGATTAAACGTGTATTATTATCTTTATTTAGTTAATAATAATTGAATCGTAATTCAAATTTACAATCTTTTATGTTTTGGTATGATTCATCGCATTTAGCAATTTCTTTGTTTAACAATAACTTCCCATCTGACTGGCTTAAGGCTCTCGTTTCGTATAACTTACATTTTTTGTATAGTATGGGGTATTTGATCATAATTGCTATTACATCCTTATTTTGTAGTATTTTAAATTTAGTGACATCTATGATTTCGTTTATGTTTACTTCAGTATTTTCATTTTTGATAATTTTATTAATCTCTTTACTTGGATTTAATAAATTTAGCTTTGCTAAAGTCAAAGTAGTTACAATATTCTGCAATATGAGATAAGATAATGAGTTTACATTTTTCGTTTATGTAATCATCTGTTACATCTCTTCTTATACTTTTTATAACATCAAAAAGTTTGGAATTTATTATAAATTGTTTGTTATTATTTATTATTAAATCATAAATTTGGTCTCAATTATTATTTCGTCATCGTGATCGGGTGATCCTGCGATCCATTTCCAGATCTTACCTAATGTCTCTATAGCTCTTTTGTGCTTAGTCGTAGTTAATTGGTCTAAATATGTCTGAATAATATTTAATTTATTGTCATGTCGGTCGTCCCTAGGTGTTTCTGCGTATTGGAATTGTTCATGATCCCTAGCTAGTTCTTCCCAACTTGTATCGACAAAATTTTGAATATACGTAAGGTTAGTTACGTGAAAAATCGTGGATATGTTTTCGTAGATTAATACATCATCATTTTCTATGAGAATGTAATTCTCTCGTGTGTAGTCCATGAGTTCTGCTTTGCGTTGCAGCAAATATAAATATAAAGAGACGGATGTCCATTGTCTGAAATTAAAGTTTCAGATTATCTTTGTGGACTACTCTGTTATTACTGAGTTGTATTTTATTTCCTAATGTCCAGTTGCACCAAAATTCACTAAAAGCGGTTTTTGCTAAAATGGAGTTAAAATTTATCGGACTAATAAATTTATTTGGGTTGCACCAATCTATTTTGCGCATTTTTTAGCTAAAATGCAGTTCATGAACCACCCCTGGATTTTATCATATGTTTATTAAACTGAACGACAAAATTTAACCAGTGCAAGTGAGATAGAAATAAAGAAAATGAGAGTACACAATAAACAGAAACAAGGTATTCTCATTAGATACAGACAATGCGCCATCTTGGTGTTTTTTTATTATTTATTATTTTCTTTAGAGAAATTATGAAACTATTGAAATAGATACCAACTAAACAACACTAATATTTTTTTCGACACACTCTTGGAAATTATGAAAAAATATTTTGAAGCGACGTCATCGAATTCAGAAAATGGATTTCTCTGTGAACCTGAACAACTCCGACACGACGCACGTCTCGCCATTTTTTGGTTAAGTTCGTTATCAGATGAACACATGATGGCCAGTCTATAATTTTTCTGGAATAATTTATTTATTTAAGTAGTGAATTATAAATAGGAAACAAAATGCCTTCACCTATTATTTTCGTTATTTTAATTTGGAATTAACAATATTCCGTCAAAGAAAATTGAATTATTTTGTTTGTACCTACAAATGTACCTAGACATGTTCGTTTAAACTCGCTTTTAAAATTTATCTGGAGGAAAATGGAATTTTAGTTTAAGCATAGTTTACAGTTCCAATGCGAAAAAAAAAATCAAAATTTTCAAAACGATTTTCCACCTATTCTGCACACCAAGTTGAATAATATTCAAGGCGAAAAACGTTTGCTTTGGCCTAAACCACCCATTGAGTCATTTATTTACCCTTAATTGACAAGCTATAGGCCTAAAAATGGAAAATAATTATTTTTGGATGCGAAAACCATTTGCATGCAAATAATGCCTTGAGGTGAATATATTTTTTTTTTCGGAAGTATAAACCGACCATCAAAAAAAAAAATATTTTATTCACCACACTTTTTTTCGCATGCAAATCAATTGCCGGTCCATTGTTTTGCATGACATTCCATGACAGTATAGTTTTTTTTTTTTTGCATGAAACTGTAAACCAATCATGCAAAAATTAATTTTACATTTTACCTCAATTATTTTTGACATGCGAGAATATTTGCATAGATTTTTTTTTGCGCACGGGAACTGTAAGCTAGGCTTTAAGCTAAGTATACAGTTCTTTTGAGTAAAAAAATTCTTCGAGGTGAGAAAAAAAATATTTTCCACAAAGAAAAAATGTCCGTGGTGTAAATATTTTTTTTATTCGCCGTCAGTTTACACTTTCGAAAAAAAAATCTCAATGAGACTGATCTATGGAAAAACAAACACAAATGCTAAACGCATTTTTTTTTCGGAAAAAAGAATGTCAGTGACATTGTTTTGTACGAAAAAAAATCGTGGTGAATATAAAATTTGTTTTCTTTGGGTAGTTCACAGTTCGATAAAAAAATTTAAACGTCAAAAAAATTTTTTCTCGCAAAAAGCGCTCCCATAAGAAATACATGTAGTTTTTTTTCGTCAAGGAACTGTATACTTAGCTTTAATAGAGATTTATACTCAATTAATCTTTAGTTTTTTTTTTTTTTGTGAACAAAAATATGATTGTTATCCTCAAACAATTTGAAATACTTACATATGTTCACACAAATGAAGATTTTAACTTTTTGGAACAAATTAGAGAAGGACTATAATTTGGTGAAAATCTTTAAAAGGGAATTTTCTGATTTATTGATGGGATTTTTTGATAAATACGTAACAAGCACTTGCGTGAAGATAGATGTGGTTGAAAAAAAATATTTTGTTTCGTTTTTGCTGGCAACATTTTCATGGGTCCATTATCGTTTTACATAATCGGGATATGTCGTGACTTTCGTTTTCGTGACTTTCGTTTTTTTGCCGTTCGTTTCGTTTTACATAATAGGGGCCCTGTTGTACCTGAAAAACAAGTCATCATTACATAAAAAGCACTATAACTTCTTTTTGGGTGGTTGTATCATTTTGAATTTGGTTTCATTAGATTCGGCGTTAAAAACTACCCTTAAAGCATGTATCATGTGATCAGGTTTTACCCAAACAAATATTTAAGTTTGATAGACCTCCAAATTCTCCCCGTCTGCACCTCTTCAAATGCATCTACACAAAAAGCCAATGCGGGGATTTTGGGGGACTTTGGATATGTTAAAGAGGTTGCAATTCTGCGTCGCTTCCAATTTTAATATTTCATGAATTAATTTTTTCAAGGTTCCCCATACGATTTGTGCTATTTTTCCTGGTCTATAGGGATTTTTTTTCATTTAGAGCCAATTTAGGCCCATCCCAGATGACCTATTTTTAACGACCACCCTAATGTACATAATGCGAACAAATTTAAATCCTTCGAGCGGTTTTAAAAATTTTGAAAGAAATTCAAAAATAAGCGCCATATTAATATGTTTGTATGTATATTAGGGCGGTCGTTAAAAAAAAGATCATCGCGGATCGCTGTATGCGTAAATTAAATTAAATTTTCTTTTTTTTGCATACTAGGAAACTCACGTTAAATCTACCAAAAAATCAGCTTAAGAACATTACTGTAAGTGTTGCCGTTCTTTTGTAATTCTTTTCTTTCTATTTTATACAATTATTTTATTAAATTTCCCCTCCTGTCCAAGCGGGGGGAGATATTACCCCCCTCCCTTAGTATTCTTTAGTATTTTTTTCTTGTCTACTTCCCACCTACATGCTCTGAATATATGTATAGATTTTACGCGAATTTCTAAAAAAGGGGCATTAAGTGTAAATTCATAAACGTCAAATGTTTCCGCATCACTGCTATTTTGCGATGCTGATGCGCAACGCAGCTGATGCTGATACAAATGCATCAGCAACAACGCATCAAGAATTTTCTTGATTCTAATTTGCTTGAAGTTTGCGCATCACTTGATGCAAGTTTGCAAAGCCTAGTTTACAGTTCCCGTGCGCAAAAAAAAAACTATGCAAATATTCTCGCATGTCAAAAACAATTGAGGTGAAATGTAAAATTAATTCTTTGCATGATTGGTTTACAGTTTCATGCAAAAAAAAAACAATGCTGTCATGGAATGTCATGCAAAACAATGGACCGGCAATTGATTTGCATGCGAAAAAGAGTGTGGTGAATAAAATATTTTTTTTTTGATGGTCGGTTTATACTTCCGAAAAAAAAATATATTCACCTCAAGGCATTATTTGCATGCAAATGGTTTTCGCATCCAAAAATAATTATTTTCCATTTTTAGGCCTATAGCTTGTCAATTAAGGGTAAATTATTGACTCAATGGGTGGTTTAGGCCAAAGCAAACGTTTTTCGCCTTGAATATTATTCAACTTGGTGCGCAGAATAGGTGGAAAATCATTTTGAAAATTTTGATTTTTTTTTCGCATCGGAACTGTAAACTATGCTTTATTGGTTCGTTTATTGGCCTGTTAGATTTAGAAGTGGTTGGTGCAACCGATAAATGTCATTTTAAAATTAAACGAAGCAATAAATATTTAAAAGAGGTCGGTGCAACTGGCCATAAGTCGGCTGCGACGATTTTCTTTTTAAATTTAGGTTGCAGTTTATTGCGTACGCCGGTAATTTTTTGGTATACTACATCGTTAGGTTCTAGTGTCTTCTCTTTCCTTTTTTTATTGTGCGTGCTTACCATCTTATCTTGAGTTATGGCTAACTTTAAAGGTTAATCTTCGTGAAATGTTTTATTAAAAAGGATTTCTAATGGTTTCTTCTGTGTAGAAGAATGAACAGTTTTGTTATACTCTTTTGCAGATCTGATATAAATTTCTATGGGGTCAAGTAATGTATATTCTTGTTTTAAGCATCTAGCTATTTCTTGTATCGTACTATGGACTCTTTCGATTTGTCCATTGGTGGTACTATGGTTAGGGGGAGTATGGTATACTGTTATACCTATTTGATCTTCGCATTAGTGTCGTAAAGACTGCGGATGTAAAAGCTACATCTTGGTCACAAACTATGTTTTTGCACTCAGGGAATATTTGAAGGATTTCCAAAACTTTGTTTGGCATATCTTGGCGATTGTCGATTAATTTTATTGTTAGAAATTTTGAGTATGCGTCTATACATGTTAGAAATTGTAATTTTTCTGTAAACATAATATCGATGTGTACAGTCTCACCTTCCTTTAAAGGAATTGGCGCCTCGCCAATTGTTTGCAAATGTGGATGCCTGTTGTATTTACTAGTGTTGCAAGTTTCACCATTTTTTTGCAAATTGTTCGAATTCTTTTCGCATGTTGGGCCAATAATATCTATCTAATATTTGTTTTATATTCTCTCGAGCGTTGCGATGAGCTCGATTATGGGTTGTTTTTATTAAAGAAATTTGATCGTCTTTATTTACAAGATCTATAGCGAAAAATTTAGTTCTTACGAACTTATTCTGAAAGTGGGTCTCTAAAATGTTTTTAATTTCATGAATTACCTCTGTTGTGCCATACAGTGCTACTAAACATTCAGCAATAAATTCTTTAAATATAGGGATTATATCTTCTTTATTTTCGAAGTGAATCAAATGCCTTACTTTCCCTTGGAAAGGATATAATTGTTCATGCCTTGTTTCGGGACCTTTATTTATAACAATTTGTGTGTTATATTGGTTAATAGGTCTATCTAACTCTTCGATTTGATTTTCATCGCTACTTTCAGCTGAATGCTGAGTATTAACTGAGCTTGAATCAGATATATATGATTTAAGTTTTGTCGCGATAATGCGTCCGCTACAACATTAGTGTTTCCTGGTTTATAAACCATTTTTGGCGCGTGTTCCTCAATAAGTGCATGCCATCGTTTCATTTTTATGTTTGGGTTGCGGGGTGAAACCGCGAATGTAAGGGGTTGGTGATCCGTATGAATCTCCAGATTTGTAACACCATATAAGTAGTTACGTAGGTTCTTTAAAGCATATACAATAGCATATAGCTCTTTTTCGTTGGCAGCATACTTTCTTTCCGTTTTATCGAGGGTTTTGGATAAAAACGTAATGGGTTTTTTTCCTTGCGAGAGCACAGCTCCAATTGCATCATTTGATGCGTCAGTTGTCAATATAAATGGTTGGGAATAATCAGGTTGGTTTAATTCAACCTCTGTAGTTAAATGATTTTTTAATGTTTCAAAGGCTTGAATTGCTTCACTGTCTAAATAAATATCGGTCTTCTTCGCGAGATGGGTGGATATTCGTCCATTTTCGCTTTGCAGAAATTTAGTAAGTGGTTTCGCTATTTGTGCGTAATTGCGTATGAATCTCCTATAATACCCTATCATACCCAAGAATGACCTGAGTTGCCTTACGGTTTTTGGTTGAGGATATTCTTGGATAGTCTTAACCTTCGAGGGGTTTGTTTTAATTATACTGTGTCCAATAATGTATCCAAGGAATTCAACCTTTTCCTTGTAACGAAGTTACAAATTTTCATCTTTTAATCTCAACAATCCACCCTATGAAATTCCGAAGAAGACACAAAAGTTGCCGCAGGCGACGACGGCGACAGCAAAGCGCCAACATTCTACTATACCTTTTAAGCATCATGAAGTACTCCATAACCAAAGCATACCACCGAGGCGCCCATGCAAAATTCGGATGAGGACACAAAAAGGCAAATAACCATTGCATACCTCAAGGCGCCCACGCAGATTTGAAAAAGAGGACAGACACTGGTGGTGGATGATGTCAGCAAGCAGAGTGAAATTTTATTTGTGAAAATTTCGTTTGTCCGTAGAATGCACATTTGCTTGGATCTCCAAAGGCATGAAGTAGATGTGGGAAAATCATCAAAAATCAGATTTTTCTTGCCAGAATCACAGTACCAATTTCGAGTACTCGGTAAAAAAATAATCTCACCCACAATTATTAGTTACGCACTAATAGAAACACACTACTGGTTGTCACTACCAGGTAGGAGTTTCACAACTTTTTGGCTTTTGCCGTGAAAAACCCCCCCCCGCTCTCCTCTTCCTATATCCAGCTCAGACTAGGGAATTCATCCCACTCTTCGCCGTCTGAAGCACTCTTTCCGCCGAAATAGTTAAGACTAGGGAATTCATCCCAACCTTCGCTGTCTTAACCACCGTCGTACGCTTGGACTAGGGAATTCATCCCAACCTTCGCTGTCCAAAGCCTTCTCCGCCGAAATAGTTAAGACTAGGGAATTCATCCCAACCTTCGCTGTCTTAACCACCGTCGTACGCTTGGACTAGGGAATTCATCCCAACCTTCGCTGTCCAAAGCCTCTTCCGCCGAAATAGTTAAGACTAGGGAATTCATCCCAACCTTCGCTGTCTTAACCACCGTCGTACGCTTGGACTAGGGAATTCATCCCAACCTTCGCTGTCCAAAGCCTCTTCCGCCGAAATAGTTAAGACTAGGGAATTCATCCCAACCTTCGCTGTCTTAACCACCGTCGTACGCTTGGACTAGGGAATTCATCCCAACCTTCGCTGTCCAAAGCCTACTCCGCCGAAATCCCGCCGTTAATTTATATGAAATATTATGTTAACTTATATTAAGTAAAGAAAAAAAATTGTAAAAAAAAAACATAGTAAATAAACAATAACTAGCTTGGAACTGGAGTTCCTGAACAATCTATTGACCGAGTTTTTCTTGCTTTCTTCGGTAGACCCTGGACCCCGCTGACCTACCTCAGCTGGAAATAAAAAAGCATCACATTTTGGCGCCCGAGCAGGGACTTTTAGAAGGTTCATCCGAACTCCCACCGACCGATCATAATTCTTTCGAAGGCAACACCGTCCGCCGCCGTAACCAGTTTTTTTATATTCCGAAAAGTCCTTTGGAAAGATTTATCCGTATCCGTTACCAGACACCGACTTACCGTGACCCTTCGAAAAAGTTCCACCGAACCACAAACCGATCCGCCGCCGCCCCATTTCAGCATGTCCACGTCCGAATCCGACGAATCACCGATGGAAGATTTCAACCCATACAAGAACCTCGGGTTCATATATTTCCTCAGGAAACCCGAACTCATCGAAGTGCTAAAAGAGCGACACTTAGACACTAGTGGTACTGTGGAGACGCTGCGCAAGAGGTTAAGCCACCATTTTAAGGAGCTTCGTACACACGCCTCCACGCAGAATTTATGTGCAGAGTGGGAAAGCATGGTGGAAAAAAGAAATAATGCTGACGAGGAAATTCCACCGACCGACTCGCAACCCTACAAAAGCCATATCAGTATCCCAGTTCCGTCCGCTCCTTTCATAGCATCATCATTTTTGACCGTGCCAGAACAGAAGAAACCAGTCTTCATGCCCACTTCAATGTTCCAATCCGCCGATATACCAACACATCATACAACAGCCCCTGACCAAGTACAAACTTCCCGAGGCGTCCCATTTTCCGAATCAACACAGATACCATTGACATCGAGACCAGGCTTAGCTGCAACGACCAGCCGCCTCACGTTGAGTTATGAGGCTGAATTGATGAACACAGTACGGAAGTGGGGATTAAGATTCGATTCCTCTGGTAACCCTTTGGAATTCTTGGAGAGGTTGACAGAGCTGACGCGATGTTATAACATCCCACCTAACGATGTAGTGCGAACCTTACCCGAATTATTCCGTGGAAGTGCGTTGGAGTGGTTACGCATAAAGGCTGACAGCTTACTTACCTGGGAAAGCTTCAGAGATGCGTTCATAAAGCATTTCTTGCCCGCTCGGTACTTGCATAAGTTAGAAGAGGAAATATTACGCAAGCGCCAGGGGCCCCGCGAAAGGGCAAAAGACTATATTTTAGCTGCCCAATACCTGATACGACAACACCCCCGCTTCTCAGTGGCCGACAACATTGACCGCATTTTCGATAATATGCGACCCGAATACCGGCTGTACATCAAACGCCGAGACTTTCATACGTTAGATGAACTCGCGTCCCTGGCCGAGGAATTCGAGTCAATCAAGAACGACGAACGTAATAGTCGCCCCGCATCTACACCAACCGCATTCCCGCCACACGCCCACCGCGGCCCTTCAGCAGAAGGCCCGTACGATAGGAACACGCATTGCTGGAACTGCAAGCAAAGAGGACACCGCAAGGAAACTTGTCGAAGGCCTTATCGTCTGTTTTGTTCATACTGCGGCGCCGACGGCCGACTGACCAAGGACTGTCCATGCCACCGCAACCCCGTCGCGGTTGTCACTTCTCCCCCGCCACCGTCACCCCCCGTACAAGACTCACGCTATTTCATTCCCGTGCTTATAGATGAGGAAGAATACCATGCGCTACTCGATACTGGTTCTACCAAGTCTTATGTAGGCCAAGCACTGAGAGATCGGTTCAAGGAATTAAACCTTCCCATGCGTACGCAACACCGATCAATCCACTTAGCTAATGGTAATTCCGTTCTGACTTCAGAGCATTACACGGCCACGATCTTTATAGGGGACATCAGCATAACCGGAGAAGTTACGTTTCTACCTGCACTCGAAGAAGACGCGATACTCGGTATGGATGTGATGCACCAGGCTGGTCTACAAATGTTTCTGGCCAGTAAACTCGTGACCGGCAGGAAGCCACTCGGGAAGTCCGCAGGAAATCATGCTTGTTCGGTTGCCAACCACTTGTCTGATGCCCAGCAAGAGGGGATTAACCAGTTTTTGAAATCCGAACTGCCCAAATTCGAAGAAATAAAAGGGATTTCAAACGTACCGCCGCACCGTATCCGACTCAAGACTGAGGAACCGTTCAAACAGCGGTATTATCCTCGCAACCCCGCCATGCAGAAAATTATAAACGAGGAAATAGATGCTCTCCTTGAAACAGGTAAAATAAGTCCGTCCAAAAGCCCGTACAGCTCGCCAATAGTATTGGTGAGGAAGAAAGAGGGTTCATGGCGAGTATGCGTGGATTTCCGGCAGCTAAACGAAGTCTCCTACAAAGACGCATACCCCTTACCTTTTATCGTAGCTATCTTAGACAAACTCCGGGGAGCTAAGTTTATTTCTACGATTGACCTAAAACAAGGCTACTGGCAAATAGCCTTAGAACCGAAGTGCCGCCCTTACACCGCTTTCACCGTACCCGGAAGAGGGTTGTTTGAATGGAACGTGATGCCGTGTGGTCTGCACTCAGCAGGAGCCACTTTCCAACGCGCTATGGACACCATTTTCGGAGCTGGACCATGTGTTCGTCTACTTGGACGATATTATAATCATCAGCGGCACCTTTGACGAACACATTCAACATCTGGCGGAAGTTTTCTTCAAACTTCGAGCTGCTAATTTAAAGATTAATGCCGAAAAAAGTAAATTTTGCCGAGAAAACTTGAAGTATTTGGGTCACGTGGTCAGCAAAGAAGGCATACACACGGACCCTGACAAAATATCCGCCGTCCAAGAATTGAAAGCACCCACTAACCTTCGCGAGCTACGGCGTATCTTAGGGATTTGTTCTTGGTATCGTCGTTTTATCAAGGATTTCTCTACGTTAGCTGTCCCGTTGACCAGATTATTGAAGAAAAATGCCAGTTGGGCCTGGGGAAATAGCCAGCAAGCTGCTTTTGAGGCATTAAAAGCAAAGCTCACGGAAGCACCCGTCCTCGCATGTCCGGATTTCGATCAGACGTTCACTTTGCAAACAGATGCCAGCAACTTCGGCCTAGGAGTAGTTTTGACGCAAAACTTCGATGGCCAAGAAAAAGTGATTGCTTACGCCAGTAGGACACTCACGGAACAGGAGCAGAAATATGCAACAACCGAGAAGGAGTGTCTGGCAATTCTTTGGGGAATTCGAAAGATGCGGCCCTACCTTGAGGGGTACCATTTTAACGTAGTAACAGACCACCATTCTCTTAAATGGCTTCATAGTTTAGAAAATCCCTCCGGCCGATTAGCCCGTTGGGCACTAGAGTTACAACAGTTTGACTTTGAGATCCGCTACCGAAAAGGAGCCATGAACGTGGTAGCTGATGCCCTGTCTCGCGATCCAATCCCCATTACCGAAGCGGATAAACTAGCAGCGATTAGAGATGCCAATCTCGACTGGCTAGACAAGAAACAAAGCCAAGTAGCAATTAATCCGAACAACCATCCGGATTATAAAATTGAGAGCAACCGATTGTACCGTCGATTCACGAACCCGCAGCCTCTGGCTACTCCCGCCGAGTTCGAGTGGAAATTATGCGTCCCAAGATCTGATCGCCAACGAGTTTTAGGCGAAAATCACGACGTTGTAACCGCTGGGCATTTAGGCGTTGCAAAAACGACAGCTCGAATGGCTAAGCGCTATTACTGGCCTGGAATGTTCAGAGATACAGCCAAATACGTCCGAAATTGCCAAGTGTGCAATCGATACAAAATATCACAACAAAAACCGGCTGGATTTATGTATACGACCCCTGTAGAGCAACCTTGGGAAATCGTTTGCGCTGATTTCATCGGACCTTTACCACGATCGATGAAAGGGAATACTACTCTTTTAGTCATGGTAGACAAATTCACGAAATGGGTCGAGGCTGCACCAATGCGCGCCGCGACGGCCCCAAGCCTGATTAAAGCCGTCCGGGAGAAGATAACCAATCGTTTCGGAGTTCCTCGGATGTTCTTATCTGATAATGGATCCCAGTTCACCAGTCGCCCGTTTCAAGAGTTCCTCACCGATCTAGGCATACAGCAACGTCTAACCGCACCATACACCCCCCAAGAGAACCCGACTGAGCGAGTGAACCGCACATTAAAAACAATGATTGCTCAGTATGTCAAAGAGAATCAGCGAAACTGGGACGAGCATATCCCCGAGTTGATATTTGCACTAAATACTAGCCGCCACGACTCTACTGGTTTTTCGCCGGCCGTACTTAATTTTGGTAGAGAACTCCGAGGCCCGAATGAGTTCCGAGATTTGCCACCCTCCGATTGCCCTGCCGAAAATTTGAACACCCGCCAAGAACGAATGCGCGCCCTATACGATCTAGTGAAACTCAACTTACAAAAAGCCAGCCAATCTCAGTCAAAATCCTATAATTTGAGAAGACGGCCCTGGCGTCCCGCTATTGGAGAATTAGTTTACAAGAAGTCCAGAGTTTTGTCTTCAGGCGTGGACTACTTTGCTGGCAAATTAGCACCTCGTTACGACGGCCCTTTCGAAGTCATACGATTTATCTCCCCAGTAATTGTGCTACTAAGATCGGCAAAGAGGGACAGCAACAGAGGCACAGTTAGAAAAGACTCCTCCGTGCGTGCTCATGTGAGGGACTTAAAAGGGTTTCATTCAGAGCAAAATGGTATAAATACCAAAGACCAAACTGCAGCGATCACCATTAATAAGCCGACCATCGTCCCGGACAGTCAGACACTTGTCAGTATTCCGACCGTCGCGCTAAATTCAACTAACAGAGATTACCGACTACCATCAACAGTCAGTACCAGAACAAACCTCAGACGACGTGGACGTTCCTCTAAAAGTGCAATTAACCGAAGGATGAGCCAGACACCACCTAGAATGAAGTCAACCATCAGAGTTGCAACTCCGCCCCGACGTAGCCCTAGGGGACATGGCCTGAAATCCCCAGATACACGGGTCTCCCGCTTATCGGCCCCAGAACGAACAGTACGCCCGCTTCCACCGCCAACCCGTATCGCCCGAAAACCAGCGAGCTCACCCAGAAAAAAGAGCTCTGGCGAATTGGTGGCCCGCTTGATTAAGCCAACCACCGGTCGCAAAATACCAGCGCCCCGAAAAACTCTGGCTGGGACCCCGCGAACTAACACCGCCCCTTCAACCTCAGGCGCAGGTTCCAGACGGCCAACGATACCCGGCCGAATGAGCATCTACGCTGCGAAACCAGGTGCGAAGATGACGTTGCCGACCAAGCGCAAAGCTAATGCCTTAGTGCCACCAGCTATTGACAAAGAGTTCGCTCGTCTTATCCGTCCGCCCCCACCACCGGAAGTAGCCATGAAGGAAGCACGTGAGTTAAGGAAAGCTGCTGAGGAGAATTGGCTGATACGAAATCCACCGATTCCCACGTCCAGGCAACTTTCAGATACACCGCTGGTAGTCCGCTTTAAGACATCTGGTGATCATAAACCCGAAGACGCCGCTATAGTCCGAGGAGTACCCGAAGCCGACGAGGCCATAACTCACCTGTCATGGGCCAACAGAAGTAGCCAATCCCCGACTATCCCGCTAGCTCCTACCCCTTTGATAGCTTGTGCAGCCATAGCAGAACCGGCCCAACCCTCGACGTCCGAAGCAGCTAACCATCCAGACCCATTCAGTGGTATCGAATTGCGAGGCCCACAAACTCGGCAAGCGTTCTATATTCAACAGCCGTGGGGAAAGGTTTCAGTACGGCTGAACAAGCAAAGGACCCAAGCCAGCCTGCGTTTCAAAGGAGAGACCAAAATTATGGCTATAAAGGATTAAACCCCTATTATTTATCGATTCTTTATTAGTTTACTTTTGAATTACGATTAATTTCTTTCGTGCTTATTTAAATTATATTGGATTACCCTTAAGTTTTTGAAGTACTTTATATTTTTCTTATCTTTTGAATAAAAATTAATTGTACTAAAATTTATATTTTGGAAAAAAGAAAAAAAGAGAAAAAAAATGAAATAAAACAAAGAAAAAAAAACATACAAAAAAAAAAGAAAACATTCAAAAAAAAAAATATATTAAGAAAAAAAAAAAAAAAAAAAAAAAAAAAAAAAAAAAAAAAAAAAAAAATATATATTACAATGAAATATGAAAAAAAAAAGAATTGAAAGAAAACCAGTAAAAGAGAAAAAAAAAAATATTTTTTCTTGCTAACGACAAATAGTAGTGAAATTTCTAAAACCGACGGCTCCTTCTCCCAGATGAAAGCAACGACGAGAGGTCTCGTCTCCTGAAGTAAGGGGGGAATGTAACGAAGTTACAAATTTTCATCTTTTAATCTCAACAATCCACCCTATGAAATTCCGAAGAAGACACAAAAGTTGCCGCAGGCGACGACGGCGACAGCAAAGCGCCAACATTCTACTATACCTTTTAAGCATCATGAAGTACTCCATAACCAAAGCATACCACCGAGGCGCCCATGCAAAATTCGGATGAGGACACAAAAAGGCAAATAACCATTGCATACCTCAAGGCGCCCACGCAGATTTGAAAAAGAGGACAGACACTGGTGGTGGATGATGTCAGCAAGCAGAGTGAAATTTTATTTGTGAAAATTTCGTTTGTCCGTAGAATGCACATTTGCTTGGATCTCCAAAGGCATGAAGTAGATGTGGGAAAATCATCAAAAATCAGATTTTTCTTGCCAGAATCACAGTACCAATTTCGAGTACTCGGTAAAAAAATAATCTCACCCACAATTATTAGTTACGCACTAATAGAAACACACTACTGGTTGTCACTACCAGGTAGGAGTTTCACAACTTTTTGGCTTTTGCCGTGAAAAACCCCCCCCCCGCTCTCCTCTTCCTATATCCAGCTCAGACTAGGGAATTCATCCCACTCTTCGCCGTCTGAAGCACTCTTTCCGCCGAAATAGTTAAGACTAGGGAATTCATCCCAACCTTCGCTGTCTTAACCACCGTCGTACGCTTGGACTAGGGAATTCATCCCAACCTTCGCTGTCCAAAGCCTTCTCCGCCGAAATAGTTAAGACTAGGGAATTCATCCCAACCTTCGCTGTCTTAACCACCGTCGTACGCTTGGACTAGGGAATTCATCCCAACCTTCGCTGTCCAAAGCCTCTTCCGCCGAAATAGTTAAGACTAGGGAATTCATCCCAACCTTCGCTGTCTTAACCACCGTCGTACGCTTGGACTAGGGAATTCATCCCAACCTTCGCTGTCCAAAGCCTCTTCCGCCGAAATAGTTAAGACTAGGGAATTCATCCCAACCTTCGCTGTCTTAACCACCGTCGTACGCTTGGACTAGGGAATTCATCCCAACCTTCGCTGTCCAAAGCCTACTCCGCCGAAATCCCGCCGTTAATTTATATGAAATATTATGTTAACTTATATTAAGTAAAGAAAAAAAATTGTAAAAAAAAAACATAGTAAATAAACAATAACTAGCTTGGAACTGGAGTTCCTGAACAATCTATTGACCGAGTTTTTCTTGCTTTCTTCGGTAGACCCTGGACCCCGCTGACCTACCTCAGCTGGAAATAAAAAAGCATCACATCCTCATATAATTTAGATTTCTCGATTGAAATCTTCATATTGGCATCTTTTAAAACTTTAATAATTGTGTTCAAGTGTTCAGTGTGCTGCTCGATGTGGCCGAGCCAGTGTAGTCGACGTGTTTTGGCTCTTTGGACTACATCCACATCTTGGTACACCTCGTACAGTTCACGATTGAATCTTCTCCTCCAATCGCCCTCTTCGCATAAAGGACCAAATATCCGCCGAAGAATTTTTCTCTCGAAAGTGCCCAGGATCAATTCCCTTTTTTTACTTGTCGTCCAGCACTCGGTGCCGTAGAGTAGAACTGGTAAAATTAGAGTTTTGTATAGCGTGCACTTTGTCTTTCGAGAAAGGAGTTTTGAACCCATTTGTTTGGCCAAACCGAAGTAGCAGCGGTTCGCTAGGGTAATTCTTCATCGGATTTCCACTAAGGTGTCGTTCGTGGAATTGATGTTTGTTCCAAGGTAGGTGAACTCCTTGACTACCTCGAAATTACTGCAACCAACAGTGACGTTTTGTCCTAGGCGATGAGGCTTTGTTTGTTGATAGCATATACTTTGTTTTGTCCTCATTTACTCCAAAACCAACGCGTTTCGCCTGTTCATCAATAGCTGTGAATGCTTCAAGTACAGCTCTCTTGGAACGGCCGATGATGTCGATGTCGTCCGCATAGCCAAGCAGTTGAGAAGACCTGTTAAAGATAGTGCCTTCCATGTTAACACCACTCTTGCGCACTATCTGCTCCAGGAATAAGTTGAAGAAATCACATGATAGCGCATCTCCTTGTCTGAACCCTGTACACGTCTGGAATAACTCGGATGAGCTGTTACCCATTTGCACGTTGCACCGCGTATTTTGTAACGTCATGCGGCATAGCTGGATCAGTTTTTTCGGGATCCCAAGTTCCGACATCGCCAATAGAAGCTCTTGGCGACTTATGCTATCATATGCGGCTTTGAAGTCGATGAATAGGTGGTGGGTCTCGACTTGAAATTCGTTGGTCTTTTCCAGGATTTACCTCAATGTGAAGATTTGGCCTATCGTTGATCTGCCTGGCCTGAAGCCACACTGGTACGTGCCGATCATAGTGTTGCAGAAAGGTTTTAGACGCTCACATAGTACGTTGGATAGGATCTTGTAGGCAACATTAAGCAGGGATATGCCTCTGTAGTTCTTGCAGGACATAGGATCGCCTTTTTTGTAGATTGGGCATATGGAGCTATTTGACCAGTCGTCGGGCATACTTTCCTCCTCCCAAACTTGGTTGATGAGCTGGTGCATTCACCCTACCAGAACATCTCCTCCATACTTGAAGAGTTCCGCTGGTAGGCCATCCGAGCCGGCGGATTTGTTGTTCTTAAGCTTGTGGATGGCTTTCTTAACCTCTTCAGTACTGGGTGCTGGGACTGGATCTTCATTGACTGGTCTAATGCTTCTTTGTTCCCCTGTCGCCTCCTCTACATAATGCCCATTGAGTAGCTGCTGGAAATGCTGCTTAAACACGTCTACAATTCCCTGTGCTTCGGTGACTAGGTTCCCTTCGCTGTTTCGAAGAGCTTGCGTGCCAGTCCTATAACCAGATGCCAGTTGCTTGGCTGTTTTGTAGAACCGGCGGGTGTTGGTGGTGGTGCTGAACTCTTCGAGTGAGCTGAGAGGCTGCGGATGCTCTTTTCTTTCTACGCAGGGTTTTTTCTCTTTCCTTCTCTTTTCACGGTACTCCTCTCTTGCTGCTCTTGTTTTCCGTTGCAGCATTTGTATTTGTGCATTTTCCGTCTCCTGCTTCAATACCGCGCATTCATCATCATACCACGGGTTCTTTTTTCGTGGTGGTTGATAGCCTATGGTGGTCTTGGCTGTCTCCTTAATAATGTCGCGATACTGGTTCCACTGGTTGTTGACGCTTGTGGCTGGGTGTACGGCAGAGAGTTTCCCGGTCAATTCCTCACTGTAGTCTCTGGCTTTCGCAGATGTGCTAAGGCATGCGATGTTGAACTTCTTTCTTTGGGCGGTCTTCGTTTTCTTTTCGTTGGACAGTCGGGCTCTGAACTTTGTCACAACAAGAAAGTGGTCAGAGTCCACGTTTGCACCTCGGAAAGTTCACACGTCCAAGATGTTCGATGCGTACCTTGCGCCAATTAGCACGTGGTCGATTTGGTTGGCAGTTCGACCATCTGGAGATCGCCAGGTTGTTGTGTGTATCCTTCGCCTGGGGAACCTAGTGCTACTTATCACCGTATTACGAGCTGCAGCAAAATCGATTAGTCGGAAGCCGTTGTCTGTTGTCGTTTCGTGGAGGCTGTGCTTTCCAACTAATCCGCCAAAGATGTTTTCCTTTCCGACTTTAGCATTGAAGTCTCCGAGCACGACTTTGACATCGTACTCCGGACAGGCTCCGTCCAGGAGGTCGTAAAACTCCTCCTTGTTAGACGCTTTGATGCGGATCACAGCCAGGCGATCGCTTATCGGCTTAAAATCGATGACTTTCGATCGGAGTCAATTTCCCACGACGAATCCGCATCCTAGCATGTAAAGTCTTTGGTGACAGCTGTAATAAATGTCACAATCTTTTCTTTTCGTTATACCTGATCCTATCCATCGTATCTCCTGGATCGCGGTAATGTCTGCCTTGTACCGCGAGAGGACAGATTCAAGTTTTTGAGTAGCACCTGGTGTGTAGAGTGTCCTTACATTCCAGGTGCATACTCGTAGATCATAGTCCATTTTCGTTCCGGGTCTGGTAGCCATTTGAGGGGGGTCGTTATCCGAGGCTTCCCGCGTCTCTCTCATAACAATTGGTTTTTTTTTTTTACTGTGGTCGGGTCGTTAGCCCAACCCACTAACCTCCAATCTGTAGGGCCATAGGTTTAATGTTGCAATTCTTTCCTTGATCAACATTCGCACTTGCAAGTTTAGCAAGTCCTGGCATAAAGCCAAGACCAGTGTCCGGCGGCTACCAACTTGGAGGTATTGTAAGCACTTGATGTGTAGGAAAAGATACAGCTCGAGGCCCCCAGTTCCTACAACATCCAACCACCACAAGAAAACAAACACAAAAGCATAATTTAAATAACACTAAGAACCAGGAACGAATTTTGTTTGCATGAATATAATGTTAATAAACACTAAAAAGCTTGAAATAATTGTATTTGCTAATAAATAAGTAACAAATGAACACATAACACACAACAAATTTTGATGTTAAACTAGTAGGGGTCACGGGATTCGCCATTTTCCACTGATTTTGATGGATGCGCAGAACTGAACAAAAATGAACACGCTAATGATATTACCTTCAATATGTGTACTGCGTGAAGAACCCAACCAAGAAACAAATCTCAATCTCTCGACGAAAAAAAAAACACAAGCAATTCATTCTCTCGATACATTTTTCTTTCGATCTGTCTGTGAACAAACTAAAATGTCCATATTCAGGTATTCATCTCTTTTCTTCCTACTGACAGAAGCCAAACTCTGAACATTAAATGAATTTTTTTCTTTTGGTAGGCATAGGTCCAGCAACAAAATAGCAAAAGAATGCAGAGAGAATATGAGAGAAAACAGATGTAAGCAACTTTTGAGTGTTGCTTATGGCTTTCAAAGCTTAGATACATGTTGGTGGACCCATGGTGACTTAGATTTTCGGGAACAGATTTTTGTTCTACGTGCGACATATTTACTTGTTATATTATCTTTGATAGAACCCTTAGTACTGAAGAGTTTATATGGGAGGAGATGTTTTTGTATGGAGAAAAAAAGCATTTATCCTAAAAAAAGACCCAAATTGCGTTTGATTGGTGTTTTAATATTAAAAAAATAAAAAAAAAATTTTTTGGCTGTTGTGTTGCCGGCAATTTTTTTTTAAGTTTTCATTCCTGTTCTATCTGAAAGCCGCTAAAATTACCAAAATTTTGGTACCTATATAAAACTCATTTTTGGCATTTTGATCGACAAACAACCTTATTGGCGAATGGAGTTACGGCACCTAGAAGTCAGCGCGTGTAGCCTACTTGTGAGATAGACTTTTTTTTCGATTTGACATTCAATGTACATATTTTCAATAAGTGAAAACCAAAAAATGGTGTTGAAAACTTAAATTTTACTAATAGTGGGGCTGTTAGTGAGAGCAACCTTTCATATTGACCTGACGGGTTGAGCTTTAGTATACAAATAGTCCATGTCCTGACTTTACTTTTAAGAAGTCTGCAAAGAAGGCAATACTGTCCGAAAGACAAGAACAGGGTTGCCACAATCCCGAAATATTGCTTATAAATCGAAAACCAAGATGACCCGAGAACTCCCGTTGGATTCAGCACCCTTGAAACGATAGGACCAAATGTACGATGACCCGAGAACTCCCGTTGGATTCAGCACCCTTGAAACGATAGGACCAAATTATTGTTTTTCCCCCACCCCTCCCCTTGCACGAAGGGGGTGGAAAAAAGTCGTTTTGGAAACAAAATTTGAAAAACCTAGAAAAGTTAGAAAATATTTGTATTAATAAAATTTAAAGATGGTGTCGACGCAAAATTTCACAATCTACTACATTAGGTACATCTAGAGTTGATTGAAAGCCTACTTCGTTTTTTTTTAAAAGCCACTTTCAAAGTGCTGGGGAGGGGGGATATGAAAGATTAACAAACTTAAATATTTATATTATATAATATGAGATATATATTATATTATATAATATGACACAAATGTTTTAAGGGTATTTTGAATGCCCAATCTTATAGCCATTCCACACTATCCCACTGAGTATTAACACATGTCAAAAAAGTGTGAAGAAATCATGTATAATAGTGTGGAAACAAAATATGAAATTTCATCACACACAACTTGACAGCGCATACGACACGATTTGACATGTGTTAATACTTGAAAATATTTAGGATCGGTTCTAAAACCATCACACTTTCTATCCCACTTGAGCATTTGAGGTTATGGTGAAACTGATTTTTGATGCAAGTGTGGAAGGAAAATATGAAAGTCAGTTACATCACACTAATTTGGCAGTCGTATGAAATTTCTTGCCACATGTGTTAATACTTTGTGGGATAGTGTAGAGGCACTTTTACTAAACTGTAACTAATTGGATCAACCACCTTAAAAAAAGTTATAGTCCTTTTCATAAATGATGAATGAATGTTTAGTGAAACAAGTAAAATATTACCCAATTTCATCAGCATTGACACGAATTTCATTTGTCATAAGCAACAAGAATCAAACAAAAAAATTTGTAGCGAAAGGGTGTTTCTTTCAATGAATTAGAAACATTTTGAACTACTACCACGAAACCCCTCCCAAAACTGTTACGTTGATGACAGTTGATGAAAATGTTTGATTAATCATCGGAACCAAGAATCAAAAAAGACCATTCAAATATCCATGGTCTGAGGGTCTTTTTTGAGAGGTAATGTCGTACCTATTCAAGTCAAAAAATACAATTATTTACAGACATTAACTCTTCAAAAGTAGTATAACTTTTTATGTGAGCTTGTATCTACTTTATTTTAATATTGTTGGATTCAGCATTAAAAAATACCTTAAAATCATGCACCATATTACATTTATGTATCTCGGTTTCAAAAACATAAAAATGTTCGGCCAAAAACTCTGCTTCTCATTCCCCATTGAAAAACACCCTCAGATAGTTTATATTTGTTTGGTCTCTTTTGTTTCTTGGTCTTGATGAAAAGTCAAATGTTTAAACCAATTGTCATTAAATTTCCAGTTTCGGGAGGGGATTCATGTAAGTAATTCAAAAATTTTCCATTTCAATGAAAAAAACACCCTTTCCCTATAAATATTTTTATATACTCTTTTGATTCTTGTTGCTTATGACAAACGATATATGTGGACCAAGTTTTGTGTCAATGCTGTTGAAATTTGGTAATATTTTACGTATTTGACTAATAATTCGGTCATCATTTATGAAGAAGGCTTTAACTTTTTTGAAGGTAGTTGTGTCGAGTTCATTCTGATTAAGTAAGGTTGGGCATTAAAAAATACCCTTAAAACATGTGTCATATGCTAACATTATTCCAAGATAAATATTTGAGTTTCTTAATCTTTCATATTCCCTCTCCAGCACTTTGAAAGTGGCTTTAAAAAAAAAAACAAAGTAGGTTTTTAATCAACTCTGGATGAAATGTAGTAGATCGTGAAATTCTGCGTCGTCAAGGGTGCTGAATCCAACGGGAGTTCTCGGATCATCGTCCGACCCTTGGTTTTCGATCTATAAGCAACATTTCGGAATTGTGGCAATCCTTCTCTTATCCTTCTGACAGTGTTGCCACCTTGGCAGCACTTCTAAAAGGTAAAGTTAGGACATGAACTATTAGGGTACTAAAGCTCAACCCGTCAGGTCGAAATGAAAGGTATGCCCTATCCTGCACTAACGCCCCTGTTTTAATTAATTTTATATGATCACTTATCTTTATTATAGTTGCACTGGAATAACAATGTATGTAAGTTTGTAAATAAAAAAAATATGTATCGAAACTTATGAATAATTTCCTTTATTTTGCAGATGAAAAATGTAAACAAACCTATTTTGTTGTTGTTGCTTTCCAAAATGGATTCAAGTCAGCCAAAATGATATAATGTGCGTAGTCAGGGAAAGAGGTTTAAGAGATTAGGGTCAGTTATTTAGAAAATGTATATAATTTTATTATTATTGGAAAAAGTTCACTGGGTAACCCTTGTGGTAATTTTTATTTGCGATATAGGTACTATAAGCAAGTTTTGGATTCATGCAAAAAAAATGTTGAGATAACAATCAAACATGACATTACGATGATATAGAACACGAAAAAAGTGGGTGGCACAATTCTGTCTGTCTGTCTGTCCGTACCTCAACCTACAGCCTAAGCTACTGAAGCGATTTTCTTCAAATTTTGAACTTAAGGTTTTTTTGTAACTCTCCAGAGGGGAAATTTTAGCTCAAAAAATAACGGTACTTGCCATACAACCGTTAAGGAAAAGCCATTGATTTTGATAAAAAAAAAATCAGTGTATTATTGTAGACAAGATGTACTTTCTGGTAAGAAAAAAATCACCAAAAACATTTATTAACGGTACCTGCCATATAACGGTTTTTTTGATTTTCTCATTAACCGCTCTTTCAATTTCAATAAAATTTTTTGCACAAAAGCTTTGTTAAAATATAAATAATACTGCTTACCAAAATTTTAGAAAAAATAAATTTTGGATTTTTAAAAAAAGATTCAAATTTTTCTTTGAAAATTCAATACTTCAAAAACGGATTGATGAATTTTTTTGAAATTTCAGTTTTAAATGTATATTAAAATATACCTACTCAAAATTGGCATACCAAATTTATTTTTGAAAAATGTTACAAACATTTTATAATTTTTAATTAATTTTTAAGAAAACGGCTCCAACGATTTTAAAGTTTTTTTTTCATATATTCATAATTTTTAAACTAATAAAATAGCATACTTTTTTTTTAGCTCTAAGTTATTTATCAGACTATTTATACAATTAAAAGAACGATTTAAATGCTTTTAATACTTTTTCTCTAATTACTTGAATATTTTTTAAAGTTCTTAAGTCCCACACAACTTGAACATAAGAGCAAGTACGTGCGATCCAGTCGTGCATTTTATTTTTATAAGGATGAATGTGTGTAATATTTACATCTATTTATGCCTGCGTCCGTGTATTTATACTTTCCTTGTAAAAAGAGAATTGAAATCTTTTGAGTCCGTTTGTGAAATTAATTAATAAAATGTATTTTATATTTGGAATCTAGTAAAACGTTGGGGCTAGTGACACCCTGAATTAATATAGAGGATTTTATTTTATTGATTATATTTTGTATACATGGATTTAAAATTTTGTATTTTTTTCGCGTTTAGGCTTCTTTTTTTTTAAATAAATTTTATAAAAATTTTTGAAAAATGATAAAATAATCTGAATAGGTATTTCTTATCTTTGGCACTACTCGATTTTACAACAACAACAACAAAAAGTTTGCTACATATTTTAAAAACTTCATATGTATTTTCATTTCTGAGTTTAATTTTCAGTTTTAAGACATCCTCCGAAAATAAAAGCATATAATTAATAAAATTATGCAAGAAATTTTATTCACAAAACAAAATTAACTTTTCGAAGAATTTCGTTTCAAAAACAAATAAGTATATTTTACGAAGAAAAAAGAACAATTCATGTTTTAAATAATCCTGACTACGTCTCTGTGTGGCTTTTTTCTCAATGGAGCAATGTTGTTGTTGCTTCTAGTTGTAAAGGTGATTTGTTTACATTTTTCATAAAAAAATTTAAGTATTTTAACAATCAGTTCTAATATATTGTACTTTTGGTTTATAAGCTCATATGTTTTGTCATTCTTTTGCCTTCATAATATGAATACCCATTCATATAATAGTTATTATGAAAAATTAGGGCTGGCCACGATACCAAACCAAACGATACTTTTATAAGTATCGTCTCGGTATCGTTAAAATCGAAAAATTTCAGTATCGTCTCGGTATCGGTCTCGTATAAGTCAGTATCGGCTCGGTCTCGTATAACATGGTCTCGTTTCTGTATCGGTATCGGTCTCGTCTGGTTTCGGTCTGGTATCAGCATTGTATATCCAATCTATAGTATTCTCATGAAACACGATTTTGTAGGTAGACATTTGGTCGATAGGTTCGCTGTGATCGCCTTACCGAGATTCCTTAACAAAAATTAGTATTACATTTGGACGCATAGATGGCCACGAGCTTTTTTTCTTCATGGGAATACTATAGAATTTATATACAATGGTATCAGTCGAAAAAAAAATGCACGACTTGGTTACATGTCCAAGAAATTCACTATTAGGCTAGGACCGCACTTGCGATTTCAATCGCGCGACTGTTTAGTCGCCAGAAATATAACACATGAATTTGAATAAGAATGAACGCACATGCGACCTAGAAATCGCGACGATTAAAAGTCGTAAATTTGTTCCATTTTTCTGGCGATGCGATTGTCGAAAGTTAAAATGAAACAAACGGACTTAGATGGTTGTGCTCACACTTGCGATTTAAAATAGCGCGACTAAAAAATCGTAGTCGCAACTAGAAAAAATTATACACGCACTTGCGATTTTCAAACGTACGATTATTTAGCCGCAAGAAATGAGACACATGGTTTTAAATGTGAATGCACACATACGCGACTTTAAAATCGCAGCGATTAAAAAAATGGAACCAGATCTATTTTTTGAGCGTTTTTTCTGTCGCAAAATTAAATAGACGCATGTGCGTGCATTCACATTAAAAGCTTTATGTTCTATTTCTTGCGACTAAAAAATCGCGCGATAGATAGCCGCAAGTGAGTGCATGGCAATTATTTGTTGCGACACCGATTTTTTAATCGCACCGACTGAAAATCGCAAGTGCGGTCCTAGCCTTAGAAAATATGCATAATGAATGGAAGACATTTATTTTTTAACTTAATTTTTGTACGACTTAAAAATTTGTGAGGGGTTATTTTACAATGTCTAAATAGAGTCCCGGATATGATCCCACACAGTAAATATTGACGTAGGGCCATAAGATAAAAGGAAAACAATTCACAAACTAAAGTATTTTTTTTTTGTTGACTTGACTACCTTAAAATGTATAAAATATGTTAGATAACTAATCAGAACAGAACTAAGCTCAGACATTGTATACCAAGAAGCCGTTTAAAATTTTTGACCAAAATCAGTTAAGCAATTAATGAACAAATAAAAAAAAAAAACGTTCTATTGGTGGTACTGGTTACCAAAAAATGGGTTGGGTAAAATTGTTAGGTTGGAACCCACATCCACAAGCGTGGCTCGTGGGTGGCTTTTACTAAAGTTACTTCACCCAGGTAAAAGTCTTGAAATTGTATCCGAAAAATAAAGCATGATAAAAATGGGCATGCCACTAGGATGTTTTCACTAAAATCATTTTCTAGACCTCTTTGCTTAAAAAAAAAACTCTGAAAATTTCATCCAAATGGTTAGAGCCGTTTCCAGGATTGTTTACTTTTAATAATAAAAATTCATTTTTTCTGCCGATACCAAACAATACTACCGAGATTTTCGGTATATTTCGGTCCCAAAAGTATGGTATCGATTCGGTATCATCTCGGTATCGTTTCGGGTGGTATCGTTTTGGCTTCCGATACCGATACCAAACGTTACCGAGACTTATTTCTGGTATCGTATCGGTATCGCTTGGGTTTCTGATATCGATACCAAACGATACCGAGACTTATTTCTGGTATCGTTTGGTTTTCCGATACCAATACCAAATGATACCGAGACTTTTCTGGTATCGTGGTCAGCCCTTGGAAAAATAATGTTCATAAGACCCTGTTTTGCATTTCTCTTATGGCGATCGTAAAGTCGAAAAAAAATCTATCTCACAACTAAGTTACCTGTACTGACCACTATGTAGTAGGTGTGGAAAGCAGCTTACCAGGTGTCAGTACCGAATTTACACGACTGGTGAAAAGCTGCCCGTATAATGACGAAAATAATGAATTTTTCCATTCTTCTGTTATTGTGTTGGTCATTATATTGCCAGTTCTCCAATCGTGTAAATGCGGCATTAACAAAAGACGTAGGCACGATTGAAGTGTTTTTATTTCCTGCTATTTTTGGATGGTACATATTTTGAAAATAATAATTGTAAAACATTAAACGCAAAAATTTATTTATTCAATAAGGGGTGTTAATGGCCCCATGAGCTTCGCTAGTTTCTAAGCACAGAATGTATTTTATTGATCTGTTTCACAAACAGTAGACAAATATTTGTACATAGGTACTCCTTTATTCTCAAGAATACAAATACACAAACTCAATACATAAATAGATATAGAAATACTTTATACCTAAGTCTTCATAAAAACATTACTGTAAGGTTTCGGTTACGTAATCATCATCGTGTCCTGTAACCCCGACTGGGGCATAGGGCGTCAACAAAACGTCTCCATCCTTCACGGTCTGCTGCAAGGTACTTTAGCTGTGGCCACGTCTTTCTCTGGGATTCTGCTTCCGCTAAGACAGTTGATTTCCATGTTGTTCTTGGTCTTCCAACCCGCCGTGCACCCTGAGGATTCCATTCAAAGGACTGCTTTGCAATTTCATCGTTTGGTTTCCTCAGTGTGTGACCAATCCAACGCCATTTACGCTTTCTTATGTTGACGTCCAGCCGCTCTTGTCTTGTCCTGCGCCACAATTCCTCATTTGATATTATTTGTGGCCAGCGAATCTTTAGGATGTGGCGAAGACAGCGATTCACAAAAGCCTGCATTTTCTTCGAAATAGTAGACGTGACTTTCCAGGTTTCACAAGCATATAACAGCACGGATTTGACATTGGATTCGAAGAATCTCAACTTAGTGCGTAAGGAGATTTGACTGGATTTCCAAATTGGGGACAGGGTACCGAAGGCAGCACGAGCTTTATTCATTCTACTTTTAACGTCCAGACCCGTACCACCGTTTGCAGAAACAATACTGCCAAGGTAGTTGAACTGTTCCACTACTTCAACTGGCGTCTCCTGTAGAATAATACGGTGCCGTTTGGAGCGGCCTGTGAGCATTATTTTTGTCTTTTTGCTGTTTATTCTTAGACCACTCGACTCTCCCTTCACTTGCAGCGTTTGGCACATCCCGTTCAGCCCACTGATGTTATTTGCCAGTAGACATATGTCATCGGCATGGTCCAAATGACTGAGCCTTTCGAACGGTCTCCACTGAATGCCCTGTCGCTCAGCTGTACCAACACTGGCCGTCAATACGTCGTCCATCGCCAGCAGGAAGAGAATTGGCGATAAAACATCCCCTTGTCTCACATCCTGTTGCACTACGAAGGATTCGGTAAGCTGCCCTTTGTGCAAAACAAAACACCTTGCGTTGTTGTAGGACTCTTCGGTTACGTAAGCTTTTACTTATTAGAAAAAAATAATAAAATATATGCTTTAAAAATCTTTATAATTGACTCTTGTCTATCAAACACCTTCCTTGACTACGCACATAACACCAACTTTGCTTACGACTTCAATCCATTTTGAAAAGGTTTGTTTACATTTTTCATCTGCAAAATATATGTAGGAAGTTATACATAAATTTTGATACATATTCTTCTTGATTATCTAACTCACATAAATTCTTATTCTATTGCAACTATAATAATTGCAAAAGCAATGTTTTTATGACCTTTTTTTGGGTTTCTCTTATGGGAAATACATTGAATGTCAAAATCAAAAAAAAAAAAAAATGTATCCCCCTCATAGGGTTGACACGCTGACTGCTTGGTGCTGTGACTCCATTCGCCAATACGCATCGGCGTCTTCGACAATGACTTTCCAACTGTCTTTATTGTGTTAGGTGTATTTACATGCCTTTTTCGTGCATTTTTCTACTATGCTCTTAAGCTCGCCAAACATTGCCAATCCGGAAATCATGATTGGAAGTGGTGCAGCTCTACAGACTTCTTTTGGGGTACATCTCCTATTCTTTATTGAATGTTTTCACTATTGCAGCAGTATCTGCTTTTGAAGCAGATTGTTAACAATTGTTGATATGTAAAAAAAAAAAATGTTGAAATGTCATTGTTAAGAATGTTACACTTTGTAACATTTCATTTAGGAGCGATCAATGTTGAAAATATTGTTGATCTGTCAAACGGCAAGGTTGAACAAAAAATATCGAAATGCATTTAGAATGAATAATCAAGAAAAAAGAATTTATTGCATTAAATTCACTGAAAATTAAAACACATAATTTGAAAATTAATTTTCTATTAACTTAAACTAACTATGAGCACAAATTTCTTTAACAAAAATCACGGAATTGATAGAATGCAATGTCGAAAAAAAAGTAAATTTATCATAAAACAATTAAAAACTCAACAACAATAAAATCAATTGAATTGAAAACACATATTTGCAAAAATGCAAACAATCCCAGATCCAAGCAACGAAAAGTTAACAAACGATAATCATAAAATGAAAACATTGCAGTTTCAGCTGTTTTTGACAGATCAACAATTTCAATTCACGTCGAGGAGATGAATTGGAAATTGTTACAAAGTGTAACTTTCTGACACTTCAACATTGAGTTTAGGAACGATTTTTTGACGTCATAATGTTACACGATGTTACAATTTGAGAATTTAGGAACGATCAGTGTTAACAATTGTTAACATTTTAGAGAAAAGGAATGGACCACTGGGCTACTCTCTGCTTTTCGCCTCTTGGATTTACGTTTGTTTCTGTTACCATTATTTTCAAAAAGGAGCCCTTCCTCATCAGTTTGAAACTCAATTGCAGATTTTTGTGGGCATTTCACTACACGTATTTTGGACTTGTCTTGTTGTCAATCGAGGTCTTCTTGTCTCTAAACTTGTTGCTGACGACTTTAAACGAGGAAATCAAGTTGTTTTCTGGCTAAAATATCTTTTTGCCATTCCTCGAAATAATTTCCGGATTCAACTCGGTGGATTTCGTATCTCGTTTTCATAGTTTTTGGTTCCTTTTTCGTTTATGTCATTTGATTTTTGTATAGGAATTATCGATGGAGTAACCCTTGAGGAGAATATTTTTCGTTCAGTCCATTGTATTTTTGAACTCCTATTACCAATAAGCAATAATCGATTCTTCCCAGAACCCGTAGCACCCATTAACCAGTTTATCTGGATTGCCACCTAGGGTTTTAGGTTTTACTCATTGACATATTTAATTTGTTCTTGTAACATTTGTTTGTTAACCATAAATACTTCTTCCATTCAAGGTTTTTTAGATACAGCCGCCCCTATGGGATCAGTCGTTGATCAATGAACCGCACATTATGCGTCAGACGCTCTGCGGTTTCATTGAGAGCTGGTTCTTCATCAGAGCGATCTCTGATCTGCTCCTGGTTTCAGATGAGGTAACTCAGGTGTCTCAGCTCTTGGATCCAATAGATCCAGGGGGCACCACTTTCTTTCATTTTGCAGGGTAAACTATTCCGCAAATACGCTCAGCTTTCAAAATGTTCACGAAAACTACAAAATGGGACCTTTAACCCCCCATTCTACCTAAAGCTGGCTGCCTAGGCTGGGTTCTTTTAGTATGTTATACCTGATGGGGGCACCCCTACCACATAAAATAATAACCCAGAGAGCATGATTTTTATTGCATTTATTTTGTAATTTTAAGTCTCCGTTGACGGACTAAACTTTTTGTAGGCTATTGAAGGTTTAAAAATAATAACAAACTAAATGACCTATCACCAAAATTTTCTATAGGATGGAGTAATAGCTATTTCACGTTTTAAAAGTTGTATTGTAACGTGAGGTAAAATGTTTCATCAAATTTTTTAATGGTTTGTAAAAGAACTAATTTTCTTCCAGTTTAAATCTTCCTGATACCTCTTTCCTTCTCTGAGAAATATTCAGTTAATTGTAGGCCTTGCATTTAAGATATGAATACAATGTAAAGGAGAATGGGCAAAAATTTATGACTTCAGATTCGAACTCAGCACACCAAAAACCTACGAAAAGTATACTTTGGTTTCTGTAACAAACAAAAATCAAATTTTGTTTGACCAGTGTTATCAGACACATATAATAGTGGTGCTCAGTCTATACACGTAAGAACAATGAATAAAATAAAATAAATATACTTTTACTGATTTCAGTTACCTATGGACGTAGAAATAAGTTTCAGCTGGTGTAAATCACTCTTTATTAAAGTCACTGTTATTCAATAAAATGCAGGACTGGTTCGCAAGAATTTCCTGTTATTGTTCAAGGCTGCTTGGTATTGTAAGGTTAAGGTTTTACTCAAAGCTTTAACAACCTGGCCACTACAAGCCCCTGAATTCAAAAATAATTCTTACAATGAGTGAGAAAAGGTTCCAAAGTAGTTAACAAATTCACTACTTTGATTTTTTTAAATGTTTAATTTTGTAATCTGTTCTGTATTGTTATATGCACTAACTAAAAATATCTTCTTGTTAAGTTGGTATTAGATATGTTGAGTAATTAACGAAATGAAACGTTTTAAGTTTACATAGTTTAATCTAAATAATACAAAATACGAAATTATAATAATAAATATAGGTAAGGTCATTTTTTACTGTGAAATTCTTCTGAAAGGGTAAGAAAGTATGTAATAATAGAATTGAAAAAGTATAGGACACTAACACTTATATTATATTATGTAACTTGTTTTGGAAATAAATAATTTTTTTTTCTGTGGAACATCATAATGTTTACCTATTTTAACTATCAATAGGTACCTAACTAGGTATTAATAATTGTTGGACAGCTGATAATTGATAGATCTTAAAACGATTAATAATTGATTTGAGATACATTTTCTTCTTCGGTTTAAAACTTACCTTGTATTAATTCAATTTGACAACACCAATTGGAACCCTAGCCTCTCATTTTCACATTTAAGTTTTTGTTGGAATTACATATATTTAATCATTGTATTTTATTATATTATATATATTTACTATATGAATATGCAGGTATATACAATAAAGATATACATGTAGATATATAAAATATATTCATATACATATTATATATACTTATATGTTTATATATATATCATATTTATAATAAACTATTTTGTAGCTATTCTTTGTGTACAAGTCTTTTCTTCTCACCCACAAAATCTTCTTCCAAATCTTTTAGAGTGTACCAGTACTTCGTACATTTGGCAACCACCAAGTAGCGTAGCGGGAGCTTATACCTATACCACCTCCACTTAAATCACCACTACCACCATCACCACCACAACCAATAATTACCACAGCCAATAATATTTCCACTACAGATACTGTCACAACCACCATTTGTAACACAAATAACAGTATATCACCACAACCACCACCATTACCACTGAAAAATAGCCTTAAGCAAAATATGTTAAGCAAGTTGTCAACCAATGAAAAATGTGATCACCACACTCCAAAACAATCACACTATGCATCATCACACTATGCAACTCACCACCCTTATCATCTGTCACATCACAAATTCAACTCCCTCGATCGACATGCCGATACTGTCTCAAATGATCACGATACAAATGAATATAAACAGTTGAGTGCACATTATTTGAAAGCTATGGATAAAATTGACCATTACAGTGTTGCTAATTTACAATATCGAAGTCAATCAAAAAGCCAGATATATCAACATTCGAATAGCGGCAATAATGCTTTGTCGAAACCGCATCAATATCATTCGAATTCGAATTTAAGCCACTATCAAACTTCGGCGGTGGTAAATCACTATCAGATGACTGGTAATCATCATTACTCAAACAAACAACATCACAGTTTAAAACACAGTAAGACTAAAAGTAAAGGTAAAAATGGCAGCGGTGGACAGACTTCAAAGGGCAAATCTTGTAGTGAAGAGGTACAAAAGCAGCATAGTCAAAAACAGAGTAATACATCCAACTCAACACCGAGTCAATATAGCTCAAGTGACAGTATGCAATTTGATAATAACTATTATTAAGTAGAATTGAATTTTTCTGTGTAGTATAATGTATTGGCGTGGGTCAAGTCAAAGGAACTTACTTTGAAGTTCTTGAAATCTAAATAAGTTGGTTGCTTAGGCCCCCTAAATTTTTTTTTAAAGTTTAGGGGTCCCTCTTCGTAATCTTGTTTTTTTTTGTAAAGGTGCAAATTGTGGTGGAAAAAGTAAGAAAAACTTTTTTATTTTAATAAGTTGCTAACCTTTAATCCTGAAAAAAAAACATAATACCTTACCTTCGTAAAATTTATTTGAACGATAAAAACCAGATGCTTTTCAGCCCAGTAAAATTAAATTTTTATATCTAATATGAGAAATACTGTGCCCATTTTTTTAAGTGTTCGTTCAAGAGTACCTAACGGAACGTGAGTTTAAATCCACAAAGCTCGAAAAAAAAGTACTTGACTCCTATTTTGTTGGTTCAAATGTCTAACTAAACGTTTGCATACAACAATTTTTAATATCTCTTTCCAATGGAAATTTACTGCCGCAAGACTATCAAAATTTGTTCACCCGTGAGTGTTTTTTCCTTTTAGTTTGGGTAATAACGCCCACGGGCGTTCGTTACGCAAAAAAAAATTTATTGCTTTTTTGGTTTGCGAAAAAATGGGTGTCCTGCTAACGTCATATGAACTTAGCAGGACAACTTTCTCAAAAATTTGTATAAACGATTTAAAAAAAAACGATTTTGAGAACTAATTAATTGCGAATTAGTTACGCAAAAAAAAAATTTATAGCATTTTTGGTTTGCGAAAAAATGGGTGTCCTGCTAACTTCATATGAACCTAGCAGGACAACTTTCTCAAAAATGTAGACAAACGATCCGAAAAAAGTTGGTTGTTGAGAGCTAATTAATTGCGAATTAGTTACGCAGAAAAAAATGAATTTTTTGTTCGTTTGCGAAAAATAGGCGTATTGCAAACTTCACGTGAACTTAGCAAGACAACTTTCTCAAAAGTAAAGATAATCGAGCTGAAAAAAGTTGATAACTGAGAACTAATTAATTGCGAATTGGTTACGCCAAAAAAATTTTATTGCATTTTTGGTTTGCGAAAAAATGGTTTTCCTGCTAACTTCATATGAACTTAGCAGGACAACTTTCTCAAAATGGAGATAATCGAGCTGAAAAAATTTGGTTATTGAGTACTAATCAATTGCGAATTAGTTACGCAAAAAAAATTTGTATTACGTTTTAAGTTTGGGAAAAATTTGTGCCCTGCCAAGTTCTTATGAAGCTAGCAGGACACCCATTTTTTCGCAAACCAAAAATGTAATAAATTTTTTTTTTGCGTAACTAATTCGCAATTAATTAGTTCTCAATAATAAACTTTTTTTTAGCTCGATTATCTTTATTTTTGAGAAAGTTGTCCTGCTAAGTTCATATGAAGTTAGCAGGACACCCATTTTTTCGCAAACCAAAAATGCAATAAATTTTTTTTTTTGCGTAACTAATTCGCAATTAATTTAGTTCTCAATAATAAACTTTTTCAGCTCGATTATCTTTATTTTTGAGAAAGTTGTCCTGCTAAGTTCATATGAAGTTAGCAGGACATCCATTTTTTCGCAAACCAAAAATGCAATACAATGTTTTTTTGCGTAACTAATTCGCAATTAATTAGTTCTCAATAATAAACTTTTTTTTAGCTCGATTATCTTTATTTTTGAGAAAGTTGTCCTGCTAAGTTCATATGAAGTTAGCAGGACACACATTTTTTCGCAAACCAAAAATGCAATTAAATTTTTTTTTGCGTAACTAATTCGCAATTAATTAGTTCTCAATAATAAACTTTTTTCACCTCGATTATCTTTATTTTTGAAAAAGTTGTCCTGCTAAAGTTCATATGAAGTTAGCAGGACACCCATTTTTTCTTAAACCAAAAAAGCAATTAATTTTTTTTTTGTGCAACTAATTCGCAATTAAGTAGCAACTAATGATAAGATAGTTTTTAACATGAATTTCCAAAAGTGTCCTGCTAACTTTATATACATTTAGAATATGGCGTAGACAGCGGTCCACAAAAGCCTGCAATTTTTTCGAGATGGTCGTCGTGACTTTCCAGGTTTCGCAAGCACGGATTTGACATTGGATTCGAAAATCTCAACTTTGTGCGTAAGAAGATTTGACTGGATTTCCAAATTGGGGACAGAGAACCGAAGGCTGCGCGAGCTTTATTTATTCTACTTTGAACGTCTAGATCAGAACCACCATTTGCTGAAACAATACTTCCAAGGTAGTTAAATTGTTCAACCTCTTCAACTGGCATCTCCTGTATAAAAATACGCTGATGTGTGGAGCCACCTGTCAGCATTATTTTTATCTTTTTGCTATTTAGTTTAAGACCACTCGACTCTCCTTATACCTTCAGATCTTGACACATCCCGTTCAGCCCGCTGATGTTATTTGCCAAGAGACATACATATATCATCGGGATAGTATAAGTGAAAGTGACTAAGCCTTTCAAACGGTCTCCATTTAATGCCATGTCTCTCTGCTGTTCCAACGCTGGCCGGTAGAAAGAGAATTGGCGATAGAATATCCCCCTGTCTCACACCCTGCCGCACTTCGAAAGAGTCGGATAGCTGCCCATTGTGTAAAACAAAACATCTTGCGTTTGCTTTGTTATAGGACCTCTTATAATGGCAACATTTTTAAGAGGAATTCCCCTTAAGCGATCTCCATATACATTCACGGATGACTCGGTCAAAGGCCTTCTCAAAATCCACAAACATGGGGTAAGGCGGTGATTATATAACTGCATTAAATTTTCGACGGATCGTCTCCTAATTATTGATGTGAAACATCTAATGCGGCGGGTAAACTCGATTTTGGGCGTGGCTTAAAGCGTTACGAAAAAGGGGAAAGATTTTGTTTCTCTTTCATTTATACTCGCACTCAAAAGTTCTCGTATTGGGGAAATTGGTTTGTTTACATTTTTCGGCAAGAAGAGTCCAAGTGGAAGAAATGTACACATATATCCTTGTCACTCGCACTCAACCTTGTTTTCTTTCATTCACAATGAAAAATCTAGTACAATAGATAAGGGTGGTTACACATGCGTTACTTCCTTTGACGGTGTTCAGACGTGAGGCGACTCATTTTGACATTTCTTTTTTTATCTGATTCTCATCTCTTCAAAAGAGAGAGATGGCCAAGTGAAGTGAGGCGGAAGTTAAATTTATAAAGGTTAAGTTAGAACTATAACAGTCGGAAAGATACAAATGTGGTCGACTAAAAGGAATTCATGTGACGCGTCTAAATTGCGATTTCGGAACTGATCAACAATTCAAAAAACAATTTAGTACTTTCAAACTTCTCAACTTTTGTTTCGTTTGTTGAATGAGAATAAAGATAAAATCCACCCTTATTGCGATAGTCGTGTTACAAAAATGACACGTCTCTAGCAGCGACACTTGGCGTTTCAATGAAACGAGTACCGTTAAGGTGGTGAGAATATTGAAGAGAACGCTTAACTCTTAGTTGCACTCAAAAAACAAAAACTGTCATTTCCGGTGCCTTGTCGTTTTACTGGTGTTTTACTAAGCGTAGGTGATTATATTATTTTGCAAATAACGTGACTTCCAATCATACAAATTAAATACATAACTATGTATAATCAGATGACTTTTTATTATTTTCAGGAATCGTCTTGTCTTATCAAAGAGAAATAATAATTCAGAATGCCCACAATGTCATTCGTCAGGCATAAGTGTCGTAAAATTCTTACAATTTGAATTTGGCCGTCGCGTTTGCTTAACCTTCCCGCTTTCTATTTGATGAGACAACGCAATTCGGGACTTGCGTTCCGTCTATTGTATTACTGCAGATAAAGTGCCTCTTCACTATCACACAAAGTATTAACACATGTCCGAATAAAGTGGGAAAGAATTTCATACGACTGCCAAATTTGTGTGATGAAAATGATTTTCATATTTTGCTTCCACACTTGCATCAAAACAAATCAGTTTCACCATAACCTCAAACGCCCAAGTGGGATAGAATGTGTGATGGTTTTAGAACCGATCTTAAATATTTTCAGGTATAAACACATGTCAAATCGTGTAGGATGCGATGTCAAGTTGTGTGTGATGAAATTTCATATTTTGCTTCCACACTATTATACATGAATTTCTTCACACTTTTTTGACATGTATTAATACTCAATGGGATAGTGTGGAACGGCTATTAACAGCACAACGAACGCGGCGTGCAGATTTTTTGTCCGCACCAAGCTTATTCTCTGTTTGAACACGCCCTTTATTGTGACTTCCTTTTTCCCAGTATGTAATAGATTTTTCAAGTCACAGTAGTAAACTGTATGCAAACAGCAGAAACAATATAACTGTCTCCCTCGAATTAGAAACGTACAGATCTTTCAGTATCTAATGGGGTTTTCGTTTGGTAAATTCAGATTTTGATCCGAAAATTGATTTTTTTCGTCGCAAATCCTCGCGTTCCAATGTTTATTCGCTATGCTATCTAGCTATCCCAAAAATTTTAAGATAACTTGAGTTGTTGTTGCGTCAGCTGTTATCAGCTGTTTTTTAACAAGGGATTACAACAACACAAAGCTATCCGGATAACTGAGAATAGCCAGCGGAACGTGCCCAATGGTATACGATTTCGGATTGATTTTTCTTTTTCAGTGTGTTGGTGAAAAATTTATGTCTGTGAAGCTATAGCGATGCAGGCATGTCAAACTGATGGCTTTCAATTGTTCTGGCGTGTAATGGTGTTAGTAAAAGAGGGGTAAATCTGCCGAAAAATCCAGATCTGCAAAATTGATTTTCGATAAAAAAAAAATTGATTTGTATGCCCATTGGAAGGCTTTAATTGCCAAAATCTGTGTTTTGACAGATCTGAAGGAGAAAAAAATCAATTTTTGTTACCAAAACAAAACCCCATAACTAAACTTGTTTAATTTTAAAAACCATCTGTGCATGTTTCACATCTGCCAGGCGTCCCGCGACGGCTTAATTTTTTTTTTGAATGCTCCCAACCGATTTTGAGATAGAGGGCGAAGAACGCGCAGAGCTCAGCCAAATATACTTACGGTGACCATTTTTTCAGGGGCAAAAAAGAGGACAACTTTTTAAAAACGTTCTAAAATTTAAGAACGAATTATAATTATAAAAGGAAACAGACCATGGTGACAAAAACTATATTTACAACCCCAAATATGTGCACTTTTATAAATCCTATTTGGTAACATCAGATTATTGTTGTTTGTACTAGATTCTAGATTTTCGGTAAGATATAGAACTTAACGTAGATTAGCAGTTTATATCTTTATTGTAACAAAATTTATATTAGTAAAATTCTCAAATTCTGATCAAAAGTAAGGTAGTTAACTTTTGATCAGAATTTTAGTTGAATTGTGAATAAGAAGATATCCGAGCACGTTTTATAAATAGGGCTGAAACAGTGTTTAATTCTTTGTTTGCTATTATTTTTTTTTCTTAAGAAAATTTAAAAATCAGCACAGCCAAAGTTGTAATTTGTCGCACTTTGCTATTGAAATTGCATCTAGTTTGTCAACTTTAAATTGCGATTTCTCGGGTGTCTAAAAATGTTTTGAAGTTGAAAACACTCTTTCGGTCAGGGCATTTCAAGTGAGAAATAATAGCGACAACTTTAATGGCTAGAATAGATTTTCACATGTTCTTTATAAAATTTTCTTATCTGGTAACCAACTGTCCATTTTTTAATTTGTTCTTCATTAACGTATCGTTTGACTTAACAAACCTAGCCAAATAATTCGTTACTATTTATTTCTAGATCTTTTCCAAGCTCTAGTACATGGAAAAAGCGTTTAGATTCAAACTAGGACGCTGTTTAGATTGGGAAGGCTGAGACCGGTCTCACGGCGGTTTCTGGACAAGAGAAGTGGGGGGTCAGGGATGTCGTGAGGGCAGAAGAAAACATAAACATCTTACTCATGAGTCTCATTTGTTGTTGTTTCAATGCGCAAAACAATGAAGTTGTTGTTGTTTCTATGTGTTTTGAGGCGCCTCAAATTTTCTAATGTAGACACGATGAGACTCACGAGTCCGGACTCAATTTTCCCAATCTAAACAGGCTCTAGTGCTATCATAAAGTAATGTGTTCAATTAGTTAAGTAATGAAAAAAGAAAATACTTGATATGGTTTCAATCTTAGAAAAATGGTTGGAAAGATAAAAAGAGGACATTTGGAGGACAATTCAGTTAAAGGAGGACAATTTTCTGTCCTCTTTAATAAAATAAAATATAGAGGACAGGACTCCGAAAAAGAGGACTGTCCTCTAAAAAAGAGGACGGATGGTCACCGTAAATATACTGTAACTTAAGGTCAAACGTGAAACTCGGTGAATAATACCAAAGACCGTATAATACCAAGATATTGCATCTAGTGTAAAAATTCGCAGTCAAAGCGCTAGTACTGTGACGACCCCAGTGGTGACCCCATAGATGTGTGAGTGAGAACCCCGTCTATGTATAAGTTTTACAATCATCGGTGGCGCGGTCGCTGAGTCGTGGGTCTGCGGCGAATAAAGGCTTGCATGTTTGTATGTGTTATGTGAGTTCAAATGTGAATGAGGATGTGATACAATACGTGGGAATGTTTCCCTTCCCCCGACCGACCGCATCTAGAGCTGATTTTTGTTGGTTGGTTGAGATGCGGTATCTTGGTATTATACGGTCTTTGATAATACCTTGTATCATTAACGATGAATAATATGCATGATTATTAGTTAATACACTGTATTAACTTAACGTTTTACATATATCTTGTTGGAAACTCCGAACAGCAGCGTGAACAAAAAAGCCGCTTCGAAAATCGAAATCAAAGCTGCAAGAAAATCATCAAATTACTAGCAAACTTGCCAATTTTGCCTTGAAGTTTTTCTACAAGAAAACTGCCCTGTGCAACAATTAAATGGAAATGTAGTATGCATCTTACAACCGCTATACAATAATCCTATATCTGAAGACAATATCGACCATCCTCGTCCTCGATAAACTCAGTTCGTTAAATCTAAAAAGCTTCATGATTGTGTATTACCAAGTTCAAAAATGGTTAGGGCATGGCATGATTTAGAACCCCGGGCATTGGATTGGATGCTGCAAAAAGGATTCCTATGGCCAATGACAACAATATTACCACCAGCTCCTGATGACTATCTAAATACTACACATATTTTGTAGTAGAATGGATGTAGTCCACGCTGCGGGGGCAGAAAATCAGGGTTGCAATGCACTTTAGCTTGTGTCTAGAGTAATGGGCACGCTTGCCTCATGCTGTTTCATTGCAATTTGCAAGATAATCACGGGGAAGAGAAGAAAAATTCAAGAAGGCCTGGAAACAACGATTCAGGACAACGAAGATAGTGACAATAAAACAGAAATGTTTGAAGGCCCAGAAGATGACGTTGAAGAAGAAAATGAATACTTTGGCTCTTCAAATTATTAAATATTTGTAAATTTTCACTTCACTTCAATTTAATGTATAAATAATATGCAACTGCTGAATAAAGTTGAAATTAAAATAACTCGTTTTATTTCTGCTTAAAATGTTATCTACTAAATACAATGTTTACACTAGTAATAATGCAAATTATCCATCGTTAATGATATTTTAATGATCTAATAACTTTATACAAGGTATTATTCACCAAGATTCAAGTTTGACCTTGCATTACAGTATGTTTGGCTGAGCTCTCCGCGTTCTCCACCCTCTTTCTCAAAAATGGTTGGGTGCAGTAAAAAATAATTCAAAGACATTTTGTCGAAAATTGTATGCTCTACAATTTCGATAATAGTTCATTTGAGCTAAAGATTTGCACGAATTTATTTTATGTACAAATCATTTCGTTTATTTTTCTAAATCTAGCTAGATAATAGAGGGGAAATGCTTAATGATTTCATTATAAGTATAACAAACAATTTGTAAATTCATCAAAACAACAGTCATATTATAAAAATATTTCGTAACATAAAAGATTCGTAAAACAGACGAACTTTTTAGATAAATGCACTAATTATTTTTTTTGGCGTGGGTCTTCATTGACTGGAGTTGGGTTCTATTTTTGTCTTATTTCTCGCTCTACCTGATTCCCATTTAGCAGCTGCTGGAAATGCTGCTTGAATACATCTACTATTCCCTGTGCTTTGTGGACTAGGTTAATTTCGATGTTTTTTGAAGAGTCTGACTTCCAGTTTTAAAAAACTTCCAGGTGTTGTTTCAATAAGGAAATGATCGAAAAGTACGGACATCTAAGATGTTAGGGGCTTGTTTTCCGTAAATCAGCACATGGTTGATTTGGTTGGCATATCGACCATTTAGCGAGTATACCAGGTTGTTTTGTGGAATCTTAGCCCTGGAAACTTAGTGCTACTTATCTCCGTATTACGAGCCTCTGAAAATTCTATTAGCCGGAGGCCGTTATCAGTTTTTGTATCTTCATGCAGGCTGTGCCAAATAACTACTCCACCGAAGGTATCTTCCTTTCGACTTTGGGTGTTGCGGTCCCCGAACCCCGAGTAAAATGTTTACATCGTACTTCGGGCAGGTTTCGTAAGCTCTGTCCTGCAGGTCATAGAAGTCATCTTTTAAAGAGCTTTCAACTCCATTATGGGTAGGGCTTACATGGTGGTCTGAGCTAAGCTAGGACCGAAAATGTTAAAATCCCTGACTTCAGAGGACGCCATCTGCCTTAAATAGAGAACAAAACCCAAACAAAAACGAGGTTCATACGATCAAACGAAACCATATTTTGTATTCAAATTCTAAAATTCTTATTATTAAAACCATAAATAAAGGTAAGAATAAATACCTTATTATTGCAATGAACATCATACCATGTTATAAAGGTACACATTTAAGGCAGTCTTCTTATATTTATCATCATATGATTGAATTTTTTGTAGGATTTCATCATAACTTACTTACTTAAGGTGGCGCTACAGTCCAGGGTGGACCAGGGCCTCAAGCAACAAGCTTCTTCCAGTCGGCTCGGTTTCTAGCTAGCTGTCTCCAGTTTCGCACGCCAAGTTGGTTGAGGTCCTATAGGACTATAGATGCTGTCATACGCAGCCTTGAAATCGATGCAAAGGCGGGTATCGATTTGAAACTTCTGGGTTTTCTCCTAGATCAGCCGTAGTGCGAATATTTGGTCGATGGTGGACTTCCCTGCCTTAGAGCCACACTGATATGGACCTATCACGTTGTTGATGAATGGCCTCAGGCGTTCACAAAGTACGGCAGAGAAGATTTTGTAGGCGATACTAAGAAGACTAATGCATCTGTAGTTTGTGAAGTCCAGAGGATCGCCTTTCTTGAGGATCAGGCAAACAATTCTGAGGTTCCATTCATCGGCTATGCTTTCCTCCAACCATATTTTACAGATGAGCTGGTGCAAACTCCTGACCAATTCATCGCCAGCCGCTTTGAAAAGCTCAGCCGCAAGGCTATTAGCTCCAGCAGCTTTATTAGACTTTAGTTTAGTTAAAGCTATCTTCACTTCGTCGAGATCGGATGGACGGAATTGCTGGCCTACGTCCTCCAGGTTGAATGGGGCAATCAGCATGGTAGCAGAATTCGGTTCGTTATCGCCGTTATACAATTTGCAGAAATGATTTTTCCATATCCTCAGCACCGACTGCGATTCTACCACGATGTTTTCCTGATCGTCCTTGCAGGCTTCGGTTCAGGCCTTGTAACGCTGGGAGGTTCTTTATACTTTTTGGTAAAACTTCCGAACTTCATTCCTGCAATGGCATCCCTCTAATACCTCGATCGCTCGCTTCTCATGCTCTTTCTTTTTCCTTGTTAGAACCTTGTGTTCCTCTCTCCTCTTCTGCTCGTAGAGGTACGCGGGCAGCTCTGGTGTTTCTTTGCAGTGCCGCTTTGTTTGCCTGTTGTTTGGCTGAATGTACTTTCCACCACTCTTCGTCGAACCAGGGGTTTCGCTGTGGTGGTCGTTCGAGGCCCAGCACGTCAGAGGCGGCATATTGGCAGTTTTTCCTCACAGTCACAGTATTTCCCTGTTTTGACTTTGGTCTGGATATCCGTAGCATTACCTTGGCTACAACGAGGTTGTGGTCCGAGTCAACGTTGGTTCAGACATCCTTGATGCTGGAGGAGTGCCATGTGTCGATCGCAATGTGGTCAATCTGGTTGGTGGTTGATTGACCAGGAATTCGCGATGTCTCCTTATGTATATGGAGATGCGGGAACTGTGTACTAGCTACCACAACGTTTTGCCCCGCAGCAAAGTCGATTAACCTGAGTCCGTTATCGGAGGTGGTATCGTGCAGGCTGTACCTTCCGATTGTGCCACCAAAGACGTCTTCTCACAACAAATCCACGTCCAAAAAATGCTGCCCTTGTGGTCGGTAACAGCCACCGTAGTAGATATAGCAGTCTTTCAGTTTTCTTTTGCCCGGCTCATCCCATCGCACTTCATGGATCGCGGTGATGTCTGCTTTGTAGAAGTCTATGGCCCCGCTAAATGTTTGGCTGCACGTGGTCTAATGATAGACAGAACATTCCACGTGCAGATCCGAAATTCATTGTCCTTATTTCGTTTCCTTGGTTCGTCAACAGTAAATCCGTCCGTATCCGAGGCTTGTTGTTGCTTCGCAACTAAATAGCTTTACGTGGCTGGGAAGTCACCCCGACGGCACGACCCCCAACCTGGAGGACCATACCAAGGGCGCGGCGGGAAGCCAGATTAACCGGTCCTTATAGGCCTGAGCTCCGAATATGTCGTAGTAGCCCGTATATGGTGTTCACTAAGTAGTTCAGCCTAACTGGAACTACAGTTCCACCGTTGATTCCATCTTGAGAATTCTTCCGCTGCCGCCTGGATAAAGGAGAAGTGCCTTAGTAGGAACATTCCTCCCCCCCTTTCTCGTTTGCTGAGGCCAAAAACCGTCCAGAGGGACTGGAACCCCATCTTCAGTTAGAGGTACTAGGCACCCGATGTAAACCACTTGGAGGTGAGAGTAGGAGTTGATAGGCAGAGGTTCGCTTTGAAAAAAAGCTTGTGGACGCTTGTGTCCTCTTGAATGCACCATTTCTATCCTTTGAGCATCAGGACTATTAATTAAGAGGTCATAAAATGACTCAAAGCAAAGGTGTTTAAAACTAAATACTGTATATATTTTTCTCTTAAGTTCCGGGAAGAAGTCTATTCCTCTTCTTTGTGCATTTTGAGTTAATTTCTGAGAACTAACCTCTTTCAACGTCCGCGCTTTGGAATCGCAAAATAGAACTGAGCGAATTTGATAAGTTCCGAGTAAAGTTATTCGGATGCACAATTAAAAAAAAAAAATTACCCATTTAGTATTGCCATTTTCGATTTCTGAATCAATGAATCTCTTCACGTTACAAAATTGATTGAAAAATTAAGTGTCATTGCATCGATATTTAATCCTTTTTGCTGTACCTACATAAACTAAGGGTGGCTCTGTAGACTCCCAAGCGATATTGTTATCGTCGAATTGCATCCAAGAAGAAACCTTAAACCTTTCAAATGGAACCAACCATGATTCAATGTGTGCAACGGTAAACGGTAACACTATAAAGTTTTTTCATTTCCAAATCTAAGCTCTGAGCCCTTTCCTCAAAACCAGCTTAAGTAACTTTATTTATAATTGATCCTATTTTTCTTTTAAATTCAGAGTTTGATAGCTTTGTAATTTTCAGAATAGATAACTTGAGTAAAATAACTTCATATTCACAGAAGTTTTATCCCCCCGAAATTTTTGAGAAAGGCATTTGTAAATCATACTTTTCCATTTAAGTATGAAATTTTTACTTAGATTTCTGTGATAGTTATTAATTAATTTAATTAAATTTAATTTAGCTCAGGTACTACATAATTTTCAATGAATATCATCATTACGATGGTTTCCTAAAGTCAGCTTAAAATGAGATTCGTGTATTCTAATTCCCTCAATTTTTGCCAAAATTGAACAAAAATTTAAAGAAGAAAACTTCAATTTTTTAAATTTTGGATCGTGACAATTTAGTTCAGTTTAAAGGCTGAATGCATGATATGGTAGACAAAATACCATACACAAAATGCGATTCACATACACAAGCTTCTTAAAATTTTGGCGACTCTAATAGCCTTTTCACACCGAACCCAACCGCGGTTTTCGCGAAAATATCGGTTTTGGAGAAAACCCTAATCGAAAACACAAGTTTTCTCTTACATTTTGTGTAGCTTCAGGTTTTCGTAAAACACAAGTTTTATATAAAACCAGTCGAAAACTTGTTGGAATTCAGAGATGAACAAAACAAACATACCTTTTAATAAGTTCAGCGCTTATTGAAGTGTCAAAAAAGAAATTGAAAACAGCTGACAAAATTCTGTCATATTAAATATAAAATTCGCATCTCAAAATAAATTAATTTATTTAAAATTTTTAAATAATTGTTTGTGATAAGTCAAATTGTTCATATGGATCCTATTTATATAATAAATCATCATTTTTAATTCCAAAAAATGGAAGAAAATAAAGAAAATTGTGCGTGGTTTGTGGAAAAAAAAAACTGGAATGTCAAACGAAAACATGTTATGTTCAGTGTGAATGGTTTTCGAGTTTTTTAATTGTTTTCGCCGAAAAACGGTTTTGGGGTTTGGTGTGAAAAGCCTATAACATGCACACCGGAAAGAACTTTTGCGACAGTGAAATGTCTAAAAACTTACCTAAGTGAATCAACCGGTGAATATAAACTTTTAGGGTTGGAGTTAATGTCAGTTCATCGACAAATTGAGACTAACTGCCCTATTCTCCCCATCATCGCTGATACCTCACAAGTCACAAGAAGTGGTGGAACTGATTTTGTGACTTTTTCGTATTCTCCCCCTAGATTCACAAGTCACAACTTGTTTGAGTCATAAAAACAACCGAAACTCTGATCTCCTCCAGCGCAGATCACAACTCACAAATTACTTGAGTTTCTACAAATCATTGAGTTATGCCATATTTCCACCTAACGCTAATCTGAGGTTTAAAAAGATCTACCGCAAATCTCCTTTAAATCTCGAAGATTTACCATACAAATTTATTTCGTAAATCTTGAAGATTAGAAAAGTATCTTGATAAATCTTCCTAGGATAAATACTTTTACAAATCAAACTAACCTATTCCTGTATGGCGCTGAAGGATTCATTTATGGCTGAATTCAGTTCTTCACAGAGGAAAATTCTATCTCACTTCCTCTTTATGAGAAAAATGAAACACCATTTGCATTTTAAAAGTGGCTGTCAAAGTAAATCTTTTTTAAATCTTTTTGTGCGGTGGAAACACTAAATAGATTTATTAAATCTGAACTGAGATAATCCTTTGGTGGAAACATAGCATTACATTCTTTCTTAAGGGGCATTGTGTTCTCTGAGCGAAAGAGAACAAAATGTATGTATTCTTTCATTTCTTAAGCAAAAGAATAGGAAAAAGCTGCGATATTCTTTTGCTTCGTATTTATCAGACCGAAAAACTAAATACATATTGTTGGTGTGTTCGCTTAGTTCGTTGCGATTGCTTGAGGAGTTGTTGATGTGTGCGTTCATCGGTGAAGAAGCTACCATACCAACAAAATGCTGTTTTGAGTTTCGTTGTGGGTTTTCTTGTAACTATCAAGGTTGTCAGGTTTAAAAAACTGGAATCGCCAAATGTAAAATATGAATCGCCAAAAAATCGCCAAATTTAAAATTTCCCAATTCATAAATGACCAAATTTAAAAATCATAAAAATGTAATAAAATTATTTAAGTACAGTAGACGCTGATGTATATAATGAAGTAATAAAAACCAGATCTGTTCACTCTTTCGAGATTGTTCATTTTTTCGAGCCCCCCGCTTTCTAAATATGAATTTGATCCAAAACACACATGTCGGTCGATGTGAATGTTTTTAAATTTAATTTAGCATTAAACACGGCTTCCTCTCAGGTCTAAACATAACACAGAAGCAATTCTTCAGTGTTCTCAATCTATGTATGTTAAATGCTTGCGGGACATTTTTATACAAAATACATTCTTATATAAAATTTTGTGTGTTCACTATTGTGGATAGTTCACTATTTCGGGATTTACTTAATAGGGCGTCTTTTTCGATGTCATTATTTTAGCAAACAGCAATAAAAAAGAGGTTAAGTTTAAGTGAAGATAAAAAAAAAGAAACAATATCGTCGGCGTGCGTTGGTTCAAAGGTTAATCTTTTCTCACAAACTAACACACTTTTGAACGAAATTATTATTCAATGTGTTAGTAAAGACCTTGCAAAATAAGACTTTTTGGATTAAGAAAATGCATCTCATTCTCATTTTCTTTAATAGTATCTATCTGTTCTTCGTGAGTTTTACCTTTTGATTCAAAAAATTAAAATCGCCAAAACCTAAAAATATCGCCTTTTTTAAGGTACATCGCCAAACCGATTTTTGTGTCGCCAAATCAAATTTCAAATCGCCTGTTTGGCGACAAATCGCCACATCTGACAACCCTGGTAACTATTAAATTAAGCTAGAACTATAATGCTCGGAGGGGCACTTAAGTGGTCGGAAGAATACACAGAAAGCATATATGACGCGGCTATAATTGCGGAGTGGAAGGTTTCGTCAAGTTTAGTTCAACCTTGGTTACGGAAGTGAGGTGTGCTCTCGAACGCACTCACTAAAACTGACATTTGGTGAAATAGGAATTCCAAAAAGAGATAGATTATAATTACATTATGGGTGAGTTCCCCTTTTGACGGTACGTAAAGCTACTTTTCGTTGGTTTTTGACATTAGCTTCAGTGCCCTTTCGACTATTATACACAGTGTCCCGGACCTGAGTTGAAGTATCTTAGGGTGTGGTTCCTGGGTATATTCTAAGAAAAAAATTGTATGGGGAAAAGTTGTGTCTCCCCTCCCTGAGGCAGGGGGGGCAGGTTCTGAAACATTGACTTTAAATGCCAAAAAAAACAAAATCAACAAAAACACATCTAATAATGTGCTATAATTATTTTGAGAGCTAATAGTCCATTCTTGTTTTTAAATCAAGTTGCTTAGGCGAATAGTTTTTGAGAAATTAAGTTTCAAAGTCAATATTTAAAAAAAATATAATTTTTTTTCTTAAGTCGGTATTTTTCAAAATTGTACGTATATAAGTGCTGTTTTTGTGTTCAATATTCAATGCCCTCATTATTTTTTAGTCCATTACTGAAAACCAAAAGCAAACATCTTTTTTAGTTTTTGAGAAATTAAGAAAAAACAAAAATGCCCGAAAAAGGGTTAAATTACGGATAATTCATGAATAAATTAATTTTTTCGGGCTTATTGAGATTTTTTTTTGGAAACTTAAGCTGACGACGAGTAAAAAAAAATTTTACACTACGGACACTTTTCTTTGTCGAAAATATTTTTTTCTCACCTTGAATATTTTTTTTAATCAAAAGTTTACTCAAAAGAGCCGTATACTTAGCTTTTGGTGCAAATAATTTTTATTCGCCACACTGTATCTCATTTTTTCTCATGAAAATATAAAGAAAATGGCCTATGTATTGTGGTATTTGCGGGGGCTGAAAAGCTTGAAGAGAAGGTACTTGCTTACTTATTATTTTTAAGTCCATTACTGAAAACCAAATGCAAAAATCTTTTTTAGTTTTTGAGAAATTAATAAAAAACAAAAATGCCCAAAAAAAGGGTTAAATTACGGATAATTCATGAATATTTTTTTTTTGGAAACTTAACGAATAAAAAAAATTTTACACTACGGACATTTTTTCTTTGTCGAAAATATTTTTTTCTCACCTTGAATATTTTTTTGTAATCAAAAGTTTACTCAAAAGAGCCGTATACTTAGCTTTAGGTGCAAATATTTTTTATTCGCCACACTGTATCTCACGCCAAAAGTATATTTTTTCTTTGTCGAAAATATTTTTTTCTCAACTCGAATATTTTTTTTACTCAAAAGAGCTGTATTCTTAGCTTTAAGTGCAAATATTTTTTATTCACCACACTGTATCTCGCGCGAAAGAATTTCCCAATTGGTTTGTAGTTCTATGACAGTAATAGTGTCTTTTTGCATAAAAATGTAAACCAATCATGCAAAAAAGAAATTTTATTTTTCAACTCAATATTTTTTGACATGCGAAAATATTTGCATAGATTTTCACACGGGAAACTAAACTATTTTTAATAACGACGAATATATTTCCGCGCAAAAAATGTCACTGATATTTTCTTGTTAAAAACAAAATGCGTTTGGTATTTGTATTTTGCCTCAAGCCTAGCTTACAGTTCCCGTGCACAAAAAAAAACGTATGTAAATATTCTCGAATGTCAAAAATAATGGAGATGAAATGTAAAATTAACTGTTTGCATGATTGGTTTACAGTTTCATGAAAAAAAAAAAATTGCTGTCATGCAAATAATTGACCGGCAATTGTTTTGCATGCGAAAAAAGTGTGGTGAATAAAATATTTTTTATATATAATATATATACATCCAAAAATAATTATTTTCCATTTATAGGCCTTTAGTTTATTAATTAAGGGTAAATTAATGACTCAATGGGTTGCTTAGGCAAAGGCAAACGTTTTTCGCCTTGAAAATTATTCAATTTGGTGCACAGAATAGATTGAAAATCGTTTTGAAAATTTTGATTTTTTTTTCGCATGGGAATTGTAAGCTATGCTTTAGTGTTTAGTAGAAAAAAATCATTTACAGTACATTTTTTCGTTGAGTACAATTTTTTTTCACCACAAGCTTTTTTTTTACTCAAAATAACTGTATACTTAGCTTAAATGGTGAAATAATTTTTCGAAAAATTGTATTTGGGATAAAACTCGGCTGTATATGAAAATGCTACCAGATAAAGTGTTTAAAAATAAACAAAAGCTACTTTTTTGTTACTAAAACGTATTCAATATAACGAACTTTCGATATAACGAAAGGATCTTTGCCATTAGCCCTGTTTTTTAGTGCATTTTTATCTTCGCTTAGAAAAAAGTAGCATGTTAATTACAACAACAAAATGGTATAATTCCGTATTGTTGTTGTATTTAACATGCTACTTTTTTCTAAGCGAAGATAAAAATGCACTAAAAAACAGGGCTATTATATCATTCGTTATACTGGACCACCAATCACATCTGTTTGTATGGTCGATCTTATTTCCCAATATAAGGCACATGTAAAAAAATCGATTTAATTTCGAAAAAAATAAATACATATAAATGTATATAAATGCAAAATAAACTTTAAGTTATCAGTTAGAATAAAGTTTTCTTCTTTAGTTAACTGATTCAAGAAGTCAACCAATGAAATTCGGTGTTTATCTAAGTTTTGAAGGGTGTTTTAATGACAAAAAAACGGTCACAAGTTTTTTTCTTTCTGGGTTCGTACAATTGAAGACAGCCTTCAACCGATTTCAAAAAATAACTGGATTTGCTGAAGTCCTGGATCCAACAGTACATCTTAGAACTTGAAAAAATTACCTCGCTTAGGAATCCTCGTAGATAGTATACTATTGAATCCAAGGAGCTCGTAGTCCTATGCAAATATTTATAGCACGATATTTTCCGCGCGGATGGTGCGGTTGGCACGAATATCCCACCACACCGGCCCCAACCGCGCCACTCGCGCCACATGGGCCACCCACGATGCCCGCACACCCTTTCGACTTTATTACCTTTACATTTCCATCAAAAAGCACGACATTGTTGCAGATGTTTTTAAATAATTTTGCTTCAATTTAGGATTTTTTTCAGAAAGCTGTCCCTTTTACACGCCGAGACGCCATGGTGCGCCATAGCTTTTGCAAGTCACCCTACAAATAATATTTCTGCTTCCAAAGCACCACTGCTGCCATTACCTTTCAAGAAAACGACTGTGTTTTGTTTGTTGATTTGAATAGTCGTAATTTTGAATAAATAGTCAACAAATAAAACAAAATTGCTGGGTCATAAAATCCAGAATAATGTCTGCTGAATATCGTCAAAAACCAGGATAAGAGAATGTGAGCATTATACCGCTATCGAACTCGTTTGTCTTCGATCGAATAAATCATATCACCGTACATATGTACTGTACATAGATATGTATGTATGTCATTTCTCCGATAACACTCTTATCATTTCATCTACAAATCCTTGTTTCACCTTCATTAATAAACATACACGCTTTAACAAATGAATATTCTTTTAAGTATCCCTAACATATTCCTTCTAAAAAACACTACAAAAATATGGAATCAGATATTGTATGTATATTTGTATGTATAATTTATTCTGCCCAAAATACATAAAAACATTTTTTTAGCAATAATATGAATTTATAAAATAAAGTCAGCAGTTTTTTAGTTCAGACAATCGGCTTTTCCTGTATTTTAATTTAAAGTGAAAAAAAAATGAATATTATTATCTTTCTTTTAACTAAAAAAAAATGACAACAGTTAATGTAAAAAATGTATCCAACCGATTTGGTAAAGTTAACATTTTTTTTCTCATGAAAATATAAAGAAAATGGCATATGTATGTGGTATTTGCGGGGGCTGAAGAGCTTGAAGAGAAGGTACTTGCTTACTTACGTTGTATACATCCTCGCGTCAGGTTGAATTAAATAGCTAGTTTTAAAATTATGTGTATATTTTTTTTTTGTAATTAACGAAAAAAAGAAGAATATTTTGAAATGTATACGTATGGCATGATGTTGTTAACAAAGAAATGTATTACCTTAAAATATGAAAATCAAACCATTATCATATTCGAAATATTTTAGTGAGGATTTATTAAAACAATTAAACTCAAAAAATATTTTATCATTACTTTTTCGCATTATTAGCATTGATAATGCATAATTGCATATCACGAATGTATTTGCTTTCCAAGCTCTTTAATATTCTATAATAGTTTGTTGGCATTATGTAGACACATACATAGGTACCTACATTATGTATATTATGTATAGATAAGGGTTGAAAAGTAAATTTTTCAATGAATTATGGTACTTTATTTTATCAAATGAACTTTTAAAGTAGAAAGAGAATTTACATCAGAGCTTAAAATTAAATTGGATTAGGTATATTCAGTTTTTTTCTAAACGATTGTGTTTTTTTTTCATTATTGTGGATTGAAAACGAAGAAGATTTAAAGTTAATTAAAATTTAAATCGAATAAAATAAAAAAAGTAATGTGAAAACTAATTTTATAAAAAAAACTAAAATTGAGCACGTTTTTTTAACTATACCTACTGACTTATTAATTTGATACTAGTATCGCCCCGTGGTCGAAATTCGACCTTTCTCTATTAATGTTTTAATGGCAACATATGAATATAAAAATAAGATTCTGTCAGAGCGATTGGCTATACCTTTCAAATAAAAAAAAAAAATAATGAAAATACGATGCCATTAAGTCAGTTAAAAAGGGAGATATAGAAAAGTGTTTACGTATTAATATATAGATTCTTATACACGTTTAATTTGAAATTAAGGGACTTTTTCGAGAGTCTATTCAAAAAAGTCTTGCACTTCAAATTATAACTACTCAGTTTCTTATAGCTTTCTGTCGATTTCATTGTTATTATATACATACGTCGTTGCGAAAGTTTTATCAACGGACTTCACACAAATGTCATCTTGTAGAAAATTTTATAAGAAACAAATTTAGTTTTTGTTTTTTTTTTTCCCAAGGATAGGAAAATATCAAAAAAGACGGGGTTATTTAAGCGTTTCTTTTTATTTACTGAGTTTTCCTGCATTAAGCACACCTCTCTGAGCCTGATCAAGTATGTATGTATGTATATATATTAATTGTGTTTAATATTTGTGATCAATTTCCACCAAGAACTCATCTCCTATACGTTAAATCCAAATCTCCCTTTCGATCCTAATTCTCATGTACTAATATATAATTCAATATTTTTCTACAAATCTGATTATCATGTATTTTTCTATACCTAGGTATTCTATTTCATAGAAATTTCAATTCTACTAAGAATTATTTCTGATCGACTTTTGACGATTCAAAGTCTTTTGAATAGACTCTGGCAAAACAGTGTTCAAATCTATCTTGCAATTAATTAATCACTTGCTTAAATTAATATTCTGTTAACCACTTATAATATCTTGCAAACAAATGTATAAATACCATAAAAATGTAATAAATTGAACTAAATAATATGAAAATAATAACTTTTAATTAAAAAATGATTTTGAAATTCATCCTTAACCATAAAATACTCAAATGAAGAAATAATCACAAAAAAATAAAGTTTAAGAGAGATGATTTAAATTTTCTGTTTGCTTATAATACGAAAATACATTTAAAGTTTGGTTATACCTAGGCTGTCCATCTGGGACCTTTACAAAAAGAGAACATTTTCCTCCCAAAGCTTTAAAAATAGAACTTTCAATCAAAAAATAGATAACAAGAAAGAGAACATACAAAACAAGGAACAATTGAAAAAGTTTACCAAACATAAATTAAAATGACTAAAATTTGAAATAAAACTTTTTATAATTAAGTTTTTGAAGAAAATTATTAAATAATGTCCTTCGGTTTTAGTGGAGTAAATGAAAAAGTTCAAATAAGAAGTTTATAAAAATGAAAAAATGTAAAGCAATAATACTGATATAAATATTAATTCTGCAATAAAATGTATTTTTAAATAATAGAAAATATTAAGTGTCATTGTCATTTTACTTTTTTTATAAATTTTTCTTACTGCCATTTTTATTTAAAAAAATATTTTTTGTATTATAAAATATAAATATAAAATAAAAATAAAAAAATTATAATACAAATTTAAGGAAATTTGTCTTGCCCACCAATCGGCGTAGACATTCTTTCAGTAGTTGTAATTTGTACAGTGGTTGCGAGAAAATTTAAGACAGTTCCATAAATATAGGTATTTGAAACTTTGAAAAATCCATATCCCTTTACGTTATACGACTTCTTACCATTTATATCTATTTTTTAGTTTGATCCAAGAAAAAAAGATATCTCTTCAAGCCAAGCTCGTGTATAGTTGAAGATACTTAATAGTTATTGAAGTAATCGCTATGATATTTATATGAAAAAAAAAAATAGATTGAAGATTATCGAGATAAAATGAAACTGAACTTCATAGAAAAAAGAGAATAAAAAATATCCTTGAAGAAATAAAAAGTGTAAAAAAGATCCGAAGAGAACATGTACTCTTTTATAGAGATACGGTGGACACCCTAGTTATACCTATTAAAGTGATCCTATTTCGTTATATTTTTGTATTTATGCATAATATTTTGAAAATATAATTTGAAAAAGATTTAAAAAAATTGCATTTTACTTTTTGCCACTTTAAATATGTATATTCACTGTAACATTTTAAAAATAATGTTTAATGCAAAACAAGTTCCATAACCTTGAAGACCAGTGCCGAGATTCAGCTATTTCAGGGAGTGAAGTGAGATGACTTGCCTTGCTAGCCGACTCATCTCACTTCACTCCCAAAAGTAATTCTGTGCCGAGATTCAGCTATTTCAGCGAGTGAGATGAGATGACTCGCCTTACTCGCCGACTCATCTCACTTCACTCGCAAAAGTGATTCAGCTATTTAAGTGAAATGAGTAAGTTCGAATTTAGTTTCGAACATGAGACAAAGAATAAATATAAAAGAGCTAAATTCTACCTCCTTGTCACACTCGTTACGCAAAACGAAATGAAACAACAAATACAACAATGTAAACATTGGAATCTTTAATAATGGAGTTTGGAGTATCTTTTGTTTCAATTATTTTTTTTGTCATAATTAAAGTTTAATGTGAGTTTTACCCTTGAGAAATAAAAAGTTTAAAAGTGCTGAAAGAAGAAGAATATACATTTATTTATGTGCATATGATAATAAAATAAAATTAAAGAATCAATAAAATGGTAGTTGTTTTTATCTAGGTACTTTGTTGTTTTTTATTTCGTTTCCTATCCATGAATAGGAATTCTTGAGAAAAGCACACATACCTATCCAAAACTAGAAATTTACCAACACATACACCAAGTCACTGCGGAAATATTTGGGAGTAATCTGACATTTCATTTCACTCGCTCACTCACTCCCTTTTGCTAACTGAATCGATTTTCGACGAAAATTGACTCATCTCACTCACTCCCTGCGGCTTCGAATTAGCTGAATCTCGGCACTGCTATTAAAGTGAAATGAGTAAGTTCGAATTTAGTTTCGAACATGAGACAAAGAATAAATATAAAAGAGACAACTTCTACAAATTCTCTAATTCTTTGTCAAACTCGTTATCGTTAGGATTGATATTCTGTTTCACATCACCACTAATGGACGCGAAATGAAATAAAGAATACAACAATGTAAACATTGGAATCTTTTTAATGGAGTTTCTTTGGTTTCAATATTTTTTTTGTCGTAATTAAAGTTTAATGTGATGTCGAATTCCATACCACCCAAAAATCGATTTTTTCTAAACAACAAAATCAATTTTATTCTGTCAAAACAAGTCTTGCATTTTCAGCAAGATTTCAGATCGATTTCACACACACTAGCAAGATTTTACTCTTGGAGTAAAATTTCTCTGGAGTTAAAAGTATTCTGCCCCGGGTTTAACAAGTATTCTAAAGTGTTCGTCGTTCATTTAAATGGATTAAAAGCAAAGAAATTACTAAAACAAATTTTAGTTCATCAAAAAATAGTGAATAGTTAATAAGAATTTATCAAAATATCAATAAATTTCGATTCAAAGTGCCTGTTCAATACAAAATCTTTCTCTTGGGAAAGATGAAACGGAGTGTACGAATTAAATCAAAAGACAACTGCTATTGTTGAGAGGTGAAATTGTAATGATTTATTTTACACATTAAATTATCTACAAAGCATATTATTCGACGAGCTACTGTGTGATATATTTTCGTATTCCCGTGGGAATATGCAAACTAATTAAAATGACGAAAGTTCGTATTTCGTCTGGTAAACCATTAGAATTAATCGTTCACACAGGAGCTCTCGTTACAAAAAAGAAGAAAAGAACTAAGAAATAGAAAACTTAACAATAATGCAAGTTACGCAAAATAACAATAAAATAACAATGATATATATCGTGTGCAAACATTTATGAGTTTGTACATACACCCCACATTGGAGGTTCCTAATCTTCAATTTATAAGGTGGCTTCAAAGCGAGGAACTGTTCTTCTTGGTGTTGGAATTGGCCTTCTCTGCCGTAGGCAATAAAAGATAATCATTCCAATAGTAGTCATCAGCAGCAAGGAGCTCAAAACATAATGATGATAATCATGGATGTTCAATTGGGGTTCTTCAGGTGATGCTATGTCTTTCTTCAGGTCTTCTATTTTCTGTGTAAGATTCTTAAACTGGTCATAATCAATAGTGCTTACCTTCAATGGGGGGACAAGGTCTTTTGAAAGGTTACGGGTTCCAATCCAGTTGTGGATTATTACACTCGGTATGAACGACTTGGCTATAGTAATAGTAGTTTTGAAGTTCGAGCGTCCGTTTATGATGATATTTCCTATTTTGAGAGTGCACATATCTTTAAACTCAACCACTCCATTGGCTGCCAGGGCTATGCTGCTTGTTACTCCATTGCAAATGAGAAGACCTGTTGAATTAGTAATCAATGAAAATAACCAACTATTAGTCTGCTTGAGTGCGAGCCACCGATTTTGAGGTGGTATTTCATTCAAGATGCAATCGCTCAATGCATTATCTTCATGATTCAGTAGGGCGGCCATTTCACAAACTTGCAAATTGTGTTGATGGATATTAGTCGGGACAACCTGAGTACAGAGATGGTTTCTCGTGGCTATAGGTTTGCAGGATGAAAACTCATATTCCGTTAGTCCAAAAAATTTGTCTCTTGCTAATGAAACTGCTAGGTATGGCTTAGATATATCCACTAGAAGGCTCATATTGTTGTGGGTGATAGGCAATGGGATTAGATTGAACACCTGGAATTCTTGATCTTGAGCTAGTGGTATCAGCATTTCAAAAACGATTGAATCCTTAAGTGTTCGTCCCGTGACTGTAATGATTTTGAACATATCCAATATTGAAACATTTGGTAATCTCAAAGACGATGGGAGATTTCCTTGAACAAGCTGCAGCTGGTCGTTAAGTTGCTTTGGTGTGATGAGCTGAGGATTAATTTTGGCATGATTCAAATACAGTATGACATCAAGTAGAGTGTCTTGAGTGCTCTGAAAATTTATTAAAATCATAATTAAATATGAAGTTAGGGAAACAAAGTGTTGATTCGTGCTAATGCCATCTTGTTGTTTTTCAATTGCATTAAACGTTTTAGCCAGGTATGTGTTGCGTCTCAAAATATTTGTGGTTGAATCTGAAATAGAACTTTGTTTTTTAATAAGAGCCGATAAGTGAATTTCATGTTTATTTGCTAGGTCAATCTGATTTTGAATGTGCTTAGCCTCTTCTTGATCGAGGACACCGAACAAACTATGCGCCACACTACCAACAAAATCGAATGGAGATCTGCGAGGCCGAATGGCTGTCCGACTTGAGGTGTTAAACCCATTAATAAACTCGTTGTTTTGGTCAATGACAGCGACTCTTATCGAAAAATATCGATAGTCTGATGACAGTAGTAAATCTTGCCCAATTTATCTGCCGCGCAAGCGCTTTTCAATTCATTTAAGTAGGTTTTGATTTCGGTTAATTCTAACCAATAATTGGTTAGATTGTAATAGACATAAACGCTCCAGAAATTGTTAACTAACCGCAGTGTTCCTATGTCTTCAAAGTAGATTCAGACTGCGTTATCGAGCTGGTTGATAATGACGTAGTTGTCTGTGTTCGCGGTGGTAACTGGCGCAATCAACAATGCGATGAAAAGGGATACAAATAAAGATCCCGTTGTAACTCTGCCGCTTCTCAGTTTCCGTGATGTTGAACATTATATTTGGTTCTCCATCGTTTTTAAGAGGTGGCTTCTTTGTATGATCTGGTGGATGATCTGTTTTGTCTGCTTCTTCTACCGGTAAGAGACACAAATTATGAATAGCTCGCTGGAGAATTCCTCAATGGGTCTTTATGTTGGCAACACGAACCAATCCATCATTTCCTTTGATTACTTCTACTACACGCCCCAACTTCCATTTTGTTGGTGGCATATTGGGTTCCTTTAATAAAACAAGAGTATTTGGCTTTAAGTTTTGGGATTCAGTTTTCCACTTAGCTCGTTGTTGTAAGAGATGTAAGTACTCACCAGACCATCTCTTCCAGAATGATTGCTGTACATGCTGGATTTGTCGATGTTTATTAAGAGAACTTACTTTTTTGTCAGTGACATCGGGCTCAGCTATGGAAAGAAGTGGTGCTCCTATCAAAAAATGGCCGGGGGTAAGAGCTTCTAGATCATTTGGGTCCGATGAAATTGGCATCAAAGGCCTCGAATTAAGTATTGCTTCTATCTGAATTGCGATTGTGGTTAGCTCCTCGTATGTTAACGAAGCCTCGCCCAGGTGTCGAACCAACAACCCTTTAGCTGATTTTACAGCTGACTCCCAGAGTCACCCAAAGTGCGGAGAACGAGGGGGAATAAATTGCCAATTAATTCCCGTCTGAATACATGTTGAATGAATGGCTGATTCCATTCTCTTTGATTGCATAACTCCTTTAAGCTCCTTGAGTTTGTTACTAGCACCGACGAAATTGGTCGCATTATCGCAGAAAATAGTATGACACAATCCACGTCTGCCTATGAACCTTTTTAGGCAATTGATGAACGACTCGGTGGAGAGGTCACCAACAACTTCGATATGAATTGCTTTTGTGGAAAAGCATACGAAAATTGCTATAAATACGATTTTGAAGGAGTCTTACCTCTGATTTTGTAGTGTGATTTTATAGGACCTGCAAAGTCAACCCCAAAGTAGTAAAATGGGCGAGATGGTGTCACTCTTTCCATTGGTAGGCCGCCCATCAGCTGTGTTATAGATGTTGGCCTGGACTTCGCACATATGATACACTTTCTTATCACTGATCTTGCTTCTCTTCCAATGCTTAATATCCAATATTGTTGTCGCGAAATTGCTATTAGGGCCCTGTGGGATATGTGTAAGTTTGTTCTATGTAACTATGTAAGTGCTCTAAAAGCAACCTTGTGACAGTGTTGTTCTAAGGCAAAAGTATTTGATTTTTGGCATCCGGCAGAAGCACAGAATTTGCTAATCTCCCACCCACTCGAATTAAGTTGTATTTTTTTATTTGATTGAGCAATTGTACTTAGATAGCCTCTTAAAGCTTTGTATTCTTCTGGAAAGGCCATCCGTTGAGTGTATACCAAGAGAAGGCGGGTTCCTTCACGCAGTTCATCAGCAGAAAGCATGCCACTCCTTCTTAGGAGGTCAGGCCGTCTGGCGTTCCTTAAGAATCTGCTACAGTATGAGAATATTTTCTGTAATGTATAGAAAGAGTTTCTATGATTAATTCTATTTAATATATCTTCATCGTGAGTTGCAGTTATCAATGCCGTTTTGGTTTTTCGCAATTCTGGAACGACCTGTGGAATGGTGTACTTACTGGGCTCCCAAAGTGATTAATCTAGTTTAAGAAAAGATGGACCTTCAAACCATGTCAATGATGATGAAAGGTCGACGAGAGTGCATCCTCTCCTTATTAAATCAGCTGGATTTATTTCCCCTTTAATATGATTCCATTGTGATATCTGAGTTTCTGCTTGGATCTTGGCTACCGTATTTGCTACAAATGTATCCCAGACATAAGAGGGAGAGTTAATCCAAGCCAGCACAGTTGTTGAATCTGTGTAGTATGCTATCTTATGAACATACTTGTTAAATGTCAGGAGTATTCTCCTTACCAGCTCAACCAAGAGCTCTGCAGCTTGAAGTTCAAGACGAGCGATTGTAATGGCCTTCATTGGAGCGATGCGACATTTTGAGCGAAGTAACTTACTATAGATGTTGCCTGATTCGTCTATGCATCTGACGTAAACACACGCTCCAAGGGCGGGCATACTATCCGAAAACCCATGTAGTTCAGTTCTTTTTGGCAATGGGCACATTACAAATCGAGGTATGCTTATATTTTCTAAATCAAAGAATTAATTTACATACCTGTTCCACTTTTCGGTCAGATCCATAGGAAGCTGGTCATCCCATGAGAACTCCGTCTTCCACAAATCTTGTAAAAAGATTTTGCCAAGCATTATGACTGGACTTAATAGACCTAGAGGATCAAACAATCGTGCGAGGTCTGACAAAACAGTTCTGCGTGTTACAGGAGTTTTAGGTGCTGTGAATTTTTCTGAGTTAAATCTAAATTCAAGTTGATCGAGAGTTGGATTCCAAATCAATCCTAAAGCGTGGTACACATTATCAAACCTGAGTGTCAGCCATGTTGGATATCAAACCGAACTGACAGTGTGTACACGCTGAATGATGGTTAGACACTCAGAACTGCCTGCTCACAAAATTTTTTGATACTGCGTGACAACCCTCGGTTTGTTGGATGGTTGCTCGATGATGTGTACACAATTTCATTCATGAGCCGTCATTCACGGAACAAAACAAGAATTTTTATAGCGAATCAGTGGAAAAAGTGCAAACAAAATAAGAAAAAGCTCGTGTGTGTCATGAACAAAAGGAATCAACACGATTCGTGGCGGAAATAGCCTCAAAATAAAAAGAAACAATTTTCTGAGAGTAGTGAAATTTCTTTGCCTGACGCCCAACATAACTGATAAGTGTGTACGCGAAACTTTTCACGCAGGTTTGATATCCAACACGCGTGACACTCAGGTTTGATAATGTGTACCACGCGTAAGGTTTTGATTACGTCAGACTGATGGAATCTTACTAACCTTTCCTTGTGTGCATCAGGAATATTCTTAAGAATGTTGTTATCATTAGAACAGAATTTTCTTAATTCAAATTTACCCTTTTGTAGAAGGAGCGTTATGTCTTCTAGCAGTTCTCTGGCCTCTGAAACTGTGTCTGCTCCAGCAAGTAGATCATCAACGTAAATATTTTCACGTATAGTTTGGGATGCTCTTTTGTGCAGCTGTTGATAATTGTCTGCAAGCTGGGCAAGACATTTGGTTGCTAAATAAGGAGCACAAGCTGATCCGTAGGTTAATGTGTTAAGTTTGTATGTCTTCAGAGGTTGATTGCTTTGAGATCTCCAAAGAATAAGTTGATAAGCTCTGTCTTCTGGCCGTACCAGTACCTGTCGGTACATTTTGCTTATATCTGCTGTAAATGCATACCTTTCTAGTCTGAAATTAATAATTATTGAAAATAGGTCAGGTTGAACTGTTGGTCCAACGCCTAGGACATCATTGAGAGAAAATCCAGATGTTGTTTTTGCTGAACAATCAAAGACCACACGCAATGCTGTTGAGGAGCTTTCTGGCTTTAACACACAATGATGCGGGATGAAATAATGATTTTGTGGGATCTCAAAGTTCTCAATGGCACTCATATGGCCTAGTTCTTCGTACTCTAATAGGAACTGAGAATAAAGCTCACACAATGCATAATCTTTTTCAAATCTTCGTTCTAATGAAAGAAATCTTTTGCGTGCCCTTTCGAGAGATGCACCCAAACAAGATGGATATTTTTGAAAGGAAGACTTACCATGAATCTTCCATTTGATACAACCTTTGTGCTGGAGTTGAAAAATTCCTCACAGTTATGCTCTTCATTACTCATGCGTTTGATTTGAGTATCATGGGTCTCGTACTCCCAGAACCTACTCACAAGTTTCTCTAATGAGGATAGAGATGGCCTTGTGGCAATGGTGCAAACAGCAATGTGGTTTGAAGTTTGAACGCCACCTGCGACTATCCATCCTAGGTTTGTGTTACGGAGTGTAGGAAGTTGAGGTCCAACTGTTATTTCCCCTGGAAGGAGAAGATCGAAAAACAATTCGGCACCGATAAGCATATCGATTTTTTGATTAGTTATAAATCCTGGATCAGCTAACTGAATATGAGACGGAATTTCCCAATGTTGTGACTGAAGTTCACATCGTGGCTGGTAATCTGTAGTCCTAGCTAGTATGGTTGCTTCAATACTTGCCTTGAAACTTGAATTATTTGATTCAAGTGTGAGTGATACAGGAAATTGTGTTTGTGTGCCATGTCCTCCTATGCCACTTATTGAGGTTTCCGATTGGTGCTTCTGAAGACCCAGTGCTTGTGCAAAAGCAGCAGTCACAAAATGAATTTGTGATCCTGAATCTAACAAGACCCGACAAGGAAGCCATGTTCCACATGCCGACCTGACGTTTACCAATGCTGTTGCTAGATAAACTTGCCGTGGTTTTGATTTACAACAAGTAGCTGCATTGGAATGCGTATAGTGGTTGGTTGATTTTGATTGACCTTCCCCCCTTTGAGTTGGTTGCTGCTGCTGGCTACTTATGGAATGTGTAAAACAGTTATTTGATTGGACTTCCCCTCTTTGAGCTGGTTGCTGCTGCTGGCTACCTATGGAATGCATTTGATTATTTATTTGTTTTGTTTTAAAAGATTGCCTTGAATCCTTCTTATGGTGTAGGAGGGTATTATGTTTGCCATTACAACTAAGGCATCCTCTGGCGTGGCATGTGTTGGGGCATGCCCTGACTTAAGGCAGTTACGGCAAATTCCAAGCCTTTGAACAGCTCTCTCACGATCACCACCTGAAAGAGAAAGAAATGCTTTGCAATAAAATATCTTATGGCTACCTGAACTGCACATTGGGCAGCCATCAACTTTGGCTGCTACTACGGTTGTTGGCTTCCTTCTCTCATCTGTATTGTTTATTGTTTCAAGGGTTTGAAACCGGGATTCAATAAACTTTAGTAGCAGTTCTGAGGTTGTTATACTCGATCTTACTTCTTTAAGTATTTTCACTGTACTAAGGACCAAGTTGTTTTGACCTGATCCAATATTTATATGTATCCGTTGTGTTCATCCCTCATGATGAAGCCATGATGATTGTTCGGGAATTTCCAACGATAGTTGAATTGTTTACGTCTGGTCAACGTATGGTATCTTGTGAGATAGCGATGATGCTTGGGCTGCTGTTTTATGGTGTGAATTGGGATGAGGATGTTGTTTGCTAACATATGGCGGTTCGGCTTTACTTGATGTTTTATGGTTTTATGGAGGTTTGGCTCGGGTTGCTGTTTATGGTGCTATGGTTGAAATAAGGAAGAAATTATAATATATTTTATGTTTTGTACAAACTGTACTTTTAGGGTATTAACTCGCAGCTGCAACTGGAGCTGCTCTGAAATAGCTGTCAAACTATTGAATACACACAAATTCAATGATGCGAACAGAACACGACGCAGCTGCAGACGCACCTCGACATGTTGGCCAACTTTTAACTTCTGCTTGCAGTTTTTTGACGTTTCAAATTTCCGAGCACAATCGAGTATTTACAAGGGGGTTGAAGTGAGTTTCAAACTCTTTTCAAAGTCTTATAACGACGTAAAGCAATTTCAGCTTCTTTTTCATCATTATCCATTTTTATTTCTGTTTTCATTTTATTTTCAAAACTGAAATGTCAGAAAGATGTTCAGCTACATTGTGGGCGCGTGAAAAAAATCACGTAAGACACTTTTTGACAGCTATTCTAGTTGCAGCTGCAGCTCCAGTTGCAGCACTCTATTCTGTTCAGCCAGTTACAACCAAAAAATGTTGAAATGTCTTCAGTCCTCAAGCCTTTGAGAATAACCTTCCCAACTCAAAAAGTTTTTTTTTTAAATCATTTACCCATGTATGAAGACAACATCCTCTTAGTGAACTCTATCAAACAGAAGAAGAATTTTTGTTATCTCATACCATTTTTGTTATTTACCCCATTTATCCCTAAAAATTGAATTTTGTAACCGTCAAGCCTTCTCCTTAGAATAACCTTTCAAACTCAAATAGAAATTTTTAAATTTCGAAATATAAAATCAAAAAACTCACAAATACCCCAAAAAATAAAAACAAATATTTAGATTTTCACGTTGCAATTAATTTGTATCCAAATAAAATTTAGCCTATGTTACTCAGGGACATAATCTTTCCATTTATTAAAGAATTTTAAGGATCGATTGAATATTTCCAGAGATTACCCCCTACATAGGAACAAACAAACAAATAAATGTTTTATCTTTTGTGCATCATCTCATATAAATAAAATCGTAACTCGATATATACGCGTTGTCCTCGCATCACGCAGAAACTATTGGATATATTGAAATAAATTTTTTTTATAATTTGTTTTTATTATGTCAGTGGTCATTATGGGTACGGTGACCATATTTTAGAAAGCTGAATAATGAACAAAAGAAAAAAGAAACAAAATTCAACTCAATCTTCAATCATTTATTCCATTTAATAATAAATATATCCTCTAAGGAAAAATGGCTCAATTTAAAATAGAATAAACATATTATAAACACGGAAAGAATTGAAAAATCACCAATTGAAAAATTTGCAGTTGCAATTTACGAATCATGTTTTGTTCGTAAATCAAGGCATCCCAAATTAATACAAAAACTGGTAATTTATCATTCAAAACGTAGCAATTTACAAAAGTTATGTCTTCATGATTGGCAATTAAAATCCATGATTCAAGCTTGTACTTTTCATAGCAAGAGACAACTTTTTTGGCGTAATTTACTCTCCAAAAGCATAATTTCACAAACAGCATTTACAAATATTGATTTGCGATAAATATTTATAAATTAACATCGCACAACCACTGATTTACGTTTTTTTTTGTCGCAATTTGCAACTCCATGAGAATAGTTGCAAATCACCAACAAAAAATTCCTAAATCACGACTTTCTTTTCTTAATTTACTTCTCGAAGATATAAAGCACCACAACATGGCATGTATCTAATCATTAATGTGTGACACAAATGATCTGTAACGCAAATTGGCCTAGTGGTTGCATGCTCGCTCCGCAACTGGAGGGTTGCGAGCTAAAATCCAAGTAGAGTCAAGCGTAAAGTATTTATTTCAAATAAATAAATTTAAATGTGCAAAACAAAGGGTAGAGCAAGATTGATCTTTCTAGTGGAAATATCACGAAATAAAAGTGGTGATCACAAATCTTTTTTCCAAATTCAAAAATTGTGATTAAGGAGTATTTGGATCAAATTGCGATTTGTAGTTCGCAATTTTTGTTTTCTCTCGATAGAATAATCGATAATTTGAGAGTGTTGATTTACGATTTTTGAGTATCAATATCTTCATTTGGCTCAGTTTTGCAAATTGCAAACAAATAGTCGTAAATTACAATATCCCAAGCCAAGGTATAAATTGGGATTTATTTTTCGTAATTTGCAGCTCATTTTTCTTGATCTGATCCAAGAATTCTTTCCGTGAAGCTCTAATCAATTCAGTCTTTGCTTTAAGTTTAACGCTGCTGATGCGAAACGAAATATCCCATACAAAAATGACAACGAAATCTTAAACTATAAATTAAGTTCTACTTTTCGTTCTGCAGCACGCTGTTCGATGAGCGAAATTGATAGTTGTAGCAGATGGAGAAGTCTACACTCTTTTTTCGCACACAATTAATTACCCAGACCATATGTAATTGTGTGCGAAAAAATGAAATTTGTGTTTTTTCGTGTTTATTTTTGTTGTTTCTTTCATTACAGCATGGCTGCTTGTAACTTTTTTTGCATTTGCATTTGTTTTAATTTTTTAAATTTGTGCAACTGCCAATGAATATTTTTCCGCTTCGTTTTCGTAAGCATTTCGCTGTCTTGTTGTAGAACAACTAAAAATTTCGCTTCGCATCAGCATCATATTAGGCTTTACATACAAACTTAAAAATAAAAAAAACTTAAAAACTTAGGTCAAGAATTTGTACTGGTTTTTCAGTTCTTTATTAAATACACACTTCCTCCTGAGTGGCATCAGGGTAAGCTAAAATAATTTTCAATATTGAATTGCTTTTTTAAAATAATTTCAAATAAAACTTACAAACCTCAATTCTTCAGTGCAGACGCAGACAACACACAGTTCACAGACAGCGGTTGTGTTCATGAAATGAATAGTTTTTGATTTGAACATGACAGATGATGCCAAAAGCGATAGAGGGCGACAAGGAAAAATAAATTTGTACTAGATTTATTATTATTGCTTCGTTCACTAACTAAGGGCACGTTAGCATCATCAGTTTCTTTATTAATATTTTACGTTCCCAATTTGTGCGTTATTGCTTTTGAACAAAATTAAAGAAATACCTAACAAATAATGAACACCTAATAAAATACAGAACATTTGTATATGTTTTCGTGTACAAAATAATTAATAATGAACATCATCTTCAAATACAGAACAGTTCATTATTATAATGAACGGATGGTCACCGTAATTATGGGATATATTTTATAAAAATTCAAGCTCAAGAAGGTACGCAAATGCATAATAATGATTTAAAATTCACTCAAATATGAATATAAAAATAAATAATTTCTGCTTCATTGGCAAATATTTATGAAAAATTATTTGAGTTGTCAGAATTTTTAAATTTATGTACATACATATGTACATAAATATAAAGCAGTCATAGTATGAACATTCATATATGTATGTATAAACATACATACATACATAAGTACATAAGGTACATGGTTTGGATTGAAATTGCATTTTGGTGAGTATAGAAGTTGTTGAGTTTGACAGTTTCTATATTTTGGAAAAAGACGAAAAACATGTAGACCGAGAGCCCACAGCAGATTTTGGGTGTGATCGATAGCAAAAAAAGAAGTATAGGCGTCGAAAGCTTCATTAAAGGCGATTCAAAAAATCAAGGTCTTGCAGTCCACAACTGGGGCCTTTGCGAGTAACAGTGCATCGAAAAAAAAAATATGAATGCAACTTCGAAGATAATCATTTTAGCCGAAATTGGTTTTCACTACTCCCTAGATAAGCTTCTTGGATCACATATCACGGAATCTGAGACCATTTGAGTGTATAGTTCACTCTTCCGGACCGTTTAAGAAATTCAAAATTCTAAGTGAAAAAACGGTTTTTTTAAACAGTCCAGTAGGGCGAATCAAACACTCAATTGATCTCAGATTTCGTGATATGGGATCCGCGGAGCTTATCTAGGGAGGGGTAAAAACCAATTTCGGCTATCACGATTATCCTCGAAGTTGCATTCAAATTTGTTTTTCGATGCACTATTTCTCGCAAAGGCCCCATTTGTGGACTGCAAGACCTTGATTTTTTGAATAGCCTTTAATGAAGCTTTCGACGCCTATACTTCTTTTTTTGCTATCGATCACACCCAAAATCTGCTGTGGGCTCTTATAGTCTAATGGGGTTCAAGAAATATTCGGTTTTAAACACTGAAAAAACAAAAATGCAGCCCAGCATTTGGATACTACCTTACTATTATACTCAACATCAATGTGTCGTACATCGCTGAAAAGGTTATTGCATGTTAGTATGTATACATAGTTTTGTTATGATTTTGAAGAAAATTAAAAATAATATTCTTCTGTTTTAGTGGAGCGAATGAATTAAGTTCAAATAAAGAATTTTAGGTGAGCTCCCAGGTACCACAGTTGGTCTCATCAGTTAGATGCTGTATGAGTAGGTAAACATCGACCAAAACTTGCGTCTTGGAAGGGTACAACAGCATCTAACTGATATGATGAAGTATGCAGGTATTAACCTTTTCAGCGATATATGTTGTACATATGGTCTCGGCCACGGTCTGATAAGGTGACATTTCTACCAGGTTTCGCTCATAACTCGACAGCTATGCAAAGCTTGACATTTTTCATATATGCGTATGGTAAGGCTTGCCGTGTGCTCACATTCTGTACACAGAATATTGTTGATATCTTTTATAGTTTTCGAATTACGGCCATTCAAAGTGGCTGATAAAGTTACATTTCACTTCCGAAATTGTGTAACGTTATCAGGCACTTTGAAAGCAACATTGTAGCAACATTAAAAAATAATATTAAAAAAACGTCTAGAGCGGCAGAGGGTGTCATACAAAACGCCGAACGTTGTACTTTGCTTAGTTTGTCACAGTTTACCCCTTTATTTAGAGCAGTCCACCATACTGCAACACCTAAGTGAGAATCGAACTTATCACCGAAGTACCTATATAGGTATATTATATAGTAATACGAGGTTAAAGGCCCCATTTATTCCCAACGGCTTTCTTGCATGAAAAGAGTGCCACTGTGGCCTTTTTACTCTTTCTTGTATATTAGGCTTCCAGCTTAACCTTTATCCAAAATAAGACCCAAATATTTTGCTTGATCAGTGAATGTTTATAGAATACCTTTAATAGAAGGAGGATCTACATGATGGGTTTTGTATTTCTTAGAGAATAGAACAAGTTCTGTTTTATGTGGGTTGACTTCCAGACCACACCGGTCTGCCCAATTGGTTAGCTTGTTTAAAGCATTTTGTAAGAGTTCTTTTAAGGTGGTAGGATGCTTTCCTGATACGGCAATAACAACATCATCTGCATGGGCAATGACTCTATAACCCTACGCTTCCAGGCATGTAAGCAGCTCATTTACTACCAAGCTCCAGAGAAGGGGGGATTGGACACTGCCTTGCAGTGGATATCCATCAATCGTTCAAAGGTTCTTAGATGGAATGATGATATGATTAAATTTTAATTTATTTCGGTTTTCAGAATTAAATCTTTATTCATTTGGATTTCGGCTGGTATTATGCCATCTGCCGTCCCGCAGACTTGTGAGGTAAGAAGCTTTTGAGCGCCCATTGCAGCTTATCCCTGGTAATCCTCCAGACATTGTTGATAGCTTGAATTCATATCAGACCAATAATGGTCGAAGCTATTAATGTTTTGGGAGCTACCAGGGAAGTGAGTATCTAATAGCAAGTTAAGCGATTCTTCGCAGGAATTGTTCCATGAGCTATCAGCATTATTTAAGCAGCTTGGTATTGCTGGATTTATAGAGAGAATTTTCTTGGTCTGGATGTCTCTGAAGTTTCTTCTATTTTTCCACAGAAAATTCTCCAGGGGGTCTCTTTGACTCTCCCAATGCTTTCTTATATAATTTAAGGGTAACCTTATAGCATTCCCAATCTGACACTTCAGGAGTATTTCTAGCTCGATTAAAACATATTCGACAGTCTTTCCTGAGTGGTTCAAGCCCAGAATCCAGTCGATTTTTCGAGAGTTCTGAAATTTCAAGTGCCTATGAGGTTCAGCAATAAGACTGAATTGAATGTATCTGTGATCAGAGAACGAGCTTTCATCAGACACTTTCCAATTCGATATCTTTTGATGAATAGTATCTGAGAAAAGAGTAATATCTAACACTTCTTGTTGGATTTTAGGTGCATTGCCTACTTTACTTACTATAAGGTTAGTACTTAAAATAAAATCAAAAAAAGTCTCAACTCTATCATTGATATCAGTATACTTCCTCATATTGGGTCATATGCAAAAAGATGAGTTCAAGCTGTTTTCTCACTCTTTTGAGAACTTTCTTAGCTTCGTATGCAAAAAAAAAAGTTACTGACCGAGTAAGATCTCACGTGGTGAGTTCAATCTCACAGTGATGAGTTCGATCTCATTTTGAAAGCTCTTATGAGATAGAACTTGGTATGCTATGCAAAAAGGTGAGAAAACAGTTGATTCCGTGAGATCGATCTCACAAATTATTGAGCATGGGTTTTCTCTTACTCAGCTCATATACAACCGTCAAGATACCAGAATTTCAGCTTAATTTTGTTACAAATTAAGTTTATAAAAATTGGAGATTGGAAATTGGAATGTTATGCATCTACCTACTCTTGTCAAAAAAAGGGAACAAAATATTTTTCAATTTTTTTTATCGATTTTTGAAGAGCTGTATTTTTGTGGTAGGTGGCCGTATTACGATGAAAGAAAATCATTTTGCGATTTCATGATTTCTGTATATAGAGGATTGTTGGCAAATATTTTTTTAAAGTATGTAGGTACCGTTATTGCTAACCGTATGAAATGATACGATACAAAAATTTTCCATTTCTTGGATTTTTTTTTATTTCATCACTAATAGCCGTTTTCCTTTGGAGGTGGCAAAGTACTTATGAGTAGATGAAAGCCCTAATCTAAGACTACCAACTGCACATGCTCTCATGTGCGAGTAGAAAAGCTAGCAAAGTACTTGCAAGTAGTTCGCCACCTCCAAAGGAAAACGCCTAATATTTCAGCAAATAATGACAACATACAAAACTCAAACTTGAATGAGTACCTGCCACGTACCTATTCTAAGAACACCTTTTAAAATTGTATAGGATTATGTTTTTACATTTTACCGTTAGAAAATAAAAGTAAACAAAATTGAAAACCCGTTCAATAAATTAACATCAAAACTTACAGGAATATTTAAGGTATATTAATATGAAAATCTTCAAGCCAACACCAGGTAATAATTCAATACATATTTGCAAAGAGGCAAACAAATAACTGAGAGACAATCACAAAAGTTTTTTTTTTTGTGATTTTCTAAACGGCCAAAGAAAATCCATAAAATCCTTAAAGATTCCTTTAGAATACATATTCCAGTTTTTAGAACCGCCCTTCAATTTTGTATTTCGTCACTATTTGCTTAAATATTAGTGACCAAAGACTAAGGTATCTCCTTCAGTTTATGGCAGATATCTCAGGAAAAACAAAATTGTACACCAAGACAAAATAAAGTTAAGTGAAGCTAAAAAAAACATGTTACATTCAATTGACTCAAAAATTTAAATTCAAAAGAAATTCACACCTTTAAGAAAATAAAAAATAGAAAATATTAGTCTTGCACAAGAAAATAATTTGCAAACAAAACTAAAAACTAGACAAATTAAGCAGTAGGATGTTTTCTTGTTTCATCTCAAACACAAACACTTAAAAATTTGTATTTGTATTTTTTTTTGTTTTCTTAATTTTTTTTGATTATCGCACTTAGCTTTTTAAGCGCAATTTCATACTGACCACTTCTTCAACTATTTTTTTCCGTTTGTATATATCTACACCAAAACGGTTCTTACAAACATACATGTAGCATCTCATTTCATTGCTTAAAACGCTAGTACTCGCAAAAGTTTACTAACATAATCCGACTGAATTTTAAACACCAATTTTTCGTTTCCGCATTCAGAGAAATTTATTTTTGCACAGAAATAACAGTCACAACTATTTAAGACGAAGAGCTTTAAGATCGATCTCATATTCATCGAGTCAGAGTTGTTCAGAGCCAACTCATTTTTTTGCATATAAAATCGAGTCCGAGTTCGGCTCTGCTCGATCGATCTCACGGGTGAGTTCAAGCTCGTTAACTCGGACTCAGAGATCTTGCTCATCTTTTAGCATACGACCCATTGTGTGCTCGCATCGCACCCAATGATGAGGCATATCCTCTGCCGTTCGCATACGCGATCAGTCTCTCCAGTGTATGATCGGGGAGAGGACCAAGATGGTCATGGCCCAGATATGCCGATACTAGCCAGTACGTCCCATTGGCCGTTTCGAGTCTAGCGGCGGTAATATCTCGATCACTGAAATCAGGAAGTAAATATACATTAGTACTACGTTTGACTAGTATACAGGATCTGGGGTCACCTTTGTCCGACACATAAAGTACGTAGTATCCAGGCGTCCTGAGTACCTTAACTATTGATTTAACAATAGTCGCGCAACTATAAAGACACCTTTCCTCCTCATGGGTCGATGAATGAAGCCACGCTTGACTATCAGGAGAATTTCCTACACAAGACGGCTCGGATGGTATCGATATACGTACTCTAGGTCTGCAACAACTTCAAGCTTCGTACCTAACCAGACCGCGCCTTACCAACACTGACAGCAAGCTTATATAGATCACATGATCTCTGATCATCACAGACGTTTAATTTGACATGCCCTTGATGCCAACTGCCATTGCCGGTGAGAGGAGGTGGTCTTGGATTATCTTTCATTATATTTTTAAAAAAGCTTGCTAACCACCTGCCATTGTTCAGGAGAAATTGTGCCATCGATATTACTCCTATTGATAACCGCAACCACGATCTTGTTTTTTAGTACGTCGCTATAGGATCTGGATACTCCGGAATGAAAAGTGCTGTCGTTATGCACTTTGGGACGCTTGGGCACCGGGATGATTTCCTCCATAGAGATCTATTACGCTTCAACGTGGAGTCTTCCCTGGTCTGCGCATTCACTAAAATGCTCTGGGCCCATTTTATCCTGGCGTCCAGCTCCTGCTTCCCTTCGACCTCCAGTGTGTTACCGAAGGTCTTGAGGATCCTAGTAGCTGACCGCCGACCCTATAGCCGCCCTCTCTAGTAGTGGTAGAATTGTTATTCACAACCCGACCGACCACTACTGAAATTAGGTATTACTACCACCTTACTTCTCTCACTGGAATCTCTGTCAGATCACTGCCACCGACCACAGGAGTAACGGCAAACAGCTTTGGCGCCGTGCTGCCGCCTGGTTTTGAAGGAGAACCGATCTCACCATCTATCTTTGTTTTTTTTTTTTTTTTTTTACACTTCAGATTCTTAGTTGTAGTGAGCTTAGAGCAAGCTGCCACCTACAATCAGAGGCTCATCATAAGTGCATGTGTTAGTGGTTAGTGAAAAAAAACAATCTAACACATGCATAATAATAGACTAATAAATACACAAAATTAAACAAAAAAAATCTATAAACATACATAATTAAACAATACACAAGATATTTAAGTCATAGTTACAAGAAGTTAAAACAATCACGACCGAGGAGTACTGGTTCGAAATACTTTCTTTAATCCCATCTTACTTATGTTAAAATCAACAGGGGAGCTGTTTAAATTAAAAATCTTGCACATGCGGCTAAGAGGCTCATTTATACCGTAGTTAGTTCTATGGAAATTAACGTGTAAAAGTTCAAATCTTCGCAGATGGTGCGATCCTCCGTGGTAATTTATGCCAATACAGGCTAACAAATCAGGAGCATCAATTTGACCATTTATAAGTTGGTGAAGAAATATTAGATCATTATTAACCCGCCTTTGATATAAGGTTTGAACCTGCAGTAGCTGGATCCTGTGCGTTCATATGATGGAAGGTTGAATGGATCAGCCCAAGGAAGACCTTTCAGAGCAAAGCGTATGAATTTATGTTGTATTGATTCAATACGAGTTTTATGAACTTCATAAAAGGGAGACCATACTTGAGAAGCGTATTCTAGATTAGGTCGTACATAACAATTGTACAAAGAAAGAGTAACGTACGGATCGTCAAATTCCTTTGCCCAACGTTTTATAAACCCAAGCATAGTGCTTGCTTTATTAACAATGAAGTTAATGTGTTCAGTGAATTCTAAATTGGAACTAAAGTTAACACCTAAGTCCTTGAAACTAAAGACTCGACAGAGTTTGAGTTGTGAAATAGAATAATTAAAGCATTTGCAAGTCGCTTTCTTGAGAAAGTTATTGTTTGACATTTGGCAGGGTTAAAAGAAAGACCGTTTTTATCACACTAAGTAGCGAAACTGTCAACATCGGCTTGCAAAAGAAAGTGGTCTTGGTTAGCCTTTATCGTCTTAAAAATTTTCATATCATCAGCAAATATAAGAATATCACTTGAACGTATACAAGAAAGAACATCATTTATAGCAAGAATAAATAGATATGGGCCTAGATGACTTCCCTGGGGCACACCGGAGTGAGCCTTGAATGAGTTTGAAAGGCAGTTTCTAAATTTTACCTGGTAGGATCTATTTTCAAGGTATGATTTTATCCAGGTGATAAAAAATGTTGGAAATCCTAAAGATTTTAGCTTGAAGATAATAATGTTGTGACTAAGTTGGTCGAACGCCTTAGAGAAATCAGTATATATACAATCCATTTCATTTCCATTTTCTAACGCGTTAGAACATTTATGTAAGAATGTAAGGAGGTTTGTTACTGTTGATTTTCTTCTCACAAACCCATGCTGTTGTTCACAAATCAAATTCTTGGTATGGAATGCTAAAGTCTTACACACAACTTGTTCAAAGAGCTTTGGAATACATGACAGTTTGGATATAGGCCTATAATTCGAAATATCAGTTTTATCACCTTTTTTAAAAACTGGAGTTAGTATTGAAGTTTTCCATAAACAAGGAAATTTCCCTGATTTAATCGATAACTCAAACAAAAATTGAAGAGGTTCAACCAGTATATGTCTACACTTTTTCAATAATATTGGGGGGATTCCATCTGGACCAGATGGGAAATCATAATTTAACGATGAGAGTAATTCTAAAACAGAACTCTGTTGAACAGCGAAATTATTACAATTCGTTTGGGCATAGGAGTGTAAATTTCTGAAATAATCTTCATCAATATCAATAGGGTTGTCCACAAAAGAGTTACGAAAATTATTCGCAAAGGCGTTGCAAATATCAATAGTTTCTTTTAACACACAATTTTTTTTAACATTATATTTTTGAACCCACAAGTAGCGAATAAAGGGTGGTCACTATACACAGAGATTCGCATGTGTAGAGAAGCAAGCTGATCCGAAAAGTGCCAAAAATCGCAAACTCTGTTAACGACTGAGCTAGTATTTTTAATTGGCCCCCCAGTATGGCTGATCACCGAAACGGGTCGTGTAAAACCTTAGATCCAGCCTAATAGGAGTGGGTGAGGAAGGAGGTGTGATAAGATAAGCGTGGCAGACAGCTGTTCGCCGTACTGTCAAGGAAAGGAATATTGTGTTTGGGAAAACACGTCGAACAGCATACCGACATGGGGAGAACTCGTTGAACAACTTTTCGCCGTACCACCCGAACGGGGATAACGTTGGACAGCTATTCACCGTGACGACGAGGGACAAGGATGGGTGTGGGTATATATGGGGAAGGTATAGGGATAAGTCAAGCGCCCTTTAGTTTCAGGACTCTGTAGGAAACGATCCTTGTATTTTTAGTTTTTTTTTCATTTATTAATTTTAAAGAAATTTGAAACCAACAGTCACAGTTTTAGAATGCCTGGTAGGTATATGTTAGCTTAAGCCTAAACCTTCATATTTAGTTCAAACTTCACTCAAATGTTGTGGAACGTGAAGCTGATGATGGAGATGAGTGTAAAAAAAGAAATAAAATAACAATATAATTGAATTTCCTTAATAGAAAAAGAGAAGAAAGGAAAAAAAATATAGTTGCTGTTCAGCCAATTGCTGCATCTTCGAATCTCTGAACAAGAGAACATTTACAAAAAAATCGAAATTAGCACCACTACATTGATCTTTTGCAACATGGAAGCGCTTCCGATGATATTTTTCTGCGCTGATTTAGACTGAAAGTTTCATATTTTGTCACATCTATTTTTGAAAAATTCTGAAATTATTTTTGAGATCGAATATGGAATTTTCGAGTCTAAAACTTAGCCAGAAATCCCATCTCCGGAATCGTTTCGACGCCATTTTTCAAGTCACGCTCTTCTTCGAAACGGAAAGCGTGTCAAAGTTTGCTGAGGGACTATAAAAGGGCCCTCGATAGAAGAATAGCTCTCTTGTTTTTTGGAACTTTGACGAGTGCTGCAATTCTGCAGCTTGCGGTGTAAACGTTAAGAAAGTTTGTACGGCGTGGCAAGAAATCCGGTACTATTCTCAAAAAAAAAATTCTTTTTCTATACGAAATAAAAATTACATAATAAAACTAAGAAAAAGTACGGAAATTGCGCGTAGTAAAACGAAAACCGAAGAAAAAAAAGTAAGAACCGCGTTCAAAAAAATAAATTTCGTAACCAAAAACCAAACACACGAAAGAAAAACCGCGTGTGCACGTCTTAAAAGCAAGGAAAGATCGGTCTTTTTTTTTGTGTTTTAAATAAAAAGCCCAAAACCGTTCAAAAAAATAAGTAACACAAGAAAACCACGTGCCAACTAAACATGACAAAAAAAATGCATACCTACTTACTCTAAAACATGCAGGAAAAAATGTAAATTATAAAATGTGTTATCTTATTAAATATAGTCTTGAAAGTTCCAATATAAAAGGGGGTAAAACAATAAAGGAAAAAAAAAATCGGTCATAGGTAGTGGCAAACAAGAAAAACAGTGACCTATCCAAAAAAAAAAACGTTAATACGACATGAAAGAAAATATAAAATAGTGTACAAAAATAAACAAAAAAAAAATTAGCTAACCTATTAAACCGGTATAAAAACGCCCATGCTAAAGAAAAAAAAAAAATAGAAACCCTTACATCCAAAAGTAAACCTATACGAAGTGTCCCGGCAAAAAAAAAAAAAAAATAGAATAAAAATAGGCTTCAAAAAAAACCCACCCTAAAAATTTCAATAACTGTACCCGTCAAAGTAAAATCTATAGCCATGCAAAAAAAAAAGAAATAGTTCTAAATAATCTAAATTACCCTACCTTTTGATCACTGCCCTATACAAAAAAAAAATGAAATAAAATGAACAAACATCTATAACTTCAATAAACCACTCAATATCATAATCATATCACCCACACACTCATACAAACACCTACCATCCAATCATCCATATATGACGAGCAAACCACCTGTGAAAATCTGTTCGGGTTGGATTTATATGAAAAGTCTCCATCGACCAGAAAATACGACGACCTCATCTCCATCAGCAGCCTTATATTATGAAAAGTGTTTTTTTTTTGTATTAAATTAATTTCGCCATTTACCATATATTTTTATATCTATTTTTTTGTATTTGGTAAATCTATATAGTTTGTATATATATCTGTCTCCCTCCCACACTCTAATCAAAAAAAAATTAATATAATAAATTTAATAAAATCAATCTCTACTTAACCTAAAGTTGTTTTAGTGCAATTCGAATTAGTATATTTTATAAAACTAAATATCTACCCGTGAACTTTTGTAAGAGCATACACATAAGTCTGTGCATCGTTTTAAATATTTAATTTACCAGCATACTCTACAACAATAACAAACAACTACTTTGGAGCGGTGCACCCCATCAAAGTTTTCATCATAAGTGTGGTAAGTTTTTTTTGTATTTTTATTATAAGAAATTAAGAGAAACAAACAAATATAATAATTGAATATTAAAACGAACATAGACAACTGAGTGTAAAAAAACTTGCACTTGTCACATTTCACGGCGAATTCAAATGAGTTTCTTTTTTGGGTCTCTGTAAAATTAATATTTTTCATTGAACACTTTAAGAGTGGTCCTTTTGATAAGAGACAGTGAGGTGAAGATAATTATTTTTTTTTAGTGAAATATTTTTTTTTTTTTTTCCGATTCAGTTTTCTTATTTTTTTATTTTATTCGTTCAGATAGTGATATATACATATAATTATTAAGATTAATTTTCAAGTCATTAAAATTTTTCAACTTTATCAAAGTAATACAAATAATATATATATTTTTTTTTTATTTTCTTCATTTTTATAGTTTTTTTTATATATTGAATGTCACCTAATTAATGCAATTAAATATTTATTATGATTTTTTTCCCGCTTTAATATGATTTGAATTCAAAGATAATTTTATAAATTTTGATTCAGTAACTATTTTAGTAATATTAATGAATTTATCATGCGATTCCTACTGATGACTGTTGGTTTTCAAAAATTTTGTAAATTTTTTTTGCATAATATGCTTCAAAGGAAGTTTTTAATTTCTTTAATTTTTATTTCTTATTTTTTTAGTTTATTTAGGGAACTATTTCTAGACCACCCTTTTGTTAGAGTTTAAGTTTTTTTGCTTTTCAATAAAATAATGTAAAGTTATTCTTATCTAAATTAAAACGTTTAGTCTCTTCATTTACTCAGCCTTGTAAAAGTTTTATGGGAAGTTGTTCCTCTCAGAATTTCAGTTTTTAGGAACAATCATTTAAGGATGAAGCGGTATTAATAAATTGTCAGGGGTGGATGTGATCAGGTAAGCTGGCCATGTAAGATGAAGATACCAATCTACAGAAGGTGATTAATAAATGATGATGCTCGGAAGATACATACGAGTAGTGTGCTGTTAGAGAATAATTATTTAATTTTTGTTTGTAATTGAATTGCAATTTAGGTTTTTGATTGATTAACTTCCATAGTATCTTAGGGGCTATTATTTAAACTCGAGGACATAATAGCCAAGGTTATATCCATCAGGATATGCGGGCGGGTACTTTCCTCAGAGGGGCAATCTCACCACGCTCCCTCCTCACTACGGGATTTTGAAACACTTTTACCTGACAGGACGAAACCGGGCTCTCTTCTTTTGAACCCGACTTTTTTTATTTTAAATATCCTCCGGCATGTATTATAACGTAACAATGGTCCAGTGCAACGACAGCAAGGACCCCCCCCCCCGACGAGCTAGGACGTGCTAACCGCTAGCATGCCAGCTGTCGTGGCCTGGACACCCTTCTCTTCCTGCTGCCAGGATCAGCCTATATTTCCTGTAAGATATAGGTTGTAATGGTGGTAAAGGAAGGGAAGGTTTGGGTTCTTCGGTAGGTAGTTCAACAAATGTGCTGTTTTTTTTTTTTGATCGTGGGTTTTGGCACCTCAGCTTGAGCGAGATCAGGGAACATGCCATCGAGGAATCCAGCCGACTTCACCTTCGGTTCCGTTACAGGTGGCGCCCAACGTGGGGCCCGATTCGTCCTGAATAAAATCTTTAAGGTAGTTTTAGTCCCTTGTTTTGTTTATCAAAATCTTGTTTTGATTTTTACTCACAACGTTTTAGTTTCTTGTTGTCGCTTAACATTGTCGTTTTTATTTAAATTATTGAGAGATAGGAATTGGAGAATTGTTAGTCCGGTAAATGAGTTTGAATTTTTCCTCGTTTAGTCTGTTGCTACAATTCAATATTTCTATTGATCAATAGCAGTTTTGAGATTTGAATCATGAGTCCGTATTTTCTAACTCGGTTGGGATTATAGTCGCTCATCTTTAATCGTTTATATTAATTCTTTTGAAACAGTCAATGGTCGTCCGAAAGTATGAGCTCTGGAAGCTCGGTACTTTGTCCGTTGCGAATTGACGAATTTTCGAAAAAACCTATGTATATATTTATAGCCTAACAGAAACAAAACAAAGTTTTCGCGTGCTTGCGACGAATAATTTCCTAGGGACAGAAAATTTCAACTTCAACTAAGTATAAGACAAAATCTTCGAGTGAGTATATAAAATAAAAGTAGATAGTAAACATCATCTTCGGAACCAGACTTACACCAATCACATCCACCAGACAAACCCATGAAATAGACAAACATACTTACGCATATAATATAGTTTCATTCAGACAACATTCGGTTAGAATTTTGTTATCATTTTGAATGTAAGTTTTTTTAATATTATTCTTCTTTGATTTTAGTTTTTTTCAATACAAGGTTTGAGTCGTTTTATATTTTTTTTTGGTGAATAGAAAGTTTAGATTTTTGATTGAATTATTCTTCTCCTTATATAATTCTCATTCTTTGAGATCTGATAGCAACTTGAAAATTTTTGGCTTTCGCCTTGAAGTTAGATAGCAACCTTTTTTTTAATTTTTTTTTAGTTTTAAAGCTTTTTTGTTTTCTATTCTTACCGTGGCTTTTTTGAACTTCTGAGTTAGTGTTTAGCATTGAGGATTGTTGTGAAGATCTTATGTCCTCGCTAGGTAGAAGTGAAACTCCCTTTTTGCGTTCAGGTCGAGGTCGTAGAGCTTATATTACGAAAGCACAACGAAAAGCAATGGAGGATCAAATCAATACTGCCAATTTGGGCCTAGAGAAAACCTCTGACCTACACAACACCCAACACCAACCAATAGAGACCGACCCACTTCCTAGTGGTTCACAAGCTATTACAGCAAATATAAATCTGCCTCAAGACCCAAGAAAGTCCATCGATGGTGACGAATTGGACTTACCTACATACATTCAAGGACTAGTAACCGCTTCCATAGGGGTGAGCAGGTCGGAGGATTTGCAGGTCATACGCAGGGAATTGGAAGTGAATAGAGCAGAGTTGAAGAAGCAAATGACTGAAATCATTCGTGAGACTCTGGCCGCGAATACTCCTTCAGTAACAAGTGAATACGAGGTTCGCAGAAGACAACCCGCTCCACCGAATGCTCATTCAACCTTACCTCAAATACCTCTGACACCGACCCCTCCGTAAGACCACCGCGCTCCAATAATCTCAATCCTAGTGCTGACGAGTTCCTTGCGCAGATAAGGAACATGAACTTGAATGACAATACGGCCAGAACATCTTTAGACAACAACGTCCCACTGAATCTCTCTAGGAACTCTTATGTAAAGCTTCATAGCTTTCATAAATGGGGCTTGAAGTATGATAACATCAACATGACGGTCGATGAGTTCTGCTTCAGACTTGAAAGGCTTAAGAACTCTTATGGTGCATCATGGGAAGAAATTGTACTAAATTTCCACCAGTTCGTAAGCGGTCAAGTCGAGAACTGGTTTTGGGTTTTCCTCAAAACAAATTCGCGGGTTGATTGGCCTGCACTTCGTTTTGCCCTGATAGAGCAATTCCGTTCTCTGGAGACCGACACCGAGCTCTCACGGCAGATGTACGATCGAAAACAAGGAGCTAATGAAACCTTTGACGATTTTTACATGGCTATTCAGAAAATTAACACTCGACTTCTCTTCCCGAAGCCCAGTCAAGAGATCATCACCGTCCTTAAACAAAATGTTCATAGACGAATGGGAGAGCTGTTACTGACATACAGAGCTCAGAGTCTCAATGAGATGATTTACGTGTGTCGTAACATAGAAAAGTATTTAAAAGAGCAAGACAAACTTAAGGTCAAAGTCCCAGTCGTACAACCTTTCCGCCGACATGTTAATGAAATCATGACATCCGAAAATTCTTCACCTTTGGCAACAGATTCGATTGAAGCCATTCGGTTGCAAAGAGATACCACCAGCTACACTTGCTGGAATTGTAAAAAAATCGGTCATGGCTTCATGGAATGCCCTGATGAGCAAAGATCTCTATTTTGTTATCGTTGCGGGAAGGAGGACACAACATCACCTCACTGTCCCAAGTGCACGGGAAACGTCCGGAAGAGCAATCTTTCAACCGGGATAGCTTGCTCTCAGAACCGGAAACCGGCACCACAATAAACATTTCGAAGGAGATTTCTAAGCCCAACTTTGTTCAAACAGATAAAGATCCAACAATCCAAATATTAAAAAGGCCGCCAGCCAATGGGTAAGCCTTTTCTAGTTGAGCGTCCATTTCAACATATATACATAGATTTCTTGGGTCCATATCCTCGATCGAAGAACGGAAATGTGTTCATAATCATCGCACTCGATCAGCTGACCAAGTTCGTTGTCATCCAAGCCTTGAGAAAAGCAACTTCAGAAACCGCCATTAAGTTTTTGAGTGAACAGATTTTGAACATGTTTGGTGTTCCAGAGTCCCTAATGTCAGACAACGGTAAGCAATTCACCAGTTCGTCTTTCGCCAAACTTATGACATCATATGGTATTAAGCATATCAAAACAGGTGCATATGCTCCCCAAGCGAACGCGAGCGAACGGGTGAATCGCTCAATTCTTGCCGCTGTAAGATCTTATGTGGGAAAAGACCAACGAAACTGGGATATCCATCTTCCCCTGATAGGTTGCGCTCTCAGAACGGGCTTACATTCCGTCATTGGTATATCGCCTTACGAGGCTTTGTTTGGGCAAAAGATGATTGAGCATGGGTCCGATTTCGAACTGTTGAGGAAACTGGGATGTGTAAATAGTTCGGAATTGAATGTCATTCCGAAAGCTTCTAAGATGAACATAATTCACTCCGCATTGAAGGAATCTCTTGAAAAAGCACATTCAGTGTATGAACACAAGTATAACTTAAGAAGCAATGACATAGAATACAAGGTAGGAGATATGGTATATAAAAGGAATTTTGTACTTAGCGACGCAACAAAACGGATGAATGCGAAATTATGCCCAAAGTTCATCAAGGCAAAAATAAAGAGAATTGTAGGGAATAGACTCTATGAGTTGGAAGATGATAATGGAAAATTGCTAGGCGTCTTCCATTCTAAAGATATAAAGAAATAGTTTAGCCCAGGTAATCGGCTAGCTCTAGTCTGTGCATAAGACCTTGTTCTCGGGTGTGGGTTGATTGGGGAATACGATGCATTAAGCCAATAATATTTCAAGCGTTTCATTTCTTTACCATTTCCTTTGCTGAAGCTCGAAAATGTTAAAGTTTTGTAGGAAACGATCCTTGTATTTTTAGTTTTTTTTTCATTTATTAATTTTAAAGAAATTTGAAACCAACAGTCACAGTTTTAGAATGCCTGGTAGGTATATGTTAGCTTAAGCCTAAACCTTCATATTTAGTTCAAACTTCACTCAAATGTTGTGGAACGTGAAGCTGATGATGGAGATGAGTGTAAAAAAAGAAATAAAATAATAATATAATTGAATTTCCTTAATAGAAAAAGAGAAGAAAGGAAAAAAAATATAGTTGCTGTTCAGCCAATTGCTGCATCTTCGAATCTCTGAACAAGAGAACATTTACAAAAAAATCGAAATTAGCACCACTACATTGATCTTTTGCAACATGGAAGCGCTTCCGATGATATTTTTCTGCGCTGATTTAGACTGAAAGTTTCATATTTTGTCACATCTATTTTTGAAAAATTCTGAAATTATTTTTGAGATCGAATATGGAATTTTCGAGTCTAAAACTTAGCCAGAAATCCCATCTCCGGAATCGTTTCGACGCCATTTTTCAAGTCACGCTCTTCTTCGAAACGGAAAGCGTGTCAAAGTTTGCTGAGGGACTATAAAAGGGCCCTCGATAGAAGAATAGCTCTCTTGTTTTTTGGAACTTTGACGAGTGCTGCAATTCTGCAGCTTGCGGTGTAAACGTTAAGAAAGTTTGTACGGCGTGGCAAGAAATCCGGTACTATTCTCAAAAAAAAAATTCTTTTTCTATACGAAATAAAAATTACATAATAAAACTAAGAAAAAGTACGGAAATTGCGCGTAGTAAAACGAAAACCGAAGAAAAAAAAGTAAGAACCGCGTTCAAAAAAATAAATTTCGTAACCAAAAACCAAACACACGAAAGAAAAACCGCGTGTGCACGTCTTAAAAGCAAGGAAAGATCGGTCTTTTTTTTTGTGTTTTAAATAAAAAGCCCAAAACCGTTCAAAAAAATAAGTAACACAAGAAAACCACGTGCCAACTAAACATGACAAAAAAAATGCATACCTACTTACTCTAAAACATGCAGGAAAAAATGTAAATTATAAAATGTGTTATCTTATTAAATATAGTCTTGAAAGTTCCAATATAAAAGGGGGTAAAACAATAAAGGAAAAAAAAAATCGGTCATAGGTAGTGGCAAACAAGAAAAACAGTGACCTATCCAAAAAAAAAAACGTTAATACGACATGAAAGAAAATATAAAATAGTGTACAAAAATAAACAAAAAAAAAATTAGCTAACCTATTAAACCGGTATAAAAACGCCCATGCTAAAGAAAAAAAAAAAATAGAAACCCTTACATCCAAAAGTAAACCTATACGAAGTGTCCCGGCAAAAAAAAAAAAAAATAGAATAAAAATAGGCTTCAAAAAAAAACCCACCCTAAAAATTTCAATAACTGTACCCGTCAAAGTAAAATCTATAGCCATGCAAAAAAAAAAGAAATAGTTCTAAATAATCTAAATTACCCTACCTTTTGATCACTGCCCTATACAAAAAAAAAATGAAATAAAATGAACAAACATCTATAACTTCAATAAACCACTCAATATCATAATCATATCACCCACACACTCATACAAACACCTACCATCCAATCATCCATATATGACGAGCAAACCACCTGTGAAAATCTGTTCGGGTTGGATTTATATGAAAAGTCTCCATCGACCAGAAAATACGACGACCTCATCTCCATCAGCAGCCTTATATTATGAAAAGTGTTTTTTTTTTGTATTAAATTAATTTCGCCATTTACCATATATTTTTATATCTATTTTTTTGTATTTGGTAAATCTATATAGTTTGTATATATATCTGTCTCCCTCCCACACTCTAATCAAAAAAAAATTAATATAATAAATTTAATAAAATCAATCTCTACTTAACCTAAAGTTGTTTTAGTGCAATTCGAATTAGTATATTTTATAAAACTAAATATCTACCCGTGAACTTTTGTAAGAGCATACACATAAGTCTGTGCATCGTTTTAAATATTTAATTTACCAGCATACTCTACAACAATAACAAACAACTACTTTGGAGCGGTGCACCCCATCAAAGTTTTCATCATAAGTGTGGTAAGTTTTTTTTGTATTTTTATTATAAGAAATTAAGAGAAACAAACAAATATAATAATTGAATATTAAAACGAACATAGACAACTGAGTGTAAAAAAACTTGCACTTGTCACATTTCACGGCGAATTCAAATGAGTTTCTTTTTTGGGTCTCTGTAAAATTAATATTTTTCATTGAACACTTTAAGAGTGGTCCTTTTGATAAGAGACAGTGAGGTGAAGATAATTATTTTTTTTTAGTGAAATATTTTTTTTTTTTTTTCCGATTCAGTTTTCTTATTTTTTTATTTTATTCGTTCAGATAGTGATATATACATATAATTATTAAGATTAATTTTCAAGTCATTAAAATTTTTCAACTTTATCAAAGTAATACAAATAATATATATATTTTTTTTTTATTTTCTTCATTTTTATAGTTTTTTTTATATATTGAATGTCACCTAATTAATGCAATTAAATATTTATTATGATTTTTTTCCCGCTTTAATATGATTTGAATTCAAAGATAATTTTATAAATTTTGATTCAGTAACTATTTTAGTAATATTAATGAATTTATCATGCGATTCCTACTGATGACTGTTGGTTTTCAAAAATTTTGTAAATTTTTTTTGCATAATATGCTTCAAAGGAAGTTTTTAATTTCTTTAATTTTTATTTCTTATTTTTTTAGTTTATTTAGGGAACTATTTCTAGACCACCCTTTTGTTAGAGTTTAAGTTTTTTTGCTTTTCAATAAAATAATGTAAAGTTATTCTTATCTAAATTAAAACGTTTAGTCTCTTCATTTACTCAGCCTTGTAAAAGTTTTATGGGAAGTTGTTCCTCTCAGAATTTCAGTTTTTAGGAACAATCATTTAAGGATGAAGCGGTATTAATAAATTGTCAGGGGTGGATGTGATCAGGTAAGCTGGCCATGTAAGATGAAGATACCAATCTACAGAAGGTGATTAATAAATGATGATGCTCGGAAGATACATACGAGTAGTGTGCTGTTAGAGAATAATTATTTAATTTTTGTTTGTAATTGAATTGCAATTTAGGTTTTTGATTGATTAACTTCCATAGTATCTTAGGGGCTATTATTTAAACTCGAGGACATAATAGCCAAGGTTATATCCATCAGGATATGCGGGCGGGTACTTTCCTCAGAGGGGCAATCTCACCACGCTCCCTCCTCACTACGGGATTTTGAAACACTTTTACCTGACAGGACGAAACCGGGCTCTCTTCTTTTGAACCCGACTTTTTTTATTTTAAATATCCTCCGGCATGTATTATAACGTAACAATGGTCCAGTGCAACGACAGCAAGGACCCCCCCCCCGACGAGCTAGGACGTGCTAACCGCTAGCATGCCAGCTGTCGTGGCCTGGACACCCTTCTCTTCCTGCTGCCAGGATCAGCCTATATTTCCTGTAAGATATAGGTTGTAATGGTGGTAAAGGAAGGGAAGGTTTGGGTTCTTCGGTAGGTAGTTCAACAAATGTGCTGTTTTTTTTTTTTGATCGTGGGTTTTGGCACCTCAGCTTGAGCGAGATCAGGGAACATGCCATCGAGGAATCCAGCCGACTTCACCTTCGGTTCCGTTACAACTCATCTCGAGTTAGACTCGAGAATCTTTGACCTTACTCAGCTTCAATTCGACACTCAGGTAGAAGAAAACTTATTAAACATTTAAAAGATATTTCACCAAATTTAACAAATAGAAAGAAAAACTATGCTGACTGTATCCACACCATAATTTCAATCGTGACGACAGTTTCAAGCTGTCAAAAACTTGGGTTCCCATAATCAACTCCACAAGGTCGATCCAATTGCCACTGCACACCAACGTGGATACAGCCAGCATAGATTGCTCCCAACTTGCAAGCCAACAACAACAACAACAGCAAGAGACAGAACATTCGAGGCAACGTTACAACCTGCGTAGCCAAAATCGCTTGTAACATCTCTTTGGCAGTTTCCCGGTGACCACGCTCGATGCGATTCGTAGCGAAACGTTCGGGATGAGTACAGTAGTGAACTCGCTAGATATTAAATATTTATAACGCGGCTAATCCTAAAAACTTAAAAAAGTATAAAATGTTTTACCTTTGCAAAAAACCCAAACCTACGAGGACAACTAACTTCGACAAAGGAACCGCGCAGACCGATCCATGGTTTGATGTGAAGAGAAGTAAAAATGTATTAAAATTATTTTAAAACAAAACTAGATATTGTGAGAACCAATGAAAATGATTCACTCTGTACCCTTTAGCCTTTAACCTAAATTCCGAAAAATTAATCAATTTTATGCATAAATGAAAATTTTGCTTCATCGTGTTTGAATGGTCTACTGTAGGGAAACGAAGTGTGAATTCCACCTAACGACCTAATAGGCCAGGACAAATAGGTCCAGAGCTGGAAATAATTAAATTATGAAATACCTATTAAAATTGGTATCCACACAGAATTGCACCCTCTAAAGACTATAGCCTATAGCGTATCTAAAGTCCCCCAAAATATCCGCGTTTGTTACAACCTGATCCTATGACACATGTTTAAGGGTAACTTTTAACGCTGAATCTAATGAGACTTAATAAAAAATGGTACGACTGCCCAGAAAACATTAAAGTCCTTTTTATGTTATGGTGATTTTTTATAAGTATAACAAGTTAAATGTTACCGAAAACCCTTTAAAAATAATGTTATGTTAGTGGAACTTGAAACAAATGTCTCATTAGTCAATAGAACCAAGAATCAAAAGTCCCTAAAAATATTTGTGGTGCAGAGTTGATTTTCAAAAACTGCAGTTAACTGACTAAAAGACTAATTTCAATAAGCCTTTTAACTTGCAAAAAGACTTTAACTGCAGCCCAGCAGTTTTTAATAGTACCATCTAATGTTCAGGACTGTACAGTAGGGTGTGTCACTTATTTCAACTCTTGAATTTTCACATCTAATACCTTCCAAATTTTGCATTACATATCAAAATTAAATTCTTCATTTGGAACTTTCTTTTAAGTTTAAGTTAAAAATTAAATTCTTCATTTGGAACTTTCGTTTAAGTTATTGGCTTTGATTCGCTAAAAAATCTTGAAAAGAACACAAAAAAACGTTTGTTTCCTATATTCGAGAAATTAGTTAGTGCTCTGTGCTAATTTTGAAAGACTGACAAGTTTCAACTTTGGATTTCGGCGTGAGAAGACATAAAATTAGCCTATTAAATTTTTGTTTGGTACCTTTGTTAAGTCAAAACTGATTAAAAAAAAATTATTGTTATTTGTCGCACTTAAATATTTGTATAAAAACGCAATTTTGAGTGATTTCAATTTTTAAATTATTCAAATTTATATTACTTAATGTAAAATTATTTAAACTAGTTAAATCAGCTCAGATTAACGATATTCACCTACCACTCATAGCTCTTTTTCGAAGTCCGAAAATGAGAACAACTCTCTCTTCACCAGACACCCCCAAACTGGGAAATCAAACTGTGCCGAGATTCAGCTATTTCAGGGAGTGAAGTGAGATGACTCGCCTTACTCGCCGACTCATCTCACTTCACTCCCAAAAGCTATTCAGCTATTTAAGTGAAATGAGTAATTTCGAATTCAGTTTCGAACTCATAAATGTCATAACCAAAGACTCTTTTTGTTGTTGTCTTTGTTTTTATTTGTTACTAGATGACCCGGTGAACTTCGTTCCACCATAAATTAATTTAAAAAATGTGAGTGTAACACTTTATAGGCGAAGCCCAACGAACGTTGTATCGCCTTAAAAAATGCAGTTTTTGGCAAACTCCAAATCCAAATTCACTCTCGATGGCCGCACTACCAAAGTTTTTTTTTTTTTCTTGTTTATATATTAGGTATAGTAGACCGTGATCACCTTAGTTTGTAATAGAATATTTTTTTTAAATAGCTTTATATAAAACTTATGAGTCTTAGGCATACCTGGTACAGTAAAAGCTACAATAAGCAAACACTCATCGTCCCCTATTTTTTGTCCGGTTATCAGAACCGTTCGGTTAAGAGAAAGCTTGCCAAATGGCAACCCGCTTTTCTAGGCGTCGCAAAATGAAATAACTGCGAAAATAAGAGCAGTAGAACATTTACAATGCCGAAACGTGGTGGAAAAATAGGAATCATACACTCTCAACTCACGTTAACTTAATTACCAGAGAAATCCCGTACTAAGCTCTCAACGTAACAGTGATCTGTCCGGTTACACTAGTTTACAGCCAAAATGTACATTTGATGCCACTAATTTTTTCTTATAAATTTTGACCTTCTGAACTCGAAAATCACATTAAAAAAATTTAATATGGATAGGTTTTCGAGATATGAATTTTTGAATATTGTGTTCTATATTTCCGAAGGTACCTTACTATTAAGGCCATATATTCACTAAGGAATGCACAATCTGGCTTCAAATGGATTCAGTTGAACATTATTAAATTGTCGACCAACATCTCTTCTCTTTTTTTGTGATAAGTTGAGTAGTTGGAATGGCATGGGTCAAAATATACGAAAAAATCTTATTTTTGAACGAAAATAAGAACACCAAATCTATTATTTCAGCTAAAAAAATATTGAAACAATTTTTTTTTTTTATTTTTACATTAATAAGATACTTAACCAAGGAAAATGAGATATTTCCGGAAAAAATCTACGGATTAGTTCTAAAGTTATGTTCATTTATATACAAGAACAAAAATTCGATTTTCTCATTATTTTTTGACTCAAACCTTATTCATAGCAAAAAAATCCACAATTTTTGGTTTGGCAATGTGATAACATGCTTTTATTGCCTAATTTATCAGGTAAAATGGACTTTTAAGTTATAACTCAGTAAAATATGTTTTAAGTGATAACGTGCCTATCGAAAATTCATCTCTAGTCAGAGTTCAAAAAGGCTTACAAAATTTATCTTCTTAATGTCTAACTTTCTTTTTTCTAAAATTACTTTGAGGTACGAGTATGAAACTCACTTTTTTTGAGGGGTGTCACAATTTAGTTGGATTTGCGTTCTCATATGTTAGTGTTTATATTAGAACGAAAAAACGCTAGAAATACGAATTTTTGGTTTTTTACCCATAAAAGCTGGATTTTTGTCATCTACCGTAGGTGTTTTTATATGACTTTTTTACAGAAATAATTTTTTTTGTTATAAGGCTTAACATAAAATTCGGTACCTGCGATATAGATATACGGAGAAACAATCAAATCATGTAACTGGTTGTCATTTTTGTCCGAGCAAATAGACGGGTATAAAAGTGCTTTAGATGGCAGATGAGTACCTATGTCACAATACAATCTGTCATGTGTCTTGAACCATTTTCGAACACACTACCAGTTCCTAAGTGCCTGAAACCCTAGTAGGCTCAAAACAATATATTTGTCTATTTCTCTATATTTTCTATAATATGGGCTTATTTTTTTCGAATAGATGCGAATTTACCAACCTACTTTTCTTTTGGATTCACAGTTGAAATTTCCGCCCAGATAACCTTGCTGATAAAAATGCCAAGTATGGTGAAAGATTCCACCAAAAATGCATCTTGAGATGAGTGTATAATAGTAGCTTTTACATATATAAACAACCATAGTATAAGCTACTTCTCAAGATGCATTTTTGGTGGAATCTTTCACCATACTTGGCATTTTTATCAGCAAGGTTATCTCATAAAAAAACGGATACCGAAAAATATAGAGGACGATCCAAAATCCAAAATGGTGAATCTCTATCAAAAAATAATATAAAACTCAAGCTAAAGCAATGTATAAGGTAAAAGTCCCGAAAAATATTGAAGAAGTTGAATTGTTTAACTTCTACAAAAACGGTCATAACCATAGAATTTATCTATAGATTTTGTCCGTAAATGCCTCATTTTTATTGCAATAGACCCGGCTTTGGGTAGAATGTTCAAAAATCATCATAGTTTTGTAGTACATATTTTTCTTTTGCAAAAGAATACATTTCTGACCTCAATTTGTATTGAAAAAATAATGTTTTTTTAAGATTTCGGCTAATTGTACTTATAGGTACTTGACCGATTAGGATAAATAAGAATTATTTTTGTTGGAAATTTAAAATTGTTTGATTTAAGATACTTTCCAAGCTGATCCTTTACGTCACAATTAAGATATGCACCAAATACTAATAATACTTTCGAAAAAAATTCAAAAAATCGTATCTCGAAAACCTATCCATAGAAATTTTTTTTTAATGTGATTTTTGAGATCAGTGGACCCAAATCTATACGAATAAAATAGCGGCACTTAATGTACAGAAAATTTTATTTATTTTGTAAACTAGTGTTATTAGAGCTTCGCGTCGGTTTAGTAAAAAATGTCCATGGATTTGCTTTTGTATTTAAAAAAAAAAATCCGAAACTGTTCTGAAAACAGATCTTACGCTTTTTCAATTGTATCCGTTTGTTGTGTCATGTTCTATTTAAAATAGCAAAAATAAGTGCTCTAGTCAATTTAAAGGAATGTTCGTTTAAAGGAACGCAATTTGTATAAGAAATTCAAGACAAAAGTTGGTTCCCAAAAATATGCCCGTTTAAGGGAATTTTTCACTTATCGGAGCTATCCCCAATTGGAGCTTTCACTGTAGTTATGCCTTGTTGAAGCTTCGTAGCCCTATAAACTTAAAAAAAAAACTATAACTAAACTATAAAAAAAAAAAAAAAAAAAAAAAAAAAAAAAAAATACTCATTTCTAAAAGCTATTTTGAAACTTCAACATTTCAAACACAAAAATAAATTTTTAGAATTGGACCGGAAATCTGCAAACCAGAAGAAAAGCAAACAAAATAGATACCCGACCCCACTGCTGGTTCACAAAAACAATTTCTTACCAATTCCGAAGGCCATTTGAAACTGTTGAAAAGGATAAGGCTGTTGGGGGAAATAAGATGACTTATGATCGTTTAGATTGGAGTCAGAATGATAGATCTTCTTCCTCTTCTAGGTCTTCCGGATTTCCAATCAAAAAGACCATATTCATTTTTCAGTGTCTGCAATATCTTGAAGTTGAATTGTTTATCTTTGTTAATTTTTTGGTAATTTTACCTAATGCGCTGAAATTTACTCAAAATTCAGTTTTGTTCCCCCAACAAATATGTATCTTGGATTATAAAAAATATTCTGTACTAACAATAGTTTTATACATTAGGTATACCAAACTGATCCTAAACCTAAGTAATTTTATATGGTTAATGTACAACTACATATATATAGTTGAATGGTTTATACGGTTTCTCACTTTTCTTAGAAACTTAGCAAAATGGACTTAAAAGCGAAAATGCAGTTTTTGATTAAGAGTTAAGTATAAAATTGGCTGCATTTTAAATTCTTTTGTTGAAAATCCGGTCCTCGATTAATGGGATCCCGGATAATGGAGACTCGACTGTAATATTAATTTTTAAATTTTATTTTGTCAGAAAAAAATTTCATAGTATGTAATTGATTGATTGATGTTTTTAAACTCAATTGATTTATTTATTTTTCTATTGTAAAACAGGCACTCAGATTGCATTTTTGCACATTGCTAGCAATCCGCAAGACCGATTTAGACCAAACTTCATTTAAACACCCACCGGTTCATACAAAAAATTTACTTTAAAGAATCATCCAAATCGGTTCAGCAGTTTTCGAGCTTTTGCAGGACTAACGCACAACGATTGATTTTTATATATAAGATTACAGTTGTTCAATTCTTGTTTTTGGATAGAGTTGATAGAGGAGAAATGTTTGCACTGCACCAGTTTCTTGTCCATTAGTCCGGACTCGTGAGCCTCATCGTGTCTACATTAGAAAATTTGAGGCACCTCAAATCACATAGAAACAACAACAACTTCAATGTTTTGCGCATTGAAACAACAACAAATGAGACTCATGAGAAAGATGTTTATGTTTTCTTCTGCCCTCACGACATCCCTGACCCCCCACTTCTCTTGTCCAGAAACCGCCGTGAGACCGGTCTCAGCCTTCCCAATCTGAACAGCGTCTTAGGTATTTTATAAAATCTTTGCCGTAAAACGCAATAAGAGGGGAAAAGCGACTAGGACTACAACAGTACGACTACAGCAACCAAGATTTCCGATTTTAGTAACTTTTTCTTTTTTTTATCACACCACACATAAATCACACTTTGGTTAGGAGAGGACGGATAAATTTTTACTTTTATGTTAATATTTTCTTGGAGAAAACTGAATACAAAAAATTGAGGATCGTGGGAGAATAATTGTTTAACAAAGGCTTGGTATGAATGTATTTTTGATGCCTTTTTGAGGGCTAAGATCAATTTATTTAGACGAAGTACTTAAGCTAAATAATTTTACACTTTTTCATCCGAACACAGCACTTTTGATAGAAAGTGGCAAATTTTCCGCAACACATGATTTTTGGAAACTTCACTGCTCTCTATCTTCTGGGACGAACTATAAACAAATGGGCCTTGGAGAGTGAACCGTACGAAGGATTGGATCCTTATTTGATATTCTCTGATTTGAACTATGACAACAAATGTTTCAAATTGCAAATGTAAATAAGGAAAATAATATTGTTTTTTTTTTATCTGCGTTGCTTGTTGTTTTGTGACTTCTATCACCCATGGATAGATTTATTTGATGCAAATTTCTTGCAAAAGAAATTCAAAATTTACCAACACATACACCAAGTCACTGCGGAAATATCTGGCGAGTAATCTGACATTTCATTTCACTCGCTCACTCACTCACTTTTACTAGCTGAATCGATTTTAGACGAAAAGTGACTCATCTTACTCACTTCGAATTACCTGAATCTCGGCAATGTTTTAGAAAATAACACTACTTTGTCGGTACTTCTTGGATCCTTAAAAAAATGAGTGTTGCATACCCATACATAAATTCTTTGTGACTCCAGTAATTTTATATTATTTCTACTTATCTTCTTAAAGTTTAGTGTTGTAAAGTCCCGGAGTTAAGATCATTGCAGGCATAGGCGTAGGAAGGGGGGAGCGGAGGTGGGCAGTGCCCACCTTAAAAAATGAACTGCCCACCTTAGAAAAATCGACATTTAAACTTTTCTGGTTCTACAACCCATCCAAGAAGGAAGATTGAACAACTGTGAATGAAACTTCAGGCACGAAAATTAAAATTTTGCCTACAGTTACAGTTGGTCGTCACATAAAAGCTATTTTCGGCCACCTTAGTTTTCTTTGTGTTTACACATTGCATCATTGCGGGAAGCCTCAACACGTACAAACTTAGTTGAATTAGTCTCAAACCGAGTTAGCTTGAACCTTGAAGATGAATAGGTTTTAAGGTTTAAAAAGCGGAATCACCAAATGTAAGATATTTGGAGTGCGTTCAGATTTAGTACTACTATGGCTCCATCTAGCAACATATTAAATTACTAGCTGGCCCACCCTATAGCTTTTTAGAAAAACATTTCGGGAACAAATGAACAAAACAAAATTTGAATTATGTGTCTTCGATTAATCGAGTTCCGGAAAATCGAGACTCGACTGTATTTTTTTTATTTTGTCAGAAACAAGTGTAAATTCACAAACGCATCGTTGCAGCAATGATGCACAATCATTTCCGCCATACATTCATAAATGCATCAAATTCGCATCACTTTTTGCGTAACATGTTCATTATTGCAAACTTGCATCAAGTGATGCGCAAACTTCAAACAAATTAGAATCAAAAAAATTCTTGATGCGTTGTTGCTGATGCATTTGTATCAGAATCAGCTGCGTTGCGCATCAGCATCGCAAAAAAGCAGTGATGCGGAAACATTTGACCTTAAAGAATTTACACCAAATTTCATGATTGATTGATTTCTTTTCCAACTCAATTGATTTTTTTTACATAAAACTGCACCTTTTTGGCAAAACGCAATACCGAATTTACCCCAGCTTGACAAAAACACTCCCAATACCAAAGATTTCCTCAAAAGAATCATCCAAATAGGTCAAGTAATTCTTGAAAATACATTGTGGTGGTCAAAGAGCCGTTTCATCGATGCCTTGTAGGTGGCATTTAGTTTGCACAGATCCAAACAGTACGTCAACAAAGTTTTGAGCAAAGCTTTCACCATCTCTAAGACTATGTATATAATTATTGTTCTAATTTAACTGTCTGACAGTTTTAAAATCGATTATTTCTACTTACATATTTATAATCATTTCCTATATTAATTTTTTGTTTCGACACAATTTCCCTTTAATTTCATTGTTTTTCTAATATTTCCAAGAAACCGTTAACATTTTTGCAATTAAAAGTAGCCTAGATTACTCCCTGAGTTGTCCACTACATGTATGAAAAGTCCCGTCATAACCTGTTCTGCCGTTTTGAAGGTTTTTTTTTATCAATAGCTTTAAAGATGTTTTAAAATGAATTCAATAGCACTGAGTGCCGAAGTCTAGATTATGAAAAATATGTTCGAATTAAAGAGCTATGAAATAAACCTTGATAATTAAAAAAAACATTTTGGAAATTTTCAAATGTATGTACAAACTGCAAAAGGCCGCATTACCGCTTCCGGTTAGTTGCACCAATTGTGAAAGGAGTTTATCGGCAGTGCGACGGATAAAAACTTGGTTGAGAACTTATTTTACCCAAAACCATTCAATTTTAATATAATGTAGATGCATCGTAAAACATTGTTGCAAAGTTGAGCTTGGTAGCACTTCTAATGACAACTGTTAATTTGCTTTACTGTTGTCGTCGTTGTCGGCTTCATTCATAAGATCTCTTTTGAACAAATTCGGGAATTAATTAAATGCTTAAGCCCAAATAAATACATAGTTATTGAGGAATCTTTTGCACCGAAAAATTGTTTAATGATTAGGTTTGGTTTGGACTGGTTGCCCACCTTAGAAAAAATTCCTTCCTACGCCAATGATTGCAGGTTTTATTTTGTTTTATGTAGGGAAATTTTCGTACATACTTAATTTTTAGTTTCCCTAATTATTTCGTTCATACTTTGTTTACTGCGTTTGCGGATCCAAAATGGACTCCTTTGCTTGAACGCTGTGTTTAATGAAAAAAAAAACTAAATCAGAACAGAGCAGAAATGTGTGAAAAGTGTCATAGCAAGAAAGAACAGAAAAATGCAATTTTGTGTTGACGAGATTGACAGTTTTCTATCGGCTGTGCAATTTCAAAATTAAAAATGTTTCAATTGTAATTTGTAAGCATTTTTTTTCAATTCAACTTTATTCTCAATACACACTTCTTATATTTTTGTACGTTTTGTTCTTCATGTTAAGTCCAAAAATATAAGAAAAGTACTTCTGTGATAAATGTTTGCTAATAATTATCCCAAATAAATCAGCTGGTACTTTGACATTTCTCACTCACTTGCTCCACCTCAAAAGTAGGTGCAGGAATATTGTTGTAAACTGTTCCGAAAAACTCCATGGGACACAAAGTGATGTAGAATGTAGAACAGTTTGAGACAAGGTCTTTACACATCATCCTTTACTTTTCTGCTTTTTTCTCTAATTTTTTGTTAGCAGCAGATATATTAAACACACCTATTATTTGCCTCTTTTTTAAGTTCTTGCAACAAAACGGACTAAAACAAGCATCTTCACCGCGCGACTTTCAAAAATGAACTTAAACAAAAATTGGAAAAAAATAAAACTCCTGAAGACAAAAGGAATGTGTGCGTGCGACACTCATTTTTGTAAGGATCCAAAAAGGACTGACAAAATGGGTCAGTGAATTTTCTTGAAAGGTTAATTCAAAGGTTTCGAATAAGTTTTTGAAGAGAGCGGTCATAACTTTATGAGTATGGTCGGGCCCACTCATATTTTTTATGAGCGCTCTTAAATATTCGCTATTATTGCTTGGTGAATAGGTTTATGAAGCTCTTAGGTTATTATCGTTCGGTGAATACCGCCCTAAGTCTTTTAACTTCAGTCAATAATTAATTGTAATGGCTTAAACACACGTGCAGCCTTTTTCATGCTGCGAAATAAAATAACACAGGTTCTTAAGGGAGCAGAAAAACTCAAGAGCTGCATGCAGCTCAGAGCTGCACGATGTCTCTATTTCTAAATTTGCTGCACAGCTCCGCAGCAATAAGTGGTTGTTCGTCGACCGCTGACCAGGTTCAGTGGAGAAAAGTTCCGTTGTGCACAAATAGCCTTCAAGTTGATCGATTGGAAAGCATATAAACCAAAGTTATGATTGTCCGATCTTCAAAGTTACGGCTTTTATGGAAAGGATAAATGTCAGGCTACATTTTTGTATTTTTTTTTTAGAATGTTTGAGCCGTTTATTTTGAAAGTGGTCTAAGTCCATTTTCCAAAAAAATCGAGATAATTGATTGAGTCATCTAAAAACAACGTAATCTTTTATTTTAATAAGAAAAAAGCACTTGTTTTTATTCGAAATCATTTAGATTTTGAGAGTCAAAAATTGCTCAGTTAAAAAAACGACGAAAAATTTATTTTGAAAATGGTTTAAGTCCCATTTTAAAATTTTAGAATTGATTAAATGTTAAAAAGCGAACAAGTTCAACCCATTCCTACAGTAAAATACAAAGATAAAATAGACTTACTAAATCAGGTATACCATAATCACTCTCTTAGCATTCTTATTCTATTCTGTTCTTCCGGGTTTTCTTCCGCTTTTTCTAATAAAAGTGTTGTTGGAATATTGCTTATGATAAAAGTGTTTAGTTTAAGTAAGAATTCCAGACTCAAGTGGAGTTCACATAACCTATACCATTTTTTTGATCAAAAATTAAAATTCGTACCATAAATTGGCCTTAACGCTAAATGTACCACGATCCATTATTTTTGAAACGTGAAGCGAAAAAGAGCAAAATAGTCTGGGGTGGCATATGTTTGGTAACCCGCATGGAGTTAAATTTGGATGAAAATGGGTTTTTGACAGCAGAACGGTAGGTATGTTAGGGATATTTTGGAACCAAAACCAATTGTTGTTCAATTTGCTCAAGGAATCAGCAAAAATTTCATCTTCATGCACGATAACTCTCGTCCCCAAACTGCGAACAGAGCTTGGGGGTATCTTCAAAATGCCCACCTGAACACCCTAGACTGGTCCAGCATGTTCTCCTGATCTAGGTTCCGTTGAACATGTCTAGAACCTACTTGATAGACAATTGAACAAGAAAAGTCCATGAAGTTTGAGTGAGCTGAAAAGTGCATTGCTTGAAGCTCGGGCCAAATAACCCAGGAAAGCATCGAAAATGTTATTAGAAGTATACCAAAGAGACTTATTTTTGTCCTTAGAGCAAGAAGAGAGGGAATGTCAAGTACTAAACCACCCTCATTTGTGCTGAGCTTTAAAGGAATACTTGAAATTTTTTAAATCCATTTTCTCAGCAACATAACCCTTTTCTAGATTGTTTTGTTTTTAAAGAAAACAAAAAGAACAATAATTGTTTTGTAACCATTTCAAACGATTCTTAATTCATCAAGACATACATAAATCTCCATTAAAGAAATAAAGATAAAATGAAAATAAGCCAACTTTTTTACTTTTTTCCTGCGTTCCTCTAATTTTGTCCGGCAGTGTATTTATACATACATATATCTATTTTGATAATAGGATATGAAGAAAATTTGAAAAGAAATTCTTTTGTTTAAGTGGAGTAGACTGAATATTTATAATTCAAGTTTAAAGTTGAGGTGAGCTCAACTCCATAATTGCGTTTCGCCCAGGTACGATAGTTATGGGTACGATAGTCATCTAACTGATAGCCCAACTATCATACCTGGACGAAACGCTATTATGGAGTTGAGCTCACTTCAACTTTTAACTTGAATTATAAATATATCTATTTTGTTTAATGTAGGTATTCAATTTCTACTTATAGACCGAGAGCCCACAGCTGATTTTGGGTGTGAACGATAGCAAAAAAAGAAGTATAGGCGTCGAAAGCTCCATTAAAGACTATTAAAAAAATCAAAGTCTTGCAGTCCACAACTGGGGCCTTTGCGAGCAACAGTGCATCGAAAAAAAAATATGAATGCAACTTCGAGGATAATCGTGTTAGCCAAAATTGGTTTTCACTCATCCCTTGATAAGCTCCTCGGATCACATATGGAATCTGAGACCATTTGAGTGTATAGTTCGCTCTACCGGACCGTTTAAAAAATTCAAAATTCTAAGTGAAAAACGGTTTTTTTAAACAGTCTGGCAGGGCGAACTAAACACTCAAATGATCTCAAATTCCGTGATATGGGATCCGCGGAGCTTATCTAGGGAGGGGTGAAAACCAATTTCGGCTAACACGATTTTCCTCGAAGTTGCATTCATATTTTTTTTTCGATGCACTGTTTCTCGCAAAGGCCCCAGTTGTGGACTGCAAGACTTTGATTTTTTTAATAGTCTTTAATGGAGCTTTCGACGCCTATACTTCTTTTTTTGCTATCGTTCACACCCAAAATCTGCTGTGGGCTCTTAGTCTATTATTATCTATAAACACTCACTCTCTCGTTTTTTTTTTCAATTTTTTTTTTTAACTTTATTGATGACTTGATACAATTTGAATAAATCAAAAGACGATTTCATTTATTTTGAAAATGGTTTAAGTCCATTTATAACTGTAAAAAAATGGTTTTTGTTCAACAATATTTTTTTTTTCTTATTGGGTAAGTAAATTAAATATATTTAGATGAAAAAAAATACTTCACTTTTATTTTAGCTCTTTCCCATATTTTTGAATCAAGTCAAACGCAAACCTTTAAATATCTCGAATTAGAAATAAGTGGACTTAGACCACTTTCAAAATAAACGGCTCGTTTAATTTATTTAATACTAGAATGCAGATTGAGTACTACGTGCGTCGGTTTTATTTTCACTTTTCAAAATGCAAATGTGAATGAAAAATTACATAATTTTGAAAAATTATGCTTAAAAAGTTATTGCCTCAATCCTCCTCTACAAATATGTAAATAGTTTTTTAAAGTTAAATGCAACGTGAGAGGCGGCAGGGCCACTTATCTTAATTTTCCACCTTAAAATTGATTTTAATCCAAAAAAATAACAAAATCTTTAAAAAACTTCGATTTCGGTAGCTTAAAAAAATTATAACTTTGCTTCTGATGCTAGGATCTACAAGATTAAGATATTTAAATAAAGTTAAAATATAAAACTACATTTGTGTATAAAAATTTATTTGAAATACCGAAAAATTTCATACTAAAAGGGTGATGGAGTGCTTTGTATGATAAATATTTTAGTGTATGCACATGTGTTTTGACTCGCAGCGATGCGTGCAGACCTGCTGCACATCTGTTTAAGGCATATGTCTTTTAAAGTCTTTCGACTTAGGGCGGTATTCATCAAGCACTCATAAACGGCTTTTAAGTTTATGAGGCTCTTAACTCAAATAATGTTTGTGCTATTCACCAATCACACATAGCTCTTTTTCGAAGTCCGAAAATGAGAACAACTCTCTCTTCACCTGACACCCCTAAACTGGGAAATCAACCTGTCTTAGAAAATAACCCTGCTTTGTTGGTACTTCTTGGATCCTTAAAAAATTGAGTGTTGCATGCCCATACATAAATTCTTTGTGACTACAGTGATTTTATTTTACTTCCCCTTATTTTCATCTAGTTTTATAAGTCACGGGGTGAAGATCATTGCATGTTTTATTTCTTTTTATATTGGGAAATCTTCTATACTTTACTTTTTAGTTTCGTTAGTTATTTCGTTCATACGTTGTTTACTACGTTTGCGTATCCCAAATGGACTCCTTTGCTTGAAGTGGAGTTAGACGTCAAACGTTGCAACGCGTTGGTTTGTATTAGCTGTGTTTAATGAAGAACAGCTAGATAAGAACAGAACAGCAGAAATGTGTGAAAACTGTCAAAGCAAGAAAGAACAGAAAAGTGCAGCTTTGTATTGACGGGAGTGACAGTTGCCTATCGGATGTGCAATTTCAAATTTCAAAATGGTTCGATTGTAGTATGCATTAATTTTCCATTCAACTTTATTTTGAAAACATACTTTAATTCTTTTTGTCTTTTTCTTCATTTTAAGTCCAAAATATAAGAAAAGTTCTGTGATAAATTTAAGCTAATTATTATCCCAAACAAACATATCAGCTGGTACTTTGACATTTCTCACTCACTTCTCACTTGCTAAGCCTCAAAAGTAGGTGCAGGAAATATTGTTTTAAACTGTTATGAAAAACTTCATGGAACACAAAGTGATAAATATAGAACAGTTTGGGGCAAGGTTCTTACTCATGGAACACACGATCCTGTACGTTTCTGCTTTTTTCTGTAATTTTCTGTTCGCAATAGATTCATTAAACTTTAAAAAACTTGGTTAATGATAGGTGTCATTAACCAATTTTTTTTAAGTTTACACGACAAAACGGACTAAAACAAGCATCTTCACCGCATAACTTACAAAAAATGAACTTAAACAAAAATTGGAAACAAATAAAATCCTTGAAGCGCGACTTTCAAAAATGAGCTTAAACAAAAATTGGAAAAAAAATAAAACTCCTGAAGACATAAGGAATGTGTGCGTACGACACTCATTTTTGTTAGGATCCAAGAAGTACCGACAAAATAGGTCAGTGAATTTGCTTGAAGGGTTACTTCAAAAGTTTTCGAATAAGTTTTCGAAGAGAGCACTCATAACTTTATGAGTGGTCGGGACCACTCATAACCTTTATGACCGCCAGCCCAGGATTTACCCTTACGCCAACCAGGCCCAGGCCTGGGGCATCACGACAAAAGGGGCCACAAAAGTAAGTAAACACAGTGAAGCAACTGAATCTTTATTGCTCATACGAGCAAAATGGATAATAAATCTTCACAAATCTTCAAATTCGGCAAACGGCAACGTTAAAGTATTTTCATATAAGATGGCCAGCCTATTGAACGCTTCTTAACGTTTTTGGAGATGCATTCTCATACTGGATCCGGTATTGCTAATCAAGCATTAAAGTGCCTGAGTGACCATAACATATCAATTTTAAAATGCAGAGGACAAACATACGACAATGCTCCCAATATGTCCGGTCAGTATAAAGGGATGCAACAGCAAATTCTTCTGACAAATCCATATGCAGTCTATGTAACTTGTGCATCACACTCTATAAATCTTGTTGGTCGCTGTGCTGTGGATTGCTGTCTTATCGCAGTTGATTTTTTTTCTTTCGTACAATCGCTATACAATTTTTTTCTGCATCAACTAGTAGATGGCAAACGTTAAAATCTGCTCTTCAAAATGATAATGTGATGAAATCACTCTCAGATACACGATGGGAAGCTCATGCTGCTCCTACCTTTGCCATCATTAAATCATACAATAAATTATTAGATCCCTTAAACGTCATTTCTGAAGATAATACACTAAAAGGAGATGCTAGGAGGGAAGCGGTGATCTACTAAACAAAATGAATAAACTAGAATTTGCCTTAATTCTTGTGATTTGGAACGATATTTTACAAAGTTTTCAAAACGTCAGTAAAGTTTTGCAAAGCGAAGACGTAAAACTACTGACGTGCCCGAATTTGCATCCGATCAACTGGAGAAAATGTGTGATTGAAATGCGCTCTAAAGAACTTCTACCTGATGGCAGCTACATGATTACACGAAAACGAATTCACAAAAAAATGGCTAACGATGGTAATGCTCCCGATGTAGATTTAAGCCCGAAGGATAAGTTTCGAATAAACGCTTTTTATATTATTATCGATAAGTTAAGAATACAAATGGATTCCAGAGGTAAAATATATAAGGAACTTTCCTTTCTGAACGATTTGATTTTCTTTGCACAAGCAATGAAAAAGTCAACGTTATAGCACAAATAATTATATACAGATGTCTCACGCTCACAGAAAAATCTGGGATATGAAACTGAAAACACAAATAATCATATACAGATGTCTCAGCTCCATAGAAAAAAATGTCTTAAGAAATTGCCTTACCTGACATCGTCTTACCTGACAAAGCAAAGATACAACAGCCTTAACAACGAAAGATACAAAAGCCCAGCAGCGGTAGGTGACAAAGATACAAAATCTAGAAAAAAAAATTCGTTTCTCATTCTCATTAAAACAAGTAGGTAAGGTACACGCATCTCTTTCTCTCTGTTGTCATTTTTGTTCGTGAACTCTATTTCCCCTTGATTTATTTTATTTTTATTTATTGGGTTTCGTGGACTACCTCAATCCTCATGATGTGTGTGTGTTGTTTTTTTTTATTGCTGGCTGCTGTTTCTGTGTGCATTGGTTTGGCACTTTGGCAGGCGTCTATGTGGCTGGTGGTTGTTTTGTTTTTGTATTTAATTTTTTGTAGGAGTTTGCGGGTTGTGATTTCGTAAAGATCTTTTTGTTTTGAATTGGATTTTTCTTTGGTAAGGAAAATGTGATTTGATGAATGATTTTCTTGTAGGGAAATTTTGATTCGCTTATAACTTTGGATCTATGGATCGGATCTTGATAGTTAATCCCTCTAAATAAAGGAAAAATAACAAACAATATTTAGGAAGGTATATTGCGTATTTATATGGATTTTTATACATACATATAAACAGTTATTATGTATACAATTAGAAAATGAACTAAGGGTGAGGTGGACACAAGGTAAATTGTATTTTTTGTGAGTAGATATGAAGGAATAGGTAGATGTAGATAGGTACTCAGGTACATTGTAGGTATTTATCTACTTTATTTAAAATATAAAAGCTTATGGAAAATATCAATATTTTGATAAGCTAGTTATTTAGGTAGATACTAAAATAAAAGGTGGTATCGACAAGCAAATTAATGCAACATGACAGTTAGCGGATATCCTTTTATTAAAATTAAGATATTTAAATAATAAGATAATTAAATAATTCAAAAAAGGTTAAAAAAAAAACAGATATATCTATGGTTTTAATACAATAAGTAATCAGTATCAAAACAGTAGAGAAAAACTTATTCAAATTTGAATCCGCATTTTAGATATATACAATACATACATTACACATATATTATCATAAAACGGCGTTTACAGAAGGGGGTCACAGGGTTATGAACTCATGTCATGTCACAACAAGCTGAGATCGTATTCCATTCGCTACGAAAAAAATAGTTTTGAGTTTTTAATTTTTGAGTTTGAGTTTTTAATTTTTTGACAAATATAGTAATATGTACCTAGCGGTTTTCAGGAAAAACCTGTTTTTTGTTCGTAAAAATTAATCAAAATATACACCCCGATTACAGAATCTGACGAATGAGCTGCGGAGGGAATCTGACTCAATTTTGTCATTTGACTCATAGTAAAAATGTCAAAAATGAGTCTGTTTCCTTCCGCAATTCATTCGTCGGACTCTGTAATCGGGGTGATAAATTGATGACGATTTTTACGTTTATTTACAGTAAAACAAATTATATGCATGATAACCCTCAAAACCACCCCTAAATATAATTACTATAAAGTTTTCTACTCGGTTTTCACAGTTAAAACAGCAGTTCGCATTTTGAGAAAATATTTTGTATCTAAACCAATAAAAAAAGAATGTGGAAGCAATGGATTTTCGTGTACTTTTAGGCTAAAAGTAGAAACTATGAGCAGTGTTTTTTTGGAGTTGGAGCAAAAATCATTTAACAGTTATATCATTTTTGTTTCGAGATTTGTTTGCAATTTTTTTTTTGAAGTTATTGCGTTATTGCAAGAAAAGACACAAGGCAAACAATTTTTTTTTAATTTTTTGAAGGTTCTCATTTATATGTATAATTTTTTTGTCAATCAAATGTAATGGTACCTTGTTTCCCTTGTTTATTCAGCTTTATTTTAATTTTTTTTTTGTTCTACAATTTTTTTTGCATGGTTTATCTTTCTTTGAATAAAAAAAAGATACTTTTAGCTTTGATTACCAATATCTCAGCAAATAATGACGTTATAAAAAATTCAAAGACAGTTTTGGAAATCTGACAAAGCGTTTTACAATATTTTTTAAAGTTTTGTAATATTATTTTTTCTGACCCTTCACCGTTAGTTTAAAAAAAGTAGGTAATAAAAAATGACTTTTTTGTGGTCTTTTCATATATTTTTTTTGTAAATATTGACTGCATGGCTTGCGTTTGTATGCAGATTTGTAAACTTTTAAAGCATCAATATTCCTGTAAATATTGAAATTGATTCATCGAACCGTTTTTCCTTACCAAAACTTCAAAGTCTTATAAACCAGTTAAAGGAACAAATAGTGTATAATGCGTAGTCGTCATCAAAATGACTAGAAAATCACGATTCCTATAGACTTTTTTCACAGTTTTACATTGGTTTGATACTATTTTGACTTCAAATGAAATGACAGGCACATTTTTCCAAAAAATAAAAAAAAAAAATCAAGTTTTTTTGTTTGAAAAATGTTTGAAAAAAAATTTTAATGTTATGTTATTAAGTACTATTTTTGCTTTTCATATTCAATTCTTTTTTCAATTACACTGGTCAACAAGGTTTTTGTTACAAAAACCAAA